>QAXD01000211.1:266171-386066 GCA_004335575.1 Haematococcus sp. NG2 | reverse complement strand
TTTGAGCCTTCCAACTGTTCTGGCCTCAGGCACATGACCCACACAAGCCAGCCTCGAGGATACACTGGCTGGTTGCGACTTGTCAGTCATTCAGGATTGCATCGGCGCTCCCGAGGCTGGAGATGAGTCAAGCCACAAGCTCGTTCACCTGGACGTACCGCCCGGGCCCCCGGAGCATGTTCACAAGGTCATGGTCATGGCATCTCCGTACGTGTCACGCAGGCTGGTAGAAAGGGCTGCAACGCAGCATGTGGGTTGGTTACAGGGCTTGGTCAGACTCTCCACCATACAGACTGCCTACAAGGCTGCGGCCGGTGCGCTGTTCGAGGCGTATGTGCATCGGCGGCTGCAGGAGGGCGGACGTTTCAAGGTATGCGGAAGCTTGTTGCAGGGATGCCAGTGTTGTTTAGGGTGTAAGGGTTCTAGGGTTTAGGGGCGCCGAATCGATTCACGCTCTGAACCAGGGAGCAGGCTGAGCCTCAGCACAGGCATGGGGGCAGGGGCATAAGCGGGTTTAGGGACCCAGGCGGGGATGGAAGCGTGCCGTTTACTTGATTTCTGCCCTGCCCGTGCCCCTCCCACCTGCCTGTTGCCCAGGCGCGCAAGCTGGGCTGTGAACAAGCTATGGAGCCCCTGCAGCTCCCAGCCGCGCCCTCCATCATGGTGTTTCGGAAGGTGGAAGAAGTCGCCGCTGCGGCAGATGATGTGTACTGCCTCCCATGGGTAGGTGGCAGGTAGCCACGTGTACTGCTTCCGGTGCGCAGGTGACGTGTACTGCCTCTCACGGGTAGCCAAGTTTACTGCCTCCCACAGGCAGGTAACACCATGTGGGTTGTTGAAGAAGAACGACAGGGCTGTTGGGGCAGGCTGGGAGAGCAAGCCACACATGGCGATTGAGCGGCCATAGGCTGCCGTATGCTCCCGCAACGGCGAACCACACACACAACACATGGTGCGGTTGCAGGTGCACAACTCCACAGCAGTGGGTGCGCTGTCACAGCCGCACAGCCTGTACCAGATGACCATTGCCCAGACACCCAGCATCCATGCACAAGGGCTGGACAAGGCGAGGTCACAGCTGCGAGAGGGCCCGCACCGGCTGTATTTCTGCGTGCCGGGGTCACTGTACCCTGAGTTTGGCGCAGTCAGCGGCGTTGCAGCCGATCTGGAGCAGTGGGTGTTGGAGGTGCCTGGCTTTGACTAGGCGTGGAATGTGAGCGGGCATACCGTATTGACCCGGGCCTGCACCATGGGCATGGTTCAGGCAGTTCAGGCATGCTCAGCCGCTTCATGCTTTGATGCAGCCACTTCATGCTTTGATGCAGTCGCAGTGCGCTGGCTTGGCAGCAGCCGCGCGCAGGGGTATGTATTGGAGCTGTACAACATTTGAGGTACCACGCTGGTGTACCGCTGATGCTGGTGTACCGCTGATGCTGGTGTACCGTAGACGCAGTCAGCACATGCCTTCCACAACAAGCCACACGACCTGCTGTGCAGCCTGTAACAATGTTAAGCCCGCACTATGCCACCCTCGATGCAACAGCTGCAGCTGCAGCCCGGCCAATGACAGGCCTCTCCAAGCCAACATCATGGCGCATGCGGTACAGCATGCTGGTCGTGTGTATGTTGTACCTGGACGCTGTGATTCAGGAGCACCTCAGACACAGCTCTATCTGACCCAGCTGTCACCACCTGCACTTGCATGCAATGGTCCCCTTCCATGCACTGCCATGGCCTGGATGCTCCACGGTGCAACTGATAAACTGCCTTGCAGCGTGATAATGTCACATCCTGCTCGGCCGCGGGCCACAGCCTGAATAAGGTTCGCGGATCGTGGAATTGAAAGGTGGCATGGGTGCGTGAGGAATGACCAGGCTAGGCTTTTTTGCACCTCATCCACCTGCATCATTTCCTGCAGAGACTACATTTCGCTGCCTTGCAGCACTCACCATCACCTCAGGGACGCAGTTCAGAAAAAAACCCTTGTGCACAGCTCGCTGGTGCCAGATCGGCTGCATGCTGCAGGGCATGATGACAGCTGGCTGGTCTGACACAGGGCGATCTTTTGTGGCCATGCTGCTCAGCAAGTCAGTGCCACAGCAGCAGGCAGGCACAAGGGAGAGGAAGAGGAAGAGGGCAGCGGCGCTGACAGCAGACGCGGTGTTGGCACACGAGTGGCTGCAGCAGCTGTGAGGATGCGTGCGCAGCTGGCTGTGCAGACAGTGCCAGCATGCCAGCGGTCATGTGCTCATGCCCTAATCTAGGCGCAGCAAGAAGGTGTCCGCAAGCAAGTGTTTGGTGGTGCTATGGCAGTGGTCGAATATGGCGGTGTTCACGGTGGCGTGGGCAGTGTGCACAATGCGCCAGCGCTCAGTGCACCTGCTGGTGCCGACATGATTTGGGCCCAGGTTTGGGGCCATTCTCATATACTGGGCCCTGGACTGCTCACATCCTTGAAGGCCGTTCACATCCTTGACGGCCGTGAGGCTGAGGTGGATGTGATGATTGAGAGCAAGGCTAAGGAACTGGCTCTGCTACAGTGGGTGGTCTGGGGGGATATGCACAATCACATTGCATGACAGCGGTGTATGACAGCTTTCAGCGCTGCAAGATGATGCTTGCTGGTGGTCCTCTTTTGCCGCTTGAAGCTGACTGCAGGGCCTATAGGATGAGCTACATGATTGATTTGGGTGCACGCATGCCGCATGACCCTGGACTGGCAGTTATTAGAGTTATGGGTCATCTTGGCCTGATAGCTTCAGATGTTCCCATCATTTCCATACATACAGCCGTGCGTACTGCCTGCCGAGTTTTTTTATGCTGTTTGTGTGGCTTCTTCTGCTGCCAGGTACCGGGAGGCAGCCATTCGTAAGGCGGCAGAACACCACTGCAGGTTGAAGGCAGAAGCAGCACATGCAGCCCCAACCACAGCTGTTGGCGGGTCACTACCATGACATATGGATCACCCATGGATTAAACTCCAGTGCCTGTTATGATAACTGCTGTATAGCGCGCTGCGCGCAAAGATACCGAGGGTACAGAACATCGATTAGTTTACAGCTGGGTTTCTATGCACAGTATGGCGCTGATTTGGGTTGCTAATCTCACTATGAACATTGTTTTGGAGCCAATATGCCTTTATGCAATGTACTGGACCTGTGCAACGTTTGAGGCAGAACGCTGGTGAACTGTATAGGCACTCAGCACATGCCTTCCAAAACAAGCCCCCCGACTTTTGGGGCCTGTAACACTTGTGAAGCCTCCCTATGCCTGCCTTGACACAGCAGCTGCAGCTGCAGCCCGGCCACTGACAGGCCCCTCCAAGCCAACATCATGGCGCAGGCGACGCAGCAGGCTGGTCGTGTGTATGTTGCGGCGCCGGCCCGACGCATCCCCCAGCAGCTGCTGTGTGGCCAGGACGATGAGCAGGTGGCTTGCCCGTGTAACTGCGGTGTACAGCAGGTTGCGGTTGAGCAGGAAGCGGGACTGTGTCTCATGCAGCACTACGAGTGTGACCGGGAACTGCTGCCCCTGTGACTTATGCACTGTCACGGCCCATGCCGGCTGCAGGTTGTCCTCCAACGTCAATGCCTCCACACTTTTGCCACTGCCTGTGGGCCGGGTGCCAGCTGATGTCGTCCCTGCAGCGCCGCCTGCCGGTGCTGTGCCCGCCTGTCTCGATGCAGCTGCAGCTGCAGGGTCTGGGTGTTTGCTGCTGAAGGTGTAAGCCACCCTGTGAGGCACGTTGGACCCAAAGCGTGGGGTATACTCCACCCAGACCCGGTATGTCACGCCTGTGATGGCCCTGCTGCTGATGCGCCGGCTTGGGGCACGTCTGTTGGGGGCTGACGTGGGGTCGGTTGGCTCCTGTACCACCTCAACCTTGGACACCTGCCCAAAGTCCCCATTGAACACCTCAGCCTCATAGCAGTTCTTGGTCTGCACAGCATGAAGAAGCAGGACAGGTACCAGCACGTAAGCAAAAGTGAGGAGCGCATGCAGGAGACATGTAGATATACAAGCAAGCCAAAGGTGGAACATGATGCTTCTTGGTGGGCATGCCAGTAGGCACAGAGCATGAGAGGGTCAAAAGCACAGGGTCAGAATCTCTGCACCGGGCGGCATGTTCATGCAACATCTCAACCCGGGGGGACCTCCCTATTGCTTGAACTAAGCTTCAACTTCATGAGCACCTCATCCGGGCAGCATTGGCAGCATTTAATTCCCAGCAACGGAGGTCCTGCAATTCGACCGGGGCAAAGGCCTCACCTGAACCACCAGGTCGCCCTCCCAGATGCCGTTTGGGAACTCCTTGGCACCCTCATGGCTGTCTGGAACGCGCGTGCTGGGCTGTGCCCTCTCATTCAGCACCGTGTGGAGCCGCCTGTTCAGAGGCACTCGCCCCACGTGCGCCTTGTCATGCACTGGGGTCAGCACCTGGGCGTATGCGGTACACGAGCAGTGCACAAGCAGCACACAAGCAGTACATGAGCAGTACAAGAAAAGGCGACCGCCTGTCATGAGCATGCCCATCACAACGTGCGCCATGCATCGCACTGGGTCACCCCATTACATGTCATGAGACCAAGGCTCTCATCTAATCACCTAATCACCTCTCCAATCTTCTAATCACCTCTCACTCTCATCTCATCACCTTGCCAACCTTGCAACACACTGGTGCCTAAACAGGCACACCTGAAACCCCTAGATCTGCAAACGTTTGATGATAACATGCACATCTGGAAACCCCAGATCTGCATACTTTTCAACATGCACACCTAGAAACCCCAGATCTGCATACATTTTGGGCAGAGCCTCAACGTTCCTCTCTCCGACTCCCACCTTGACGCTTTTGTCCAGCTCAACTCCACTGTCTCGCATCATCTGGAGTATCTTCTGTGCAGTCGCTGACACTTCCTCTGCATCCCATGCCTGCAGCCACCACCAACAGATGAGCCAGCAGGAGGGGCACCAGGGAGCTGCATGAATTGAGCTCCGTCCCTTTGCATCAAGGGTCATGCAACCAATCATGGTGAAGGCTGGGGCTGGGGCTGGGGCTGGAATGTGCTCACTATGATGGGGTGGCACGAGCAGGCTGTCCATTGACACCCAGACGCCCATCTTTGCTGCCAATGCCGCTGCAGCTTGCTGTGGCCACTCCCTAGGGGCCCAAGACGATGCAGGAGCTGTTAGAATGGCCACAGCAAGCAGTAAAAAAGCCGCAGTAGAAAGGAAAAGTAAAGTAAACAATGAGTGAAGACATCACACGTACCTCGACTAACACCGCCTGTGAACCCCCGAGCAGCTGCTTCACGATGGCCTGGACCTTGTGGATGTTGGGGTCAACAGCAGTAGCGGCAGTAGCGGCAGTGCCTGCTGCAGCAGCGGCAGTAGCGGCAGTAGCTGCAGTTCCTGCTGCAGCAGCAGCGGAGGACGAGGATTTGGCGGGGTGCTGAGCAGCTGCAGGCGCAGCAGGCGGCTGCACCCCATCCGGAGCAGGTGCGGCGGCAACTGGTTCCGGAACCAGCTGTGCCAGCGCGCCATCAATAGTGCCGCGCTCGAGGTCTGACAGAATGTCTGTGGGGCTCAAGCGCAGGAAGTGAGGCGATGGGTTGCGCCCTGCAGAGCACGGATGTGTTGCAGGGTCCGTCCATGCAGCCCGAAGTGCATGGTTCTGGTTTAGGGTTTAGGGTTAGAATTAGGGTTCAGGGCTTTAGAACCCCGGTTCTGCGAGTGGTGCTTGAGGGGTGCCAAGGTGGTGGATGCTTGCATCACAAGCGACTGAGCGGCTGGAACATTTCGTGCTAGAACATTTCCTGGATGCCCAGTCCCTGGAGGCATGTGAAATATCACCCCGCCCTCAAAACCCTGCAGCCCTCAAAATGTTCAAACCCTGCAGCCTCAACCCCTTCCCAATGAACCTCCCCGACCCTCATCCCTGTAAACCCGCGCATCACCACCATCAACCTTGGATACATCTATATATACTATTATTATGATTATTATCATTATCCTAAGACCCTAAAACCCTGAGCCCCCACCGCACCGTCCTTGACCGCGTGTGCGACATCGATGATCTTGGACCCTGCGCCCTGGCGATACACACGCTGCAAGTCCACCCGGGGCAGGTAGCCAAACGCGAGGATGTCATTGAGGGGGCAGCCGAGAGACACAGGGGGCAGCTGATGGTGGTCGGCCACCTGGCACCAGCCATGTGCAGGACAGGGTTTAGGGTTTATGGTTTATGGTTTAGGATTAAAGGGGGGCATTCGCACGTTCTGGGCGAGGGAAATAGCTCCAGTCATACATGTGAAAGGCAGAGGCAGTCACAACTTGTAAGTATGTTGAAGGGGGTCGGGTGGCACAGCACTCATGCAAGCAGCAGGTGCTTTACTGCATGCACTTGCCCTCCCCCCCCTCACAAGAAAGCAGACAGCCAGGCTCAACTGCATCCGCCCCCATGCATGCACACAGACTGACAGGCTGCGGAATATGCGCCATGCACCTAAACCCTAAACCCTAAAACCCTAAACCCATGCGGTTGTCACTCTCACCAGGATGACCTTGGCACCCGGTCGCAGGGCATCAATGACCATGAAGAAGAGTCTCAGGTCCACCATGGACGCCTCATCCAGCAGCACTGCCGGGCAGAAGGAAACAGCAGCCAAGAAGCCACATAGAAGCCACATAGAAGCCACACAGAAGCCACATAGAAGCCACACAGAAGCCCCTGACTGGCTTACGGTGTAACAACAACAACAACAAACAGCAGCCAACATGCGGCCACCTCATCTGGGGCGCAGCAACACTCCCGAGCACTTTGCAGCGCCCGCACTCAAGCAGTAGCAAAGTCTGTCTTGTGTTTGTTGAGAGGCAGGTGCCAAGCAAGATCCACTGATCAGCGCATGACCAGACCAGCACTTCATCGTGATGCTAACTGCAGTGATGCTGACCGCAGCTGACCAACAGAAGGTGATGCCCACAGGATGAAACTACAGGCAGGCAAGAACAGCACCAGCCTGGCCACGCACCAACATCAGCAGGCAGCGGGTTAGCCCGGTGATACGTGGGACCAAAGAAAGTGTCACGCTTGTCCTCCTCATCGTCATCATCGCTGTCATTGTTGGCATCCATCAGCCCATTGAAACCAAGCATCTTGTGAACTGCACAGGATGTGTACGTGGGACCCCAGGCAGGGGTAGGGCCGGTCATGAACTGTGCAATGGCTAACAAATGTGTTATTATTACAATTAACAAACATGGCGCGCCAATGTGGCTAACAAAGGTGGCGAGCAAACGCTGGCAAAGTGAAGGCCATGCACCGACCCACATGACAGCCAAGTGACTGACATAACATGACAAACACATGGCGTTGTCCACCACTTGCACCCAGCAGTGCACGGGCAGCATCCCAAGCCACCAATATGCATGATGTATGGCAGCGCTTGGCTTGCGGCATGATATGTGTGTGCGCGCGTGCCCGTGTGTAAACACTTTACATGTGAGCCGTCCGTGTTATTACCGTGTTATTTTTATTATTATAGTTATTATGTGAGCCGCCCAGGGCACTTACTGGTAGTGGCTGGCAAGTCCACGGTGTTCTGAAGCTTGTTGGCAGCTGTGCCAGTCTGTGCCGCCATGCACACTTTCAGCCCCTGGGCCAGCAAACTGTAGACGATGGCCTTGGTGGTGAACTGCCGCAGGCAGGCGGGCAGCAGGCAGGCAGGCAATCAGCACGTGCCAAGCGTGCGCAGGACTTGAGCGTTGTGAGGGTGCAAAGTTGCTCCGCGCAACAGTGCATCCGAGTACAGCAGATCACAGAAGATTTGTTGCAGGCACCACAGCCAGCCCGGCACCGAGGTATCATACGCCCCAGGACCATTGCTGCCCTATGCCCTCACACGGCTACAGGAATCCATATCTGATCTATGGCGGTGGTCACATACATCCAATATTCCGATGATAGTATGTATCTAACACATGCCGATGGGCTGCTGCTTGCAGCTGTTGCGCGGCACCTCAGGCCCCTTCACTGCCGCACCGTCTTGCCAGTGCCTGCAGCGCCTGTGACCACACACAGTCCCTCCCTCTGCGCCATCTCCACAGCCGCCTTCTGCTCTTCATTCAGCAGCCCCTTCATCTCCTGCACCACCTGGGCTGCGTACTGCCTAGGGCTTGTACTGCCTGCCTGTCGGCTCAGCTGCTCCCACATCATCTTCGCCTGCGTGGGCTCTTCGCCCCCACCCCATGAGTTCTGGAAGGAGAACCCACCGGCCAGGGCCTCGTGCGTTTGCTCGTCCCTGTCTAAACCATTATATGACCATAGTGCGAGGTTTGGACGGGAGCCGTCAGGCAGCTTTGTACGCTCCAGCAGGAAGCGTGCAACCTTGGTTTCCACCTGCAGTATGAAAGTGAGGGTACCTCAACCCTAAACATGGTGCCACAACCCTGAAACATGGTGCCACAACCCTGAAACATGGTGCCACAACCCTGAAACATGGGACCCAGCTGCGACAGATCAGGGGCCTAGGTGAGTGCGTGACCTGACGCAGCGCACCCAACATGGAATTGTTGCACAGCAGTCCGCCGCGTACCTTATACCACTGCGTGAGGTAGCACAGAGCAGTGGGTGGCCAAGAGGAGCCCACATCACTGACCCCCAGCTGCTTCCAGCCACCCTCTAGCAGCGGCACATCCACAACCATCTCCCCCTGCATGAGATCACACATGAGATCCACGCATGAGATCACCACAGGAATATGTGTGATGGAGGAGCCCGTGATGAGTGAGAAACTTGTGATGATGAAGCAAGGTGTGGGGCACGCTGGTGGGATGCAAATCAGCATTTGATCACACATGTATCCAGGCAAAGGTAAGAATGGTTGGAGGTCAAATGATGCCCAACACAGCCCAACACAAGGGCGAGTAACCAGGAGATGTTAATCGCCGTGTTTTTTAATACAAGGGATATTATTACTAAAAGTAGCCCAGGACAGGTGTAAGTAGCCGGGGAATGAACAGCCCCACCTTCTTCAACAGCCGCTCACAGCACTGCTCTGGTGTGTGGCTGGGGAGCGACCAGGGACCGGTGTGTTGGTTGCCGTTGCTGCCCCCATAGGCACGGTTGCTGTAGCCACGATAGTACTGCGTGTAACTGCTGTGAGGGGCGTACAGTCGTGCCTTGGCATCTTCCACGAGCTCACTCCACGTCACGCTCGTGTCCTTGCCCTTGCTGCAGCGCACAGCACAACAGGGAGAGCTGCAACAAGGGGACGCAGGCACGAAGAGCAGCCCAGCACAGCTCGTGATGTCAAACCCACTTCCACATCTGGCCCTCAGCACAGCTGCAGCTCGTACGCAGTGGGGATGGGCAGTGGCTCTGACGCCCAACTCTGCAACTGCCAGGCTGCTGCTACTACTAATATCAGGCTGCAGCCCCACCTGAAATCCTCTGCCCGGTTCTCTGTCATCCCCTTGAGCGCCTCGCGCATGGCCAGAGTGCCTCGGCTCTTCCTGTTGGCCTTGTCCACGTCCAGAAAAGCAGCAATGTGGTCCCCAGCCCTGTGGTTGGGAGGGGGGTTGTGTGTGCGTGGGAGATGTGGGAAGGGGTGGGTGGGGGGTGGGAGGGGCGACGGCCGCTCCCAGCGCACACAGATCAGAGCTTCAGGTTGCTGGCGATTGTTGCATGCTGAGCATGGTGCACAAGCTGGACGTGCACATGGCGATGACCAGTGAGCATGCAGTGGTGGCCAACAGCTAAAGCAAGCAAATCTCCAGGTCCCAACCCCAGATCTTAGATTCTGATGAGCTGGCCAGATGCGACATGCAATCGAATGGGCCGCAATCTGTACCGCCTTGATCTGCACAGAACGGCTCACTGGCTCACTGGCTCACTTGAGGGAACCGCCCGGCAAGAAAAGCATCGGCTCCCACAGGTCTCGCTTCAGCAGCTGCACCAGCCTTTCATATGCGTCATCGTCATGCTCGCACGGCTTCTCCTTTGCAGCCTGGATGCCCAGCGTCTTGATCCAGAGCTCTGTGCGTGCAGCGGGCTTCAAAGGTTTGAGCAGCTCCAAGTCCACCTGTGCAGGCCACAGCCGGAACCTGTAGCTGCGCAAGTGTGTCTCTGCGTGTGGGGCAGCACAAGGTGACAGCTTCCTGTGATGAAGCTGGCGGGAGCCTATGCATGGTCATGAGGTCTTGGGTGCAGCGCTGCATCGCGAACAAATGGAAACACGCAAGGCACATCTGTCCCCATCAGTGGTAGGTGTTCTGGCCCACGACAATCAGCATGCGTTAACTTGGGGCACAGTTGGGGAATTGAGCACGTGCATCGCAGAACATGACAGCGGTGTGCTACAGCTTGCAACCGCTTGCCGGAGCGGACTACGGAGCACAGCGGCCTGCGCAAACCCAGGGACACTAAAAACATCATGCGCACGCACCATTGTATGCCACCCACGCCTTCCACAGCCTGAATGCGTTGCGCACCACCTGCCATCTGGCCTTGCTGACTGCAGACGCCGGCGTGCCCAGCTTCTCTGTGCTGCTCCCGGCCCGGCTGTCTGCGCGAAGGACGCACGCCCGCACCCATTCAGCACCGTCGCTACTGGCCCTCAGGCCGGCCTCTAACTCCTCCACGCTCTTCCCAGTCTTGAGCTGCAGCTCTTGTATTAGGGAAGTCAGCCGATTGAGCTTCCTGTTGGCCATCTCCTCATCCAGGGTTGGGTCCATGCTTGGATCTGAGTCAGCCGGCACTTCCAGGCCCCCAAGCATTGCAGCCAGCCGCTTTGCACCTGCAAATACGGTAGTGCAAGCAGTGCAGATGCACCTGAGTGCTGCATGTGTGGTGTTGGTGCACACGCAGGGCATGCCGCATGGACAGCCGAGGGCACGCTACATGCATGGTTTGAACACCAGCAACCTGAGCCTGCGCAAAGCCCGTATGTTGCACGACTGGGCGTCTCTCACTTCTGGCAGTTGGTGTGGGGGAGGTGTCAGCACTGGGTGTTTGGCTGTGTGTGGTGGCGGTTGCAGCACTGAGTGTGGGGCTGGGCTCAGGGGAAGTGGATGCAGCCGCAGCTTGCGAGGCGCCCTCCATGCTGCTCGCTGGCATGGGAGCTTGTGTGGTGGACGGACCCATATTACCTGCAGTATAACACACACCCATCAGAGGTCTGGAGCACCACAAGAAGTTGTTTGGTCGTTAACTGCGCGCCGTGGTCCCCCAGGCAACATGGATGTGATGATGTGGGCAATTCATGGGACCGAGAGAGGCCAGCGGCTGCACAAAAGGGATACTACGTGGCGCTGCAGCAGGCCCCGCCTCATTAAGGCACACGCATGGAGCAGGGCACAGCGCGGCAGAGCATGCATGCCCTGCATGCTGATTCGATGCCTCGGGGCACTCATGTAAAATGTGCTTGTCCCCCAGCACTCCTGTAGCCATCAGCGCACCCACCTGGATCTGTAGGATCGGCCTTCTTTCTGCTCCGGCTTGATGGCACCTTCTGCTTGACAGCTGCAGCGCCCTCAGATGTCCGTGCTGTTCTGCGGCCTCGAGAGGATCGAGCAATGCTGGTTTCCCCCCCACTAGTGCTTCCAGCAGAATCATGTTGAAGTGCATGTGGTGCGAAAAGCCGAGTCAACTGCAGGCTCCACGGCGACTGGTGTGAAAGTGGAGGTCTCGCCACCAAGTGCCGTGCAATTGTGCATAACCTCATGTTGACTTGCCTCATGTTTGCAGCTGTCGGCACCACCAGCCCAACCAGTACTGCTGGAAGTGTACTGCTCACACCAGAAGGCACAGAGTAATGGGCTCCAGCGCTCGTGAATGACGCAAGATACGTAAGGCGTGCCGTTATGAGCAGGTTTAGCGTCGCGCATGCATTGAGGGAGAAACGCAGTTTCAGCGCCGGATCTGCTTTCGTCATGCCTGACGCATCCTTTGAAGACGTAAGCTCTCCTCCCACAGGGCTGTGGCGACCCAACATGTACTTTATGCTTTGTTGTGGTTTCTGTTACACAGCTCCAGGCCAAGACCCACAGCCTAGTGACTGTGTTCCTAGGGCTATCCTGTGCGTTTGCTCCTGTCTGTGTGCGTTTTGCATCGCAACACATGTGCACAGGCCGCTCACATCCTTCTGTCGCGCCTGGTACGTCGCGAACTGTCACGGCAGGTGCCCGCTGCCTGTGACCTGACAGCGCATCTGGATGTGCTCTGCTACAAACACATGCAGGCTATCGAGGTGCACCACCTGTATAAAAAGCTGCCCTTGGGCCCCATGGCGCTCGGGCCCCGTGACACCTGGTACCTATGCTACACAGAGCACGACAGCAAGAAGCTGCAGGGATGCTGGAGCCCCGGGCTCCCAGCCGGGCTGCACAAGCAGCTGATGATGTCCCGCACCCCTGGCTTGTCTAGCGTGCATCACGTCGCCTTAGGGCCCGAGGGGGAGTGGTTCCTGGGGCTCCAGAGCGGTGGTTGCGCATGTGCCCACCCAACCTTCAGCCTTGGCCAGCACGATCGTGCAGCCGCAGACTGCGTGGTGTTTGGTCCCCGAGGCGCCCACCTCGTCCTGCAGCAGGATGGGTCAGTGCTGTACAGCCGGCTGCCGGGTAACATGGGGGCACGGGTGGAGGAGGCGGTCACAGAGGGTGGGGGCCTGGTCTGGGCTGCCATGGGCCATGCAGGTGTGTATCATTGATTGAGGTGTGCGCAGACAAACACAGAACAGGCACAGGGCATACCGTACGTGATGGCAGCCAAGTGTACGGCAGTGCCGAGTGCACAGCAGGGAAATCAGAGACCGACCTGCACCTGCCAGGAGTACCATGTGCTTCTCAGCTGTACCGCTGTACTTCTTCGGCTGTGCAGCAGCTGGATGGCACAAAACGTCACGCACCACAACATGAAGTCTCACACTCCTGTGCACACACAGGCGAGTGGTTCGTGCAAGCAGATGATGGCACCTGCTGGTGGTGTGGGCTGCACCCTAGCCTGGCCCGAGTTCTGAAGAGCAATGAGCCTTATGAGGGCGCGATTGAACGGCTGTGGCTGGGCCCGCATGGCACCTACTGCGCTGTGTTTGAGCACGCCACCGTGTGGCGTGCCAATCATGGATTCAGCGCTCAGGTTGTAGCGCTGGCCAGCTCCTACCCCAGCTGAAGTGTATTGTGCTACTGTCTATTGTGTGTGATCGTGCTCGTGCAGGCAGGCCTGAACGAGCACGCCTGGTCTGGATGCGAGCCTTTGTATGCACTTGCTCATGGACTTGTTTGGCATTGTTGCATCATGGTAACATGGTGTCTACCACATATCGCGATATCGGCTACAGTACACAGCTGTTCCAAGTACACGTTATGCTGTGCCGCCCATCATGCATGTCTGCAAGGCTTCCGTACACAGCAGAAGTGCGTAGCACTAGAAGATACGCATTATGTGACTCGTGTTCCAAGGTTCTGGGTTCCACTTCATTCTCTCAACCAGCGGCGCAAACAAGGGATAGATTTTGGCTGCATACCTAACCCTGCTCTAATTATCGATGGCACAGAGATACTGCCGTGCGTGGGTGGCCCGTCCGTGAACGTCCGTGAAGCGCGACAGTGGCGATGATTGCACATCGCAAGTGCACAGCTATGCTGATATTGCACCCTCCCATAGCTATGCTGGCGGCCACAAAACGTCCTTGCAAACCCTCATCATTGCTTGGGTCATCAATCGTGCAGGGCGGCCTGCCGCGCACGGAGTACGCCTGCACCGGCGAGGCAGCGGTCGGTCGTCAGAGTGACAAGCTGTTATGGCCAAGAGGTGGTGGATGCATGCATTCATGATGCATTATGATCACTGACATTCATCAGTAGGCCTCCCTGGGAAGCATCCTTTGATTGCAGCAATGGCTGAAGCAGATGCGCTAGAGTAGTGCTGCAGGGATGCGCAATCAGCCTGCTGGCACAGCATCTGCTTGTAAGTGCACAGCACGTGCTGCATGGTGACCACCATGCCTGCGCCCATGCTCACGCTCACCAGGACATGCAGGTAAGCTTACACCATGTGTACAAGAAGCTGCCTCTGCAAACAGTTGCATTTGGGCCTGACTGCACCTGGTACCTCCGCTTCAAGAACGGAGACAAGCGTGGCTACTGGAGCAGCGGCCTACCTACAGGACTGTACGACAAGCTCAGGGGCCGACAGAAGCCTGGCGTGAGGCATGTAACGATTGGGGCAGATCAGGATTGGTTTGCGGGCTTTGTGAATGGCACCTGGGAGTACCATCACCCTGGCACTGTCATTGATTGTGGCTATGAATCAAACGTGGACTACGTGTTCATGGGGCCTGAAAATGCTGTCCTGACTCTGTACAAGAACGGGGCTGTGGGTCAGTACAACCTACCTGGCTCCATGAGTGCAACAGTGGACGAGATCCTGCACTCCCATGGAGGCGTGAAGTGGGCTTCTATGGGCCATGATGGTAAGTGTGCGTGAACAGCATGAAGGCTCGTGTAACATGAGCATGAACATGAACATGAACAAGAGCCCCACAAACGCCCTGCTGTCCTTGCTCAGCATGGGCCCTAGTCTTTGAGCATGCCCTGCGCGCGCATCTGCACCCTGGCCATTTGCTGCCTTCAACATCATATGCTATGCCCTTAGCCTATAGCCTGCATTGGTCCGCCTCTGCTGCAACGCCTGCAAGCACACATGCTGAACCTGCACGTATGCTGGACTTGCACGTACACGCCAGGGGAATGGTTTGTCAAGAGTGTAGATGGCAACTTATGGTGGAACGCACTGCACCCCAGCTTGGACCACATCTTGGATGGCAATATGACACACGAGGGCGCCATTAAGCGGCTGTGGCTAGGACCGGGCGGCACATACTGTGCGCATTTCAGCCGTGCGACTGTGTGGCGAGCCAGCCAGAGTTTCACAGATGCTCTGCTGACGTGGGAGTGAGCTCCCTGCTGCCTGTGCATGGACACAGCAGAGCAATGCAACTGGTTCGAGGCTGGCAGAGACATGTAACAACTGCCTGCACACCTCACCATGCCCATCGCACATGCTGGGATGCCACCACCAACATGTGCACTATGGCTGAAGGCTCATGTAACATGACCATGAAGATGTGCACTATCCTGGCCAGGCATAACAACACCCCTTGATCACAAACTCACAATGAATCTCAAGGCACGGTCCACTCATTTAGATGGAGGCCAATGCATCTTGCTGACACAGTCCTTCATGACGGCAGAAACAGGGTTTCAGACAGCACATCTGACATCACATCAATGCCACTCCAGATGCACAACATTCCTTAACTAAGGATGAAGGGAGAATAATGCCGTGCTTTAAACCACAACAATCTTGCATAACAGCCATTTTTAACCACCACGTCGCAACCGCACTCAGCAAACTGAGTGGGCATTCCATGTTCAATACCCTATGTTCTCACAGCCACTTCATCAATGTTCAAATGGCCATTCCATCAATGACCGTCACATACTCCATCAAGGGCCCAGACAAGTGCTATGGGTGTGGTGCACAGCAACAGGGCCTTGCAGGTTGATCTGATGAATCGCCGTGTGCAAGCCGCGCGCAAGATAATTAAGCTTAAAAGCCAAGCACGCCTAAACAGTGCCCAACTGCTCATGTCGGTCCATGTGTTTGGCATGGCTGCATAGGCCAGGCATACCCCTTAGCATCCAAGCTTAGCATCCCAGCGTTTGTGCGGGTGTCTGACAAACTTCCGGTTCAACGGTGTGATAGCCGTATGTGCCTGATGCAGCCATCAGTTCTTGCTGTGGAAAATGCCTTTGAGCTTGCCAAGCAGCCCTCGCGGCGTGTTGGATGGTGCGTTGGCCTGCATGAACAGCATCAGGCATGAACCAGAAGGGTATCTCAGTCTGTCCAGTTGCAAGGAAAAAGGATCCAACAATTGTGTGAG
This sequence comes from Haematococcus sp. NG2, assembly GCA_004335575.1. Lineage (NCBI taxonomy): Eukaryota > Viridiplantae > Chlorophyta > Chlorophyceae > Chlamydomonadales > Haematococcaceae > Haematococcus > Haematococcus sp. NG2. The sequence continues at coordinate 370,122 of QAXD01000211.1, read as the reverse complement.
CACCTGCAGGTGTGCATGTGCTTCAACTGGCAAGTGCTTGCAAGCCTGCAGCCTGCATATGCCGGCTTGGCCGCCACAGGTAGTGGTCATAACCAATCGCAATCAAAGCCATGTAGCCCCTGGAGAGGGCCCATTGGATGCAGTGAAAGGACTGGGGTGCTCCAGCCCTCATTCATTTCACTCACCCAACCCAGTGCCCTGACATGCACAGCAGCAATCTGACCCCCCACATGCACACTCGCACACATGCGATCCGCCACACCCACCATTGCCTGCGCGATATGACTGCTGCCTGTCCCACGCGGCGTGCCAGCCGAGGGCCACGGTGCAAGTTTGGAGCTGGGGTTGCGCCCCAGGCTGGGCACTGCCGCGTTTGCCGCGCTGCGCGGCGTCCCCAGCCGCCCCTCGCTCGCACGCGCCAAGGGCGCATCCACCTCGCTGCCAGGGCTGGTGGGGGCGGAGGGCCCCCGATCACTGGGGGAGGCAGAGCCGTGGCTGTGGTTGAAGCTGGCCCGCGCCCGGGGTGTGAGGTTGGAGGCGGTGGGGAGGCCAGCACGTGAACGCCCGGTGGTCCGACCCAGAGGCGTACTGACTGACGCGGGCGTACCGGGAGTCTCACGTGAGCTTGGGGTGGCGGCTGGCGATGCAGACGCGGCTGGCGACATGCTCTTCAGGTCCAGCCGTGGGATGGTGAGCCCACCCGCACCGGCAGGCTTGCCACCTCCTGCCAGGTGCTGGCTGGTGCCAGGCGCTGCGCTGGTGGACAGCCCCAGGTCTTGTGAATTCATGCGCGTGGAGGAGAAGGTGGTGAGCAGGGGCAGGACCAAAGGAGAGCCACCTGGGGAGTGCCGTGCCCCGTCACGCTCCGCCGAATTGGCTACACCGTCGCCGTCATGGTCGTGCAAGCTGGAGCACGTGTCGAGCCCTGAGCCACAGCTGCTGAGGTGGTCGTTTGTAAATGTAGCCACCTGCTGCAGGTCCTTGCGTCCCTCTATATGACGACGCAATCGCTCCAGCTCTTGTCCTGTGGCAAGGAAACAATTACACCCATGCCACTTCAAAAACTTCATCTGGTTGCACCCTACCCTGTACCACATGTTAAAATATGGTGCCTGTGCCAGCTACAGGAGGAGCCCGCTCACTCAGGTTTACCATCATCAGCAACTGCAGCTGTGTACCCCAAGCTGGCACATGTGTTTTGCGGCAGTGCACTGTTACAGTGTACACATCTGTGTCGAGCTTGTGGAGTTGTGCCTGGCTGCTCTTCTCCATATGGTCCAGTTTCTTCGCAGAAACTGGAAGAAGAAACTGGACCATATGGAGAAGAGCAACCAGGCACAACTCCACAAGCTAGGGATGCACTAGCAGGCAGATGCGGAGTATATATACTGCAACATGCACTGCCCACACAACGGCAGGCTGGAGCTCTGGGCACATCACCCACCTGCACGGCTCGGCTCCCTCACTGCCAAAAATGTGAGGTCTGACTCCTCAATTGCTTTCTGGGCCAGGGCGTGGGCGTCAGTGGCGTCAACCTCCTCCTTATAGCCCCCAACAGCACGCGGCAGGCTGCGCAAGAAGCCAAATTTCTTACCTGCGTAGAGAGCCCACATGACAGGCCACATGCACTCGCATAAGGACATGCACTGGGACTGCGTAGGGGCAAACACGGCATGCATTTTGCACACGCATACAGCAAAGCGACCGTACCTGAACACCCTAACCACAAGGCATGGCCGCACCTGTGGCACCACTGGAAGGCTCACGGGGGGTGCTGCTGCTGGCAGCTGCAGCAAGCTGTGGCAGCTTGCATGGTGCGGCTGGCAACAGGCCTTGTTGTGAAATGTGTTGGGCGTCCAGGTCAGCTGCCTGGATCAGGGAAGCTCGGCGACCACGCTTTGCCCCGGGCTTCGAGATGGTAGGTTGTGGAGGCATGCTATCAGGCCCCACTGACCCAGGCGGGGTCAGCTCTGGCACCTTGCTAAGGCCGAGACGCTCCGCACGTGCTGCCTCATCTGCATTGCCGCGTGCACATGCTGGTGGTTGCGTGAATGGGACCCAGCAACTGATGGAACATGCGTACATGCCAGATATACAAGATGCCATGGATGCTCGCATGCGCCAACGTGCACAGTACACAGTTGGCGCACCTTTGTCCACCGGGAGCTCCAGGTCTGCATTATCAACGATCGGGGACTGTAGCTGCACCTCGCTTGTCTTGTGCTGTGAAAGACCAATGGCAGAGGCTATGCCCTTCTGTTTGACCAGCACCTCCCGTGCATCCGTGAGAAAGTCTATCGGCGACACATCCCCGGCGCCGCCCCGTCGAGATATCGAGCCCTGTATGATGCAAAGGCAATACCACCTCACAGCATGATGGGTTTCCCAGTGCCGACCCATGATAGTGCAATTGGTAAATATTGTACGTCTGCAACAGGCTCCCAGTCCCAGCGTATTCAGTTTACCCCTCTGAAAAGCACAGCCAAAACATGCGGCTACATATATTGTTAGAATGATTGTGCTTGCCTTGTGCGCAGCAAGCAAAACTCTGTCCGCCATGCCTCTCCACGTCCTTGCAGGAGGCGCTTACTCAGCCCATGTTAACGAAATTAAAGCTTGGTAATATTTCTCTGGTGATGCCTCGGCCAAAATGGTATCGTAGCGCCAAACTGCAGCCGACGGCAACTGCAGCCTTGAGTAAAGCAGTAAATTGATCGCTATACGTTGGTAATGACGGCTACCACCGCAAAGCTCACGACTTCGCGTAGGTAGTTGGTTGCGCACTACAATCACTCTGGCTTGCAATGTTGATATGGCTTCCAAGTGATCGGTTGATCCTTTATATCACCCAGTATATCGAAAAGATGGGGCTCACACGCCCACCTGGATTTTTGAACGAACACATGACAGCCACTCCCTCCCCAAAGCTGTTTACGCTCACGCTAGTGCAGGCTCCTGGCAGGGTCCTGCTTGGCAGGAAAAAACGGTGAGCTGGTGCCTAGGTCATGGTGCCACGCAGGGTGATCATGCAGCCGTTTGGCACATACATGTTGATGTGCACTCCAAGCCTGCAGTGGTTTTGGTGCTGGCTACTACAATGGATTTGGTGGCAAGGTGGAGGCCGGGGAATCAGTGCAGGAGGCCGCACGACGAGAGGTGTGTGCAGACTTTGCATGATGCGTGTCAGGTCACATCCAGACGTGCTCGCTTGCAGTACTTGGCGCTTTGCCTTTGAGTCCTTAGACTTTCATTGGAGTGCATGGCAACTGCGGCTGTCTGCATGCACACCCACATGTGACCCATTGCCATGCACTCAACTCATCACTGGTCACTCGTGTTGTATGGGATCCCTGTCGATGCACTGATGTCACAGAACACAAGGCGTGCGTTGCCGCGCCACGGCATAAGCAACAAACCATGGCCCTGTGACTTCTTTTCCACGATTTGCGCACAGCCTCCTGTATGATTACCGCACATGCACATGGTGTGCAGTTGTCAGAGGAAGCAGGCATCACAGCCCTGGACCTCACTGCGCGTGGCATCCTAACCTTTGTATTTGATGACGGGAAGCACTGGGAGGTGCATGGTGAGTTCCATGGTGTGTAGCTGTGTACCCACTGCTGCCTAGGTGTGTTGCTCTGGTCCCGCAACTGCTGCTGTGGTCCAGCCAGGCGGGCCCTAAACCCTAAACCCTAAACCAGCACCACAACCCAGCATGTTGCTGCATGCAGCATCGCGCTGCTGCCGCGGGCAGGCGCTGCATGCCATGAAGGCGTGCACAACCTAACCTGGTTCATAGCTGTCTGGCTGCTGGGGCACCACTGCTCACATCACAAGTGCCATGTGCGTGCACGCAGTCTTTGGTGTCACACAGTTTGAGGGCACGCCCACTGAATCCGATGAGATGGCGCCAGAGTGGTACGAAAATGAAGATATCCCGTACCAACAGATGTGGGCGGACGACAAGCACTGGTGCGCATGTTGGGTTGCTGTAAGCTGCTGATAATGATAAATTGATAAAAAGAATAACACGGCGTGTCACAGATGTTTCTACATGCCAGAGCCTGACAATGAAACTCGTGGGGCAACGAAAAACAATTGCTTGCCTCATCGCTGGGTCACGGCCAAGGGGTGGCACACGTGCGGCTGTGCGCCAACCCCCAGCTTGCTCTGCTCCCTGCCTCCTGCCCTGCCCCCAGGTACCCGCTATTCCTCCAGGGCCTCAACTTCCGCGGCCTGTTTGCATTCGCCAACACCACCGAGCTCGTGTGGTACACGCTGTCAGCGGTACAGGAGCCAACACCCTTGCCCACTGATCAGTGGCTGCAGCTGGTTGCGCAGCTTAGTGAGGGGGCACCAGCAGGGGGGCAGCCAGGCTGGGGGCCAGTGGGCAGTGCAGGGGACAGTGAACCAGTGGTGGATCAGCTGCTTGCTGTTGGGTCAAACTGAGGCAGTGTTTAGGGTTCAGGGTTAGGGTTTAGGGTTTAGGGTTCGGGGGTAGGGGGACCCAACCCTAAACCTTTGCCCCTCATCCTACACACCTAACCACCATTGGAGCTGGATGCATTTAAATGGTGCTTTGCCAGGGCCCGAGGCAGATGATTGCAGGTCGCTACGTAGTACAGAGCTTGCAGCCATGCCAAGGGGCCATTCAGTGTCAGGCCGCTGACGCAGCACATGCTGAGAATGTATCTCCCCCACTAAGACGCTTCGTCGTATTCATTCTACTTGCCATTCTTGCACGATGTCAAGCTTATAATCGGTATGTGGTATATGCAGCAATGGAGCCAGTTGAAGAGTCAGCTAGGGTTTACGGTTATCATACGGTGGGATAGTTTCCTGTTCTGGTTGCGATGTGCATGCCAAGGTGGATGGCACAAATAAGAACTGTCCAACATTCAAGATGTCCTGGTGGTATGGCAGGCATGTGTCCATCGCACCACCCATGAATATCTGTTTCACTCGCGCAAGCATGTAGTGTGGTTTCAGCTGTACAACACAGAGAGTCTCACCACTGCTAGGTGAGCAGCGATAGGTTGCATGGCTCCCGCACTGAAGAGCTGCAGGCAACACTCCTTCAGCTGCCAGCTGTTCTCTTTGTGCAACATCGCGCTGGAAGTGGCAACACTGTACTGGAAATGCTCTGGCGCACGCTTGGTAATGTTACAGGTCAACTTCCTGCACTTAGTGGGGTGTGCAGAAGGCATCGTGATTGTACACCGAGTGGCAGGTGAATGCCAAACTCATGGGTATGATGCTCTGGCACTGACCGCTATGGGTACAGCTTTCGGTTGTAGACATGGATAGGTGTAGAGATTGAACAATAACAAGATGGATCAGGTCAGGTAGAAAGCAAATGGAACAATCACAATGGAGCATGCGCTCGCCTTACCCTGCCTGCTCAAGAGCGACATGACAACAGCATGCAGCTCAATATGCCGCCCATGAAAAGAGACAGCACAAAGCACCACCAGCAGCAGCCATCACAATAAACATGAGGACTGACGTACAGAGTACTACTGCAGCATCCAAGTGCGTAGTCAATACTAGAGGTGCACGCACAACAAATCAAAGCCACATGCCACCGCTGCCACCCTTCCTGGATGTTCATGCACTCTGGTCAATGTTGATGCACTCTAGTCACCAGCATGGGGACCCTCACGTGCGCGTCACAGGGCCACTTATGTCAACATAGCATGCATGTGCACTGCACATGCAAGCGCCCTGCAGCCGCCCCTGCAACCATCACTGCATCCAGCGCACGCCCATGCAGCAACCAGAGCCACGAAGGAGGCAGGCACGCTGCATGGCCAGCTCAGTCGTCCTGAGGCAGAGAGCGCACAGCCAGGTCGCGCTGCACCATGGCCGCCTTCTTTTTCGGGGTCATGGCCGGGCCGCCGCTGGACGCCTTCTTGCCCGCGCCCGTGCCCGCGCCCTGCTTGGTGGGCGCGGGGGCACCCGCCAGCGGCGAGAGCGTGAGCGGCTCGGGCAGGGGCACCGGTGCAGAGCCCAGGCCAGTGCCGACCAGCGCGGCCTCGCGCGCTGCCTTGCGCATGGCCTTGGACACGAGGCTGGGCCGGCGCTGCGACTCGCGCTCCTCGGGAAAGTCGGCGCAGTAGTGGCCGCCGCGCGACTCGCGCCGCTGCAGCGCGCACGACGTCGTGATCTCGGCCACCGTGGCCAGGTTCAGCAGCTCCACCAGCTCGGTGGACACCCCATACGCGCGCAGCACGGCCTTGGCCTCCACATACAGCCCCGAGGCCAAATCCAGCGCCTGCTGCAGCTCGGCCGTGCGGCGCACGATGCCGCAGTAGCGCCACATGGTGTCGCGCAGCTCAGCACGCTTGGCGCGCACCCAGCTGGACAGCTGCGGCGTGAGCGGCCGCGCGCCGCGCCGCGCGCGCCCACGAACGTGGCCGACGCGGCCGCATAGTGCAGCTGCCGGCCGCACGAGCGCAGCGCGTGCTCCGCGTGCGCCACGCTGGGCCCCACCGCCCGGTCCCCAAACACCAGCCCCTCCAGCAGGGAGTTGGACGCGAGCCGGTTCGCGCCGTGCAGCCCCGAACACGCCACCTCCCCGCACGCGAACAGCCCCTGCACCGTCGTCTCCCCCAGCAGGCCCGTCTGCACGCCGCCGCACGTGTAGTGCTGCGCGGGCACCACGGGGATCGGCTGCTTGGTGATGTCGATGCCCAGCTCGCTGCACTTGGCCGCGATGTTGGGGAAGTGGTGCAGCACCTCGTCGGCCGGCTTGTGGGAGATGTCCAGCAGCACGTGGGCATCCCCGCGCTCCATCAGCTCATTGTGGATGCTGCAGGGAGGAGGCAAGGGTTCAGGGTTTGGGGTGAAAAGGGTGTAGGGTAAACCCTAAAGGGTGAGTGTTGCCCGCAGGTGGAAACAAACAGCTGCAGCAGCACAGCACCTGCGGTGGGACGCGTGTGGCTGGCACCCACCCCCAGCAACGCCATGCCCAATCGTGACCCCTGTGCTGCACGCAACCCATGCCGGCTGCTGCGCGCCCCCAGCTTGCACGCTGCTGAACCTAAAGGAACCCCTGGCTAGGGCTTGGGGGTGCAGGGTGCTGGGTTTAGGGTCCTTCTCCTACGTGTTTCCAGGGTCAAGCCACCCCCAACCCCCACCTGCGGGCCACAATGTCTCGGGGCGCGAGCTCCATGCGCGTGGCATCATACTTGGACATGAACCGTTCACCCCCCTTGTTGAACAGCATCCCGCCCTCGCCACGCACAGCCTCCGTGATGAGGAAGGTGCGGCCCGTGTTGGTGGGGTCGTACAGCGCGGTGGGGTGGAACTGGATGAACTCCATGTTGGAGACGGTGGCAGAGGCACGGAAGGCCATGGCGATGCCGTCGCCTGTCGCCACGTGGGGGTTGGTGGTGTTGGGGTACACCTGCACACGCGAGAGCACACGCCATACAATGCAATAAATACGGTATATGACAACCATGATATAAAACAAAGTAACCATGTATTATGCGCGAGTCACACAGCACAGCCACACAGTCTGCACCTCATGTGCCAGGGATCATCAGGCTGTCAGCACCTACACTCCATGTGCGCTGGAGCTGGCTTTACCGCACACCACATCCCCCATACGCAGCTGCCGGCTGGCAATGCAGCCACAGGGTTCAGGCAATGCAGCCATGGTATTCACAACAGTCAGGTGTCAACTGCTGCCGCCAGCCACACGCCAAAACCCTGAAACCCTAAACTCTGCCGCCAGCACCCACCTGGCCTGCGCCCCCGCATGCGAGCATCGTGGACAGAGCGATGAACCTCGTCATGGCCATGGTGCGCTGGTCCAGCACATCGGCTCCAAAGCAGTGGGGGACCCCAGCAAACTCGTCCGTCACCAGGTCCACAGCCAAGTGGTGCTCAAAGAAGCGGATGTTCTTGTGCGCGCGCGCAGTAGCCAGCAGAGCGCGCTCAATCTCCTTCCCCGTCAGGTCAGCGGCATGCACCACGCGCCGCTTGCTGTGGCCGCCCTCCTTAGTCAGGTGCAGGCTGCCGTCCTCGTTGCGGGTGAACTCAGCCCCCATCTGAACAAGCTCCATCACGCGTGCAGGGCCCTCGCGGCACACGACCTCCACGGCCCTGCGGGTGCAGACGTTGCAGCGCATCAGCACGTTGTCAGCACCAAGCGTTGAGCTGCTTGCATCATACAGTCATCCACACGGCATAGCTGGGCAAGCGGGTGCAGCAGCATGCAAGCCCAATGCTGATCTGAGCGGCCCAGCACCTACTGTGCGTCGTTCAGGTGTGCGCCCGCGATGATCGTGTCGCGCACGTGCTCCTGCACGGAATCGTTGCGGTCCAACACCGCGCAGACGCCGCCCTGGGCATACTGCGTGCACCCCTCGTTGGCGAAGTCCTTGGTGACTACTGCCACAGTGCCATACTCGGCCACCTTGAGCGCGTAGGTCAGGCCAGCAATACCGCTGCCAATCACCAGAAAATCAACCTGCTGCACTGTGCCTCCAGGAACTGAGGAGGCAGGACTTGGCCGGAGTGTATTGCGATCTGCACTCGAGGCACGGCCCAGCTCAGTGGCCGATCGGAATGCGTCCCAGTTCACGTCCGCTCGAACTGCCATTGCCAGACGGCGTCGAGCAGGCCGCTGGCTGGCCTTGAGCGTGGCAGTTCGGCCATTCAGATGGCGCAGTGCAAGGACACGTGTGGATGGCGTCGCGGCGTGGTGCGCCGAGGGGGCGATCGAGGGGCGCATGGCGATGGTGCAGGAAGCTTGCGGTGTCGTGGCAAGCAGAATGGTACTAAGTTACTAGGGGTGCGCTGCTGGGTCTTCAGTGCTGGTTGATCATGGTGCCAAACTTCTTGTTGAAAACCTGCAGCCAATTGGCGCAGAAGGTGCAACGTGAGCACAAGGGTCTGGTGGATGTCACGAGCAGAACGACGACGACACCAGCCGCACGCAGTGGCAAACTTACCCAGCTACGCTTTGCAACGCCGCGGATGGTGCCCTGCGGAACATACACCATCGTCGACATTGAGCACCCATGCCGCAACAGCAACTCGTGCACAGCTTAATGCATCACGCCACCAAACCCAAGCACAAAGTCATATGCTGCAACACGCAGTCCGCTACCATGCTTCCAGCAGCTGCTCGACACATGGGACCTCAGATGCTCAGCGGCCACGGCACCAAAGTCATTGAGCGAATAATCTCACCTTCATAGTTTCAGTGCTGGAAGTAGTTCATTACGTGAGGCAGAGAGTTCAAGTGGATGGCTGCGGAAGGTGAGCTGTTGTGAGGTAGGTTATGAGTGCGGAAAGAGTCCTGAATCGTTTGGCAAGCAAATTGGTGAAGAGCAGGTGCGCAGCGGGCATAAGAGGTGGGTCACATGTGACTCAAAACTGTGACCATCATAATCGTGGCAGATCCAGGTTTAGTCATCGCTGATGTCGCAGTGGCCGTTCGTGATCAGCAGCCAATTTGGTCCTGACACCGCGTTGCATGTGAAAGCTGCGCGAACGTATGACAACCAACCAACAAACAGACCAGGGCCAGGGCCATGGTGGTTCAACTGCACTAAGGCTGACACCAGCACTTCTCATGGCAAGCTTGGGTGGCGAAGCACCAGAGGCTGCACTTGGCCGCCCATACGTCTGGCCCATGTACAGTACTTCTTGGCAGGCCGCTCTGGCACCCACCAAACTCAGGTTGCCGCCCTTGCAAAGGCACGCGTGGTCATGTATTGCCTGTGCATGGTGCATATGTCGCTGAGCCTTCACATGCATGAGGTTGTGAACAGTGTGTAGGCATCTTTACAAGCTCTGATGGCACTGCGCGACTTTTCAGCGGGCCACAACTCTTCCTTCCACGTGTGCTGTTCACTGGTCAGCCTGAACTGGTCGATCACAGCTGAAGTAAAAACCCTTGACCAATCACCCTCACGAACCATGCTGCATGCCAGCAGCACACTGCAACCAGGCATGAACGATATGAATATCCAGTCAAGTCAAGCTGCCAAAGGCCCTCAATCCTGTTACCCCAATGAACGTGAACTACCACGTGAACTACCGCTCAAGCTGAGCCAGACTGGTGACAGGCAAACACCGGCTTGGTTAGGACCGATCCACATGGCTCTGGACCAGTCGCTTGCGGCTGCATGCAACCTGTCACACGCCAATACTGCACTGTACCAATCAGCGTTGTAGGCAAAACTGGGAGGCAGAATCCAGGAGCAGGCGCCCGTGCTGCTTACTGCTTGCCAGCCAGAGCTGCTTACTGCTTGCCAGCCACAGTGTTGACCCACATATTCAGGGTCTCCACATCACGGCGCTCTGAGGGGAACTTGACAAAGCCGGTGCGGCCCTGTGTGGGTGTTGGCAATGGTGTTGGCAGTGGCAATGGTGTGGCCGTATGGGTGATGGCATCTGGCTGCGGTACGACGCTGCTATGTAACTGATGTAACATTACTGGGTGGTAGTGTTGCCAAAGCTTTGGCACAAAATGAAGGCAGCAACCGTAACATACCAGCCGTGTATGCTGCGTACCACAGATCGGCAATATCAGAGAGCCATAGTGGAGGTGCACGCAAGCCAGCACATATGACCAGCAGGAGCAGCAGCCAAGCACACACAGGCTCACGCATGAAGGCATCCCTTACCTTGGGGAAGTACACAATAGTGGGGAAGGTCTTCAGGCCCAGGTTGGCGTTGGCAAACTCGCGGTCAATGTCAGCCTACAGAGTGGAAGGGCAGTGCAGCAGGGGTCAGTGCACTGAAAGTCCCCACCAAGTCCCCCCACTTCCAAGACCTTCCAGACCCCCACGCTCCATTGCTGCAGCGACTGTGAGGCTCTCGAGTTGATGAGACGTTGATGAGACGCAGCCATTGCCTCAAGGCCACAACCAGGCCCCAAACCCAGCAATGACACATGGCAAGGGAGCCATGCAGCATTGCAGTCCTTGCCTCAAGCACACACCCACACACAGCCCTGGCCTTACAAGTCATGACACACCCGCTCCCATACTTCACACCCTGCATCTTCATCAGGGCCAAAGCCAAGCATCCTCGGCATCCAGCCGATCACCGCCCGCACCTGGTACTTGGCCACCTTGACAGAGGAGCCCTTGAGGGCATCGGCCAGGGCGGCGTAGTTACCCTCCATGGCCTGGCAGAAGGGGCACCAGGGCGCGTACAGCACGGCCAGGGTGTCCTGGCTGCGGTTGCCGGCGGCAATCTCACGCACATCCTCCTTACTCAGGGTGGCGACCTGCGCGGTGGTTCAGGGTTTAGGGTTTAGGGCTTAGAGTTTAGGATTTAGGGTTTAGAGTTTAGGGTTTAGGGTTTAGGAGGGTGGAGACAGGAGGAGGAAGGGTTGGGATGAGGCAGGAGGGTGGGGAGCAGCGCGGCCGCGAGCAGGTACGAGGTAGGGACATGGTTGGTGGTGGCAGGTTGGCTGGGCACCGAGTGCCAGGCACAAACCCACGTGCAAGATGTGAATGTAACAAGCCTCACGTACGCGTGCATGCAGCCCGACTCAAGCCACACCAATCCCAGCGAACCTCACACGACCATAGAAACACTGGCTGGTACGCCGCACCTTGCCGTCGATCCACAGGTCACGCTCGGCCTTGCGCTCCTCAGTGGTGCCATCAGCCTTCTTGATGTTGCCAGAGTGCAGGCCGCACTCCTGCACAGTCAAAGGAGTGACCAGCAGTCAAAGGATTGACCCGCGCGGTGTGCACATACCAGTAAGCGGGTCAGATGTTCCCTGTGCCCTGCTGCGTGCCCGCCAGGCACGCAACACATGTGCTGAGACCCACAGCAGGACACGGAAAAGGGTCAGGTGCTGTGTCTTAAGAGGTACGTGGCGTCATTGACTACTGAGCCAAGACGAGCGGAAGGCAAGGAAGACTACCGGTACGCTTCTACTTGAGCACACATAGCACAACCTTCACAACCTTAAACCCCCACACGTGGCCATACCATACCTTAGCAGTTGCATCCTCCCACCACCAGCGGCCCTCACGCTCGTGCTGGTTGGGCAGCACAGCCTTGGTGCAGGGCTCGCAGCCAATGGAGATGAAGCCCTGCGTGGACATTTAACCACATATATCGTGGTGTTGGCCTGATGGGTGCGAGAGGTTCAGCAGTAACTTACTGAGAGTAACTTATGACAAACCCTCTTGCTGTCTCTCATGCCGTCACACAGTTCCAGCCATCAAACTCCTCCACATCCAGTCCTAACTCATGTGCTTAACACCTCACACCCTGCAGCATGCAAGCTGCACCATCTCGGCCCACAGGGCAAGGAGGTGCGTCAACAGCATGAACAGCACGCGCACAGCCCTAAGCAGCATGTGCACACACCTTGGCGTGCAGGTCGTTGTAGGGCACGTTCATGACGCGGATGAAGTTCCACACCTCCGCTGATGTCACGTTGGACAGGGGGTTGTACTTGATCAGAGACCCGGCACCGCCAGCCAGCCCCTCAAACGCAGGATCCACCTGTCGTGCGCCATCAGGTGGGCCAGACCTTGACATGCTTGGTTGGCTACCTTTGGTTGGCTACCTTTGCCAGCCGCAGGGTCCTAGTTCTGTGCATCTATATGTTAGCCAGGGACCACAGGCACATGCGCGCCGCACACACAGGCCTGCACACGGCTCCACTCAGCATCCCGTGTTATAATAGCATACTGAAGCAAAAATGTTCTTACAATGACCCAGCCCACACCAGCACCTGTTAGTCCCCCCCCTCTCCTTCACATGCCCACCTGCACCACGGGCACTGCCATGCGGGTGCCTGGGCTCTGGTCCTTGCGCTGGCCAGTGATCCACGCCTTCAGGCCCTTGAGCTGCTTGCGCAGGGGGTTGACCTGTGCACAGCCCGCGCGCACACACGCAGATGAGCGCCAGCGCTGACATGCTGTGCTGTTGGATCGAGCAGCATGGTGCAAGGAAAGCGCGAGGACTGCTGCTGTCGTGCATGAGCCAGCGATACACACTGGTTGTGTGACATCACCGCCAGTGGAACACCAAACCCTTCAACTCAGCTGCTGGCATGCATGTGCCTGGCCACATGAACGGGGGCTCGACTGAAATCAGTGGCAGCCGCACTTGCTGGATGTGCACCCTGCGCACCCTTCCCCACCAGCAACCATGCTAATGTGCACAAGCACCACATGCGAAAATGTGGGCGCCCTGCGTACACGTGGCACGTTCACAAACACCATACTGCACAGTGCCATGGCCCACCTTGCGGACTTTGCAGCACTCGTTGTGGCCGTCGTTGTAGAAGGAGAACAGGCCCTTGGTGCGCACCAGGTCCATCACCTCCTTTGCCTCTGGGAAGGTGTACTCGATGTGGATGTTGTAGTGCTTCTCAACCTGGAAACATGTGAAGCATGCAGGTGGGGGCAGGAAAGGGGTGAATCTGGCCAGCAAAGCCAAGTATAGGAAACAGGTCGGGACAGTTCAACGGGTAGCCAGCAAGCTAGCCAGCGGAGCCAGTGCAGCTGTCAAGGCCTGTGTCCTTACAATGGACCAGGCACGCAGCTAGTGCGTCCGCGCAACCCAAACTCCAGTGATATATTCCGCAGCACCATGTTGGCTGGTGCATGCCCTGCATGGTGCGCCCATCAGGCAAACACCACGCACCACCGAATCCAACATGCTTGTGCCGCACACACCTTGTCAAACAGCTGGTATGTCTCAGGGTTCAGGCGGCCAGTGTCCAGGGAGAACACACGGTAGGGGCGGCCAGTCAGGTGGGCGTACTCGATCAGGGCAACATCCTCAGCACCGGAGAAGGCAATGCCGATGTCACTGCCGAAGGTCTTCAGGGCCTGCAGGGGTGAGTGCACCATGCAAGGCATGCCCCAGTGGACATATAGCATGGGTAACGTGTGCCAAGGTGCACTGGTGCACAGGGCGTGCGCAACATCATGGAAGTGCTCCACCACCTCAGACAGCCTGCCTGGTTGCTCAGGGAATGGTGTTCTCCCTGTGCAGCCGCACTTGCTGCGGCAGCTGTTGCGCTATAGGCTGTGCATGCATGAGACCACGCCCCTGTGCTGTTGTACCATGCATTACAGCATGCCGCCCAACACATGCATGCACTCCCCCTCACATGGTCCATGATCTCCAAGGGAGACTTGGGATCCAGCTCCTTGGCCAGCTGCTCCCAGTTGGTCGACGCCACCGCAGCAGCGTTGACCGACTGCATCAGGCGGGGCAGAGAGTAAAGGGCTTGCGATAAGCCACACAGAACAGCAAGAAACGTCGACGAAGCTCGCACGCAGGTGATGATGATGATGATGCGTGGTGTATCACGTACCGCCTGCCTGCGGGCCACGCAGGTGATAACCTGCGTCCGGCGAGATACCGCCTGCCGGCGGCCAGCGACCACGCGGGCCTTGGAGTTCAGAGCCTGTAAGTGCATTGTCACGTTCAGTTATTGCCCACGTTGTGATGATGCGCCTCGTCATTCTTGGTACTGCGTAAGGTCCCTACCTGGCACTGCATGTTTAACAAACAAGCGATGAAGGGCGACAATTGTGCAAGCTGCGGGTATCTGCGTGTATATCACAGTAGTGTGTTCTGCCACGCCAGATTCTTCAAGCCAGGACCTTGTCATCCGTTCAGTTGCATCATGGCGATCAGCATGCGTGTCTCATCGCCTTCCCTGGCTTCACGGTGCGTGACAAGTTGAGGTGGACCACTTATCAAAACGCCAGCACAATTGATGCCTCGATGCACTCCTTTGACTGCAGCCGTGCTGCTTTCAAGGCAGCTCCTGCGCGCTGGGCCAAGGTGCGATGGATGCAGATATCCAATAAGTGACACGGCACACACAGATCGCAGCATAGATCGCACACCCCGAGGGTATCCCTTAGTTACGGCCTCTGGCACATAACACCTCCTACCATCATCATCATGGCCCGGGCTCTGGTGGTCCTTGTGCGTGTCTGGCTTCCATGCAGCTGAGCGGACCACATGGCCACCAGCACAGAGGCACAGTTGCATATGCCTGCTGCACATGACAGTGCAGAGTTGGATACAAAAAACAGCACACCGGGGGTGCAGGAGTTTGGGGCGCATGTTGCACAGAGCGGGGGATTTGGTACACCCGTGCTGTTCCAACGCGCAGAATTCGCAACTTTTGCCATTGCCTATTTGCAATCGACATGCACCTTGCAGCCCCATGCACTTGTTGTATCTCGGCGCACGACATTGGACGTGCGCGCAAGTGTGGCCATTAAGGATGAGGTGTCAGGCGTCGAGTGGCCCGTTGCACAGAAGTTCTGGTGCGTTCAATGTAACCACACAGCATCATGGTGGATATGGGGATACGGGGCCACAGTGACAGGGCCAGCAGGCAGGTGGGGATGTTTCTAGGCGGAGACAACATCTGACTGCATGCTTGGGCGAAGTGCTGCTTTTTGTGATGCAGAGGCCTCTGTTCGGTCATGCAGGGCCCAAGCACGACTTCACGTGCTTGCATAACTGAACAATGCAACATCATTTACGTTATCACCAACCCCAACGCGATGCCCACACAACTTACTACTGTTGTGGTCATGCACCTCAGGGAGGGGGAGACGTTCAGATGCCTGGGCGCGGCTACACGCTCGAAGAAGATCCTGATGCTTTCTGTCAAGGGTGGGCCAGTACCGCCTGTATTGCTGGGCTAATTCAGGCCTGCTATGTCCATCGTGGTAGCGTGCGCGGCACTGCCTTTGGTGTTGGCCGGCGCACAGCAGCACTGCAGCTAGCCGCTGGGGAGCATGACCTGTGTGCAGGCATTTGTATCTACATGTCCCAGTGATTCCATGTCACACCTGTCGGCCATTTGCCACTGCTGTTAGCACAACTGTATGCCACAGCTGCTGCCCCCACATCATAGCTGTGGACATCACTGCCCGCCCTTCCCATCGCGTGCTCTCATACTACTCATTCCAGTTCTTTGCTGCTTGGCCGTGCGGGAGGTACCCACTCCTCCCTTTCCCTCCAGTGTGACGACCTTCAGTCATTCTCATACTGTGAACATGTGGGGCCCGCCATGCCAATGCCCTGCAGTCTACTCGGCGGCTGTGTATGTGGAGGCGGACCGCTGTGCCAAGGAGCTGGGCGTGCGGCAGCGCGGCGGCTTCTTTGAGAATGACGATGACTTCTGCTCCGCGATCCTTGATGGTGCCTTCTCCAAGGCGCTCCTGGTGCGCAGCAGCAGCTGGTGTGAACACAGCGTAGGGACACAGGCAGGGGGCTGTGGCCTGGCACCATCAACTGTGCAGCTGCAGCATCCGGCAGCGGGCAGAGGAGAGGGTGTATGCAACCGCTGAGGTTCGCGCCTACTCCTGTTTTGTCAACTGCCACAGGCCCGATCCCATGACTGTACCCACGCATGTTGACATTCAACATGTGGCAATAACTGGGTCCTGGTCCTGCAGATCAAGCTGGTGCGCGATGTGGAGGGGCAGCAATTCGCGGACGCGCTGAACGAGCAGCTGGTGCCCCGCATGACTCTTGCTGGTGTGTTGCGTGGGCCATGTGGCTGCTAGTTGTACCGGGTGTGGTGCAACACATGTCACAGACTCACAGTGGCTAGTACGTTGGGCACAGTAGATAGACCGTTGGGTTGAGCAAGTGTTGTGATCATGCATAATCCTGGACTTTGGGGCTGCTGCATGGCTGCTGCACTGGCTGTGTGGTGCTGCGTACTGCTTTACAGCATTGTGGCCAGAGGAGCCGAGAAACAGGAGCATTCAAAGTTGAACGTTTCTGTTGCCGCTGCATATCGCATCCATGTGCTGGATGCGGCACAGGTGAGATGGACAAGCTGAACCAGTTCGCTGCCCTGTTCAATGGAAAGAAGCTGACCAACGGGACCGAGGTGGGATGACTGAGCAGTTTTGCATGTCTGGGAAATATTTGTTTGTGTGTGCGTCTCTCTCTCTCTCTCTCACTCTCTCTCTCTCGCCAAACGTACTAAAAAGTTTGGCACTCACCTATGTCTTGCCTGTATCTCGCTGGCATAGTGGCTGTATTCACAATTGCGTGGATGTATGGGCAGGGAAAGGGCTTCCATCACTTTTTCCAGGATGTTGGGTCAAGGGAAGCTAAGTGTTGGCAGCTTGCGCAGTTGCTGTCTAGACGTATTCTACAGGGCATCAAATGATGGGCAGTGACGAGCACACAATATGGCTGTTGCAGGTGGCACTGGTGTGGAATGTGGTGGGTGATCTGGAGGTGCTGGTCACCCCACCCCAGGGCAGTCCCATCACCTACTCCTCCCTCCAGCCAGAGCTGCGCATCAGGTATGTTTCTCCGTATGTCAATGTGCTTGCTGTGTACGCAGTACAGGACAGCCTCGGGGCTGCACTTGTTGATACCAGAGCTGCTCACAAGTGTCAGCAAGGAGCATGAATCATGCAAGCAAGTGCGGGTTTGGCGATAGCGTCTATCGATGACACATCTGGCTTTGTGTGTGCCTTGCCCGTGCGTGCTCAGCTCCATCGGGCTGTGCCGAGGCTTGTTTGAGGTGTTCCTAGGAGCATCCAGTGTGCTGCCTGACGGCCGCAAGGCGTGGGCGACCGGCGCTCGGCAGCTACTGGACTCGGAGAATGTCAACCGTGCCAGCCGCAAGGCATGAATGTCCTTGTTCGTTTGATGCAGGATGCAGGAGGCATGAGAGGTAGCTGTGGGAGTGCGAAGCGGTTGGACAGTACATCCTGTGTGTTCGAGTGTGGAGCAGGCACTAGAGATTTTGTTCGCTGTTTATAGTTATTATATTCAACGATTTGCAGAGGTTCACAATCGGCACAGATATGTGGTAGCCACGGAAGTCTGGACACAATCTCAACAATTGCGACGACTTATTTTCATTGACAAAGACGCAAATGGCAACCGTGGAGGCCGGAGGCACTCGGTCGTCATTTGGAGCACAGGCGAGGCGCTGTAGCTGCAGATGTTGGAATTTACACGTCCTGCAGCATTCATAGTGGATGTACAGCGCCAGCCAAAGGCCTGTATGTACATGACCTTATAGTGTCGCCAGGGGCACAGCTGCAAGCCAAGGATCATGCTTTGCAGCACCATGCAAATGCTGTGTCGCATGTGCGCGGGCGGATAGGCGTGGATGGTATCATGCCGTAGCTCTAAAACCTCGAGCAACAAAGAGAGGACAGTACTCGCGAACTCGACATAAAAGAAAGAAACAACATAAGTCGCATGGCACGGCCCTCCAGTCACATGCATGTCGCACACCATGCACAGTCTGCAAGCCCATTAAACTTCAGCTGTACCTCCGTGTGGCTGCACAGGTGCTGAGCAACCGGCAAACATGGCCCCGCACAAAGGTGAGGGTGTTGGGTATGGGCACATGTCCTTGCTGCTTGCTGCATTATCATTACTTCACCGTTCACAATCATGCACTTGTGCCGTGCAGATTGGTACAGAGCAGAGGGGGAGCACGGACAAACTGGCGGGCTTTGACAAAAACAAGCTGGGCGCGGTGCGTGGGCTGGGCTGGGTTGGTTGTGCATGTGTGCATGCCACACGGGTGCGTCCTCCCAGCACAACAACAGCACTGTTGGTTGTGCATGTGTGCATGCCGCACGAATGCATCCTCCCAGCACAACAACAGCACCAGCAAGCCAACACATGCTGCATGGCAGCCCCCCTCTTGAGCGCTAATGAGGCCAGCAACTCACACACCAGCACGCTTGCACATGCTCGCGCAGACGAGCCCTGGCGTCATGACTCAGACCGTGAGCAGCATTGGCCCACAGCACGATTCTGCACGCACCACCGCACCTGCTCACCGGTTTGGGAACCGCTATGTGTCCGACCATGACATGGGGAAAGAGGCAAGGCCCGGGCCTGGGTCCTATGAGCTGCCTCATTCAGTGGGCAAGCAGCCACTGTCACCCAACCCCAACCAGCCGAGCTGGCGCATCGGGACAGGTTCACGGTTCAGTACGTACAGGACAGTCTGGCGGGCAGACATGCAGACGCCCGGCGCAGGCGACTGGCGGTACGTGGGCTCAGCACACTGCACACAGTAAAGAAGTGAAGACAGCAATGAAAGAGTTACAGACAGCAATGAAAGAGGGCTGGCATAGGACCCAACAGCCCCCTGTGTCCTGCCTGTGCCCAGATCCTGTTGCTACTAGCTTGTGGCCTGGCATGTGTCGCATGCCTACTCATGCACCCTCAGTGTGCCCAGATCCGAATGTATGTTCCCTTGCACCTGCTCCTGTCTCTTCATCGCTGATAAGTGATAACAGTTTTAACTTATCACTCATCATGTATAACTGCTTTGAACATCTGTGAAGCGCCGTGTTATTATTATTGTTACTTACAACTGCCCAGGCCGGGCAGTGGGTGGCTGGGTGATGCACCCAAGTACTCGTTCCATGGGGCGGCCAAGCGCGCAGACATCTCTGTGGGCCTACCTGGCCAGAGGCCGTCCAGCTATGCCGACCCAGGTGGGTTGAGTCTCACCGGGCTTGGGGCTTGTTGTTGGAGTACATATACTCCACATCTGGCTGCTGGTGCATCCCTAGCGCTACGGATGCACCAGCAGCCAGATGTGGAGTATATAATCCAACACTTGTGAGGGCCTGAGCATCAGCTGGGCTTGTTCGATGCACGACGCGTGCCAGCCTGGGCGGTCTGCATTGTGGTTGGTGCGCAGCCATCATGGCGATCATGCCGTTGGTGCGTAGCAGGCCGGCATCATTGGCAGCAGCGTCAATGTTGCGCGTGCATTGGCAGTTCATGCTCTCTGTCGGCTGGGTAAAGCCCATGCATCACTCAATACATGCATCACGTATCACTCAAGCAGTTTCTCCTGGGTGATGTGGTGCTGCAGGGCCCGGCATGTATGAGATGCCCAGCGCCATCGGAACACAGCACGACTCACGCAAGGCAAACGCGTGGCGCACCAAGGTGGGCACAGCAAACCGCGATGCCATCACCAAGAAGCAGTACCTGTCTCACGAGCACGAGAGGGACCTGACTGGCAAGCACTCGCCGGCGCCCAACCTGTACAACCCAACAAAGGGCCTTGCCATGGTAAGGGCGTAGCTGGCGCAAGCGGGCTGGCTCAGGGTGTCTAAACTCCAAGATTATGTTCAAACATGCGTTCGCACGTCGAAACGCCGTGTTATTGCTATTATTATGCGTTCGCACAGCCATGTTAATGGGGCATGTGTTCTATTGTGAGTTCAGTTGTTGAATGAGTGCCTGGTGCAGGTACTTGTGTGAGCTGAGCTGCATCACAAGTTGTTGTGTTGACGGTGTTTGTCCATGCTTTGCACGTGAAGATATGCTGAGAAGATAGGCTCATTGGCACTCTTCGCTGATGAGCTGCACGTTTCCTGTGCACTGGTTTTGTCCACGCAGACATCGCGCGTGCCGACGCCTTCCAGCTTCCGCTTTGGCTCAGGGGACCGTTTCTCACAGGTCAAGCCACGTGAGCAGAAACGGCGTTCACTGCCGGGACCAGTTGTGCCAGGGCCTGGCTCGTATGTGGTGTGAGGCAGCTTGACAACAGCAATGTGCGGCAGGGCGTCCGAATCGTGTTGATAGTCGGTGCGGCGTTATGCAGGATCCTGTACCATGCATTGCGCTGAGATGCGCATGTGTTGCGTAGTACTGAACCACGCACGTTAGATCTGCAGTGGGTGGCATTCTTGGTGTGACCAAAGGCGCCACATAATCAGGCCAGTGGCTCTTGTGTGGTATTCTAACTAACCAACGACCAACAAACATGATACAGCAGGAAGGGTAGGCTGTGTGCAGTCTCCATCGGAACAGTTCCAGTTCCAGATCACATCCATCAGGTACAAGCATTGTGGAGCTGAAGTCGTGTAGCAGGCATGATGTTGCCTATTCATGAGGGACCTGATGACAGAGATTCATAAGATATTGTTGCATTCATGCCAAAGGGCACGCAATCCTGACTTGACACTCGGTTCATAGCTTTTGAGGTTCATGGAAAAGGACATCTGTTAGCACATCAGGGATGACAGGGCTGTATGCAGGGGCTGTAAATGCTCTTGGCCAAGAACCCGGGCCCCGCCTGCGTGTGGTATTGAATTGCAGCTGCCCACAGCAGTTGACACTGTGAAACGCCGTGTTATTATTATTATTATTACAGCAGTTGACATGTGATTGCATGTTCAGGTTCCCTAGAACATTCTGTCAGGCTCCTGCAAGCAACTGACAGCTGTGAAGAAATGCCGTTGTTGTGTCAGCCGAGTCTGCGATTGGACCTGGTGAGCTTCAAGCACAACGGTCAAGTCAACTGCAGCTCATGCGTAACAAGAGCACATAGCTGCAGTCAGGCTTGTCACCTACCAGCCTAACCCTTGTGCGCATGCATCCAGCATGTTGGCATCATGGGCAGTGCAGCAGGTGATCCATTGTGTTCGGTTGTGACAAGCCCAGTGGTACCTGCGGACTGACACGTTGTAAAGAGCTGTGCATGTTTCAGAGTGCTTGACCGTGTTTCTGGCATGCCAAGCTGTACCCAGTAGTCCATCGTGCTCCCATTGTCAGTCCCGCAGACTACCGATGAAGCATCAAAGTACGTGCGATCATGAAGATGGATCTCGGCACGGGTTTGTGTGTGGGCTCAATTGTGTACTTGCGTGTGAACATGGTGTAACAGTTGGCGTCCCGATAGTGGCCTAGTTGTCCACGTCGTTCGTATCGGTATAGCTACATATCCTGCATGTGAACGCGACTGGTGTGGAGAGGTGTTGTGGAGGGGTTTTTCACGTGTTCGGGAACGATGCAGCAGGACGAGGGGTTCACTCAGCCGCTGCTCATTCCTGAAAGGCGTGGGTCGCAATGGGTGGAGCAGAGCGAAGAGCGGGGGATGACCAGGTCAGTACCCAGATGACCGAGCAGCGAAGCGCCCTTTATGTCCCAATCTGCTGTGCATGGTGCCAACTTTGGGGGGATTTCTGTAGTGACTTGCAGGTGACCGTCCATGTGCCTGCTCTGACAGCATGCCACACAGCACATGATACATGCAGTGCACCGCACAGCACGCAAGAACCACATGGGCAGTGCCACCATTGCGTCATGCTGCCGCCACCTGCACCTCTCATCTGCCTGCTAGCTGAAGATGACAAGGCTGTTAGGCTGAAGCTGACCCAGTATTGTTGCTGTACAGGTCCATGACCTTTGACGCAGATGGTCACATGCTGGATGCCAGTATCCTCAGCTACGAGGGTGTCCTGCGATCAGGCAGCTGTGTGCTGGAGGATGAGGAGCAAGGGGATATGCAGGCAGCTGCTAGCGAGGACCAGTCAGCTGCGCCACGTCTGTCACCCATGCCCTCAGTACGCACCAGCTTCGTGCGGGTATCCTCAGGGTTGGGGATAGGACACATAGGGCCAGGGCCCCCCGGGTCTGTTACTGGTCACGCACGGCCATCCTTCCAGAACCAGCTCTCCACCACACTGCAAGTGGCAAAGGTCATTTTGGGGAGTGGCATGCTGGTGGGTCGCGTGTGCAACATGCTACATGCATGCATCGTACTTCCAGAAATCCAGCCGCTTCTGTACCTTCTCAAACGCTGCATCTCAACGCTTGCCAGCTGCGCAATGTGGCATCTGTATATGGTCGTTACTGAACCAACAAGTGCAACAATCGTGACCAGCGATGTTGCATCGTCGCTACTTATATTCACAGGTGCTGCCAAAAGCATTCCAGCTGCTGGGGTGTGGGCTGGGCATTCTGTTGCTCACTCTGGTCGGCTGCCTGACCTGGTTCACGGTGCATGGTGCGTGGTCTGTCGACGCCTTGTGCTAGCGGGCCCTTCCCATCTGCACTCTTGCCAGACCTGCTGCATCCCCCCAACCAGTTGGGCTAGCATCTGATGCCTGCTCATAAGTGTGTCCGCGAGTGTCGCCTTGACTTGTTACAGTGCTTGCCATCACCAACGTGCTGCGCTCCTCCCTCTGCCATACCCTGATCTCATATGTTCACCGCACGCTTTGACCATGCATACCCTGCTTGGTGTTGCCTGAACAGGCCTGGTGTACGCAGCGGACAAAACAGGCAAGGGCACCTACGCCTCAGTGGTGCGACTGGCTTGTGGGCGGCCGGCCAAGTGGGGCGTGCTGGCGGCTGTGTTCTTCAACTGCCTGGGCATGTGTGTGGTGTTTGTGGTCATCTTTGGAGACATCTTGCTGGGGGCCCCTCCGGAGTACAGTGGAGTCATCCGTGAGGTGCGTGTGAGAGATTCTGCAGCTGGTGCTTGTGTTTGGCTGCCACTGGCAAGGATTGCACACGGTTGACTCTGATGGCGGCGTTATGCTGTGCCTCATGGTGCTGCCGGACTGGCCATGGTGCACAAATGTATATACGCACAGGCACAAATGTATATACGCACACGCATGGGGCCTTGCGGCTCATCCTGCTGCCTATTGATGGCATGCAGTGTGAAGGGTCAGGGTCCACTCTCACCCCATGCTGTGCACACTGTGACCTGTGCTTGGGCCCCCCACGCAGCTGTTCCCAGGCATCCCAGCAGACAGCCGCTACCTTGCTCGGTGGCTGGTGCTGCTGATCGTGGTGCTGTCCATCCTGACCCCCCTGTCGCTGCAGCACGACCTGCACGCTCTGGGGTTTGTGGCAGTGCTGGGGGTGGGCTCGGTGGTGGCCTTTGCCCTGTCCTGCATGGCTGTCGCGGTGTCAGCGGCCTGGCAAGGTAACCTGTGCCCCCTGCCTTGGTGGCCTAATTGGGACGCGCTAGCTGCTGGAGTGGGCGGTGCAGGTGGCACAGCAGATGCAGGGGCAGGTTTGATGGCAGTGGTGATGCCAGGCGCAGCGTTGCCGGCAGTTGCAAGACAGCCTGCGCCGGCTGCAGGGGCCACAGCAGGCGGGGTGCTTGGACTGAGCCGCACCAGTGCGGTGGTGCTGGGCATCATTGGTGTGGTGCCGCTGCTGCTGAATGCGGACATCTGCCACCAGGCCATCTTCCCCACCATGGCACTCCTGCAGCCGTACAACCGCAAGTACGTCTTTTGTACTGCCTGCTTGATGGCATGGATGAGAACCGTTGTGCAACTTAGGATTCTCATTTGCTGGCGCCGTGTGTGCAGTGCTTGTGCTGCAACAGCTCTTTGCAGTGTAGCCAATGCGCGCCAGTGGCTGGAACAAAAATTGAAGCCTCCACTTGTTCCAGTGCCTGTTACTGTATGTGTGCGGCCCCTGTGCATAACGCAGAGTGTTCAACTCAGTGGTTGCCACGGCCCTCGCGCTGTGCAACCTTCTCTACATAGCCATTGCGCTTGCCTGCATTGCCTCGTTTGGCGATGCCTTATCAGACAACGTCCTCAACAACATGAGCTCGGCCCACATGGCACCATACCTAGGTTGGTGGGAGGCAACCCAAAGTGTGTTGCTTGGGCTTCATCCACCTTCAGCACTTGATCAGATACAGTTGGTTGGAACCATCATGCCACAGCCCGCCTCTTACCCCCGTGCTTGGCATCTACAGGCCTTGCAGCTCGGCCCCCAAGTTTGAGTATTCCTGATGTATGTGGGCTGTGCCCGGGTGTTTCCCGCACACCCTTTTCCATAATGTGCTCTCAACAACAACAGCAGCAGCAGCAGCAACAACAACAATAACAATAACAACTTCTTCTTCTCCTTGCGCTCTGCGTGCTGCAGGGCTATGGGCTGCGGGTGTGGTAGCGCTACTCGTGCGGCTCGGCTACTTTGTGTCCCTGATCGGCAGTTTTGTGTTCACCCTGCACCCCTTGCGTCACTGTGTCCTGGAGGTGCTGTTGGGCTCCAACTTCCCCACCAAAAAGATGGACAGGGCCAACAGGCTGTTCGCGCCCCTCACGCTGCTGCTTGTGGCCCTTATCTACGTACTGGCTGTGTTCACTCCGGGCATCTGGATCGTGCTCAGCCTTGTGGGCTCTGCGGCATCCACGTTCATGGTGCGGCCAGTCGTGTGCCTCTCGTGCATGCGCATCCTGCCATGAGCACTGCCTGACGTTAGTGGTGGGCACTGGGGTACCTATCACGGCTACTGTATTTGATATTATCTGAGGCTTCATATCTAGAGGTCAAGGCCATAACTCTGTGTCGCGTGGTGTCATCTGCTTGTAGTGCAGCTGTTCTCTGTCACAATCAGCCCCCTTATTCATGGCACTTCATGCCCTGAGCTACTGATACCTGCTCAGCCGGCACCCTTCAAGCCGTCCTATGAACACCAGATCCTGAGTAGCACGTTAGCACCTGCTGATCACAGGTGTGCTTGTGCTGCTGCCTTGTATGTCTGGTGCGCAGGGCTTTGTATTCCCTGGCCTTGTGATCCTGGTCATTCAGGTGAGCGGAACAATCAGCGTCATTGTGGCGGTACTGCTTGGCTCATGCATTCTGTTGGTCTGCAGGCAGGCACTGCAGGACATATCATGATGGGAAGGCAGAGAGTGTGCGAGCATGCCATGCACAGTCTCCTTCAGTTAGCCATGTCACACAAGCCCACCTCGTGTGCAACCATGAGCTCAAAAGGCAATCCTCATCGCATGGTCTCCCTTTTGCGCATGCACATCTTTGTCTGCAGAACAAGCCCAAGTGGACTCACTACATGAAGCGCGCTCTGGCAGTGCTTGTTGTCACCATCGGCCTCTTCCTGTTTGTGAATGGCTTTGTCGTGCTGGCCATGGGTGGTGGCAGTAGCTGAGCATGCGAGAAGGCAGATGGGGAGGGTAGGTGGATGGGAGAGGCGTGCGACTGAAGCCCCTGCTCAGGGGCACAGCAGGTATTGGAGAGTGAGTGTTCTATGAAGCAATACACAGCAGGGTTATGTTGCAGATGCCTTTCAGGTGTCAGAGGAACCATGCTCTGCATTTTGGCCTCCAGAAGGACCATGAGGGGTGTCATGGCAGCAGCAAGGAGGGCGGCAGCTGCTGCTGCCTCCAACTTAAGGACGGTGGGGCAAGAAACAAATTTGCGTTCATTGAAGTTGCGATGCTGCCGCTGGTTGTGTTGGTGGGAGCTTCCATGCAGTGGCAGCCTGTTGGCAGTGTGATATCACTGACCCATGGGATGCATGGAGGACGTTCATGTGGTGTCTGTTGCTGTGATGCACCGTGCTCGCCAGCTGGCCCCACTATAAGTCTGAGACACTAACTTGGCTTCGTTGCACAGCATTTCCTGTCAACCCAGCTGCTGCAGTGTCTACGAGCTACAGTACTGGCACCACTGTTACAATGGCGGTGCAGAACTTGAAACTCCCATGTGACACGTTTAGTCCCACACAGCGTCTGAGCAGTAAGGAACACCAAAAAGCAGCCCATACCGCCCACACATGAATCGTGCGCACATTTCCGGCCGCCCATCTCCAAGGTCTCAACCCCAGTAAGATCACATGGTGCATCTCAAGGATTTACTCAGTACGACGGCTTTGCGACCGAATACACTGAGCCTTTTGGTTTGAACCCAGCCACATCCCACTCCACCAAGCAACCATGCTGCCGCCTCAGGCCCCCTCCTCCCCCTCCTCCCCTTCCTTTCGTGTTCCTGCCTCCTGCATTGGCTCATCCGCCCCCACATTCCTCTTCAGGCCCAGTGCGTCCGTCAGCGACAGCTCGTACAGCGTGTTCTCCATCTTTTGAAGCGTGTACTTGAGCGAGTCGTACTTCTTGCGCAGCGCGCCGTTGCGCTGCAGTACATGAGCAGTACATGAGCAGTACAGTGGTGCAAAAGAGGTGAAGGGAAATGAATCAAATGATTCAGCAGAGCCCACTGTTAGACCCCAATGGGTGGCAGTTATGGAGGCAGAGCAAAGCCACTGCGTGCCGATCTGGATCTACCAGTCAACACAAAGGACCATCCAGAATCCATGCGCCTGGAGAAAATGGACAGCTTGCACATCCCAGTTGCGTCCAGCCCTGTAGACACTGCCCAGGCTTCACAAGCAGGACGCTGCCGTTCACCCTGAACCCCTGTCACCCTGAACCCCCTTCACCCTGACCCCCCTTTCACCCTGAGCAAAGTGGATAAGATGCTGCCCTTCACACAACCCGCAGGCACCCACCAGGTTGAACTGCAGGAAGCGGCCCATGAGCGCATCCACGAGGTCACGGCACGCCTGCACGGCCTCCCGGTCCCGGGCGGTGGCGCGTGCAATGGCGTATCGGTTCAGTTCCCCAGTCAGGTCCAGCACACCACCCAGGTACCTGCCACGTGTGAGGTTGTGTCATCATGCATGCTATCATCATTACACGGCGTTGCGCGGTTGAACCCGCGGTGCTGCAGTTTGACACATGTCCCTCCATGCCTGCTTGTCCATGGCCCGGGCCATCCAGCCCTGACCATGCCCGGATGCATGAAGATTGTGTGTGTGCGTGTGTGATGCGAGGTGAGCGTGCATGACTTGTGGTGGGGAGGTGCAGGCATGCAAAGGGCTGTCGCTGGGAGCACACAGCACAGGATTTATGCCGGAAGATCATGCCCAGATAGCACTTAAAACCCGCTTGTGCTATGTAGTGCGATTGCCAGTGCAGAGTGCATGGCCATGCACGTAGGTTTGAAGGCAGCAGTGTGCCCAGCTTCCAGCCTTTCTGTGCAGCTCAGAGCTCATAATGGGGCTTGTGTTTGAGGGCTCTGTGCCTACTCTTGCATGCCATGCCCATGATCTCTCACTCACTCTTCTGGTTCCACAAACTTCATCTCATCTGACCGCACCAGACGGCCCTCAGTCAGGAACACCAGGAACGCACGCGCCTCAGCGTACTGCAACCACCAACAGCAAAGCATAATAAGCATTACAATAGTCGGTACAAGTGTGAATGATAAGATTAATAGCAAAATAGAGGGCTAGCAATGCATGCTGGAATGATGACGGAATGATGGAGTAATAGTGCATGATGATGGCAGCGCTGGCAATGCAGCCTGGACCTAGGCTGTGGTGAGAACATGCAGCACCTCCCGAGCGCACCTCCTCCATTGAAGCTGAAAATGAGCCCTGGCGCAGGGATGGGCTCTGGGCCAGCAGCGGGGCCAGCTCTGCAGCAACGGCCTCTGCGATGCAATAAAACACGGCACAAACCATGATGGCTGCTGCATCGCATGTGGCTTGGGGCACAGTTGTGCTGGGTGACTTGTATCCTGCAGCTGCAACAGTACTGTGTGCATGCGGTGTTCCCAAGCATGCATGGTCAGGCCAGGACCGGTCTGACAGCAGCCCCATGCGCTGATCTGGGTGCGCAAGCAACACCGTGTGGCGAGCTGAGAGGCGTTACTGATTGATGGTTATTAGCTGGATTGATGGTTAACAGCTGATTCGCTTCCAGATAATAACCATCAATCAATAGCAACACTGCGTGTGAGCTGAGAGGTGTGTACACCGGGCCAGCACTGACCACACTCTTTCAGCTGCTGCTCCGCGCGTGTGATGTCACCACGGTGCAGCGAGTAAACCGCTTGCTTGGCCAGCTTTTGGCTGTCTGTCAGGAGACGCAGCAGGCGCACGACTGTGAGAACTGATGCCACACAGGAAGTGGACAAAGCAGCTGAGCAGCGCAAGCCCATGCTGTGGCTTGATTTTGGGGCTGTGCACTTGCAACAGGTGCAATGTAACAGGCAGCCAAGTCCAGCTGTCGCATATATGCGCCGTCCAAAGCCCGCTGGCTGTCAACAGTACCATTATTATGAGTACCGTACTGTACAGTATTAATATTATTAGTACCTCTGCAACGCTTGATGATGCGCTCCCGCTGCTCATCGTACGTCTCCAGCCATGCCCCCACCTTGCCCCAATCGGCATCATCGATGGCTGCGCATGGTGCAGGCGCTGAGGTGGCGGCAAATGGTCGCTTCCTAGACGCCATGTGACCCTGCATGGGCACCAAGCGTCCACATTGGATGCACCTGCATGCAGTGTTTCTCAGCGTCCCGGAGCACATGCATCCTGGCAGCTGGCCCAGAACACGCCAGGGGTGCCACACGTGCAGCAACATGGCGGCCATTTGACCATCTGGATCTGCCCGTGCAAAATACTTGTCAATCACCTACCCTGGCTGCTGTAAGGAGTGTGTAGGCTGGCTGCTGTGACAATGGAAGGGGGCGCAGAACGTGCTGCAAACTTATCAACCGAGCGAGGTGACGTAGGGCTGGAGGCTTTGTGAGCAGCATGGATTTGGCGCGGACACTGTTCAGGTATTCGCTGTGCACCACCTTTGTACTGTAAGCCAATACAACTCCGTGATGTGTGCACCTCAGGCACAAGCTGCCAGTTGAAGCGAGGCGCATATTCGTAGACGCACACAGCTGACCCGCACACACCCCCGGGAGCCGACGATTGTTCTTGGCACAAACCGAAGGACCCTTAGCGGCGTTTAAAAATGGCAGCAGCTACCACGGAACAGCAGTTTGAAGATATGGAGGCATTCTTGAGAGTAGCCAAGTACACATTGGTCAAGCACACAGACATGCACGTTGAGATGAAGGAAGAGGTGGGCCTGCATGAATTTATTACTTTAAGCTGTGATGAATTTTAAGCCGCGTGAAAGCACTGACTGAATGATACATTGCATGTTGCATGCCAACAGGCAATGGATATATGCATTACAGCAGTGGAGAAGTACCCCAGTGACATGGAGAAATGCACACAGGTCAGTGCATGCATGGCGCATGCCACCACGTGCAAGCACGCATTTTTTGGCCCACCCAATGCAGCAAACCGTGCGTACTGGATACAGCCATTCACCTGTGCCACAAGACATCACTGCTGCATAATGAGCTAGTGGTGAAACGCCGCTTGAGTGCAAGTAAATGGTGCATTGGTTTCTTGTATTGCTTCACAGATGATCAAGGACCAAATGGACAAAAAGTTTGGTGCACCATGGCATGTGGTGGTGGGCAAGGCGTTCAGCTATGACATAACGTACGAAGTCCGCAACATTCTGTACATCTACGTGGGCGGGCGAACAGCAGTGCTGCTGTGGAAGATGTGAATGCAGCAACCTCAGATCTCTGGGCTTCATTCCTGCACCAGAGCCGAGCATGCAGCCGCAGCAGTGGCACATCTGCGTAGCCCAGGAGCTCATGGAAATGCCGCTTGGGCCATAAGCAAACATACCGCACGCTGTGGCGTGCGGGTCATTCAGTCAGCTCGATCACAGTATCAATCAGTGTTCACACACTGGGGGAGGGGGGACATGGCACAAGGCAGGCATGTGCTTGCAAACATACGCGACAGGGCAGGCATTTTGACTGGTCTGGGAAAGGGAGGTGCGATCCTTGGGGCTGGGTGTGGGAGCAGCACACTTTGCCAATGCTGGTGTGCGGTTCAAGTGGCTACGTGTTGAGTGCTTCAACTTGCGAATATACATGTGGCGCTCCTGTATCATAGCCACCCATTGCAGCGTGCAAACAGCCTGCTCTTCAAACTGCCATACGGCTTGTAACTGGCACACACGCTGCCATACATGCATGAACAGCACCATTTCAGCACCTTCACGCTGGCTCAAGTCTCACATGTGGCCAAAGAACAGCCTGTCCACCGCAGCAAACAGTGTGATGCAGCGAGTGGGTGAACTTAGAGCGCAGGGCAGTCATGCTAATTGCGTGGTACATGGATTATTAGCCGTGAATTCAGCGCATCAGTCCGCTACCTCTGTTTCTTGGTTGGGTCCTCAACACCCCCGCTTCCCGGCGCCTATTTTTATCAGCTCAAAGACAACATGGAGGACGCACCGTTTGTGGGCGCAATGAAGGAGATAGTCTACGAGAACACTTACATTACAGAACCCGAGGGCTATGGCGAGAACGCAAAATTCCAACGGCATAAAGTCCAGGCAGTGCTCAAGCAGGTGTTAAAGGAGCGCATGGAGAAGCAGAAATATGACCCCGTCAAGGGTGCCCAGATCGCCAAGCAGCTAGCGGATGACCTACGGGAAAAGGTCAAGCTGCTGGGGTACGACCGCTACAAGCTGGTGATTCAGGTCACCATTGGGCAAAAGATTGGGCAAGCCATGCGCATCGTGTCGCGGTGCCTCTGGGACACCACCACCGACAACTTCGCGTCAGAGTACTTTGAGAACGAGAGCTTGTATTGTGTATGCCAGGTGTATGGGCTGTACTTCGAATGAAAACCCTGCATGGCCTCGCCCCATGCGGGGTCATGTCATGCACATGCCATCATGCGCCTGATGCAGCGCCGTGTATGCAGGCGCCCAGGAGCATTAAGGGACAAAACATCAGTCAGCGGGTTGGGATGTCAGTGCAGGTCATCCGTGTGCAGCCATTTCATGCTGACACATGACCAGCTTCTCCTTGTACAGTGTACTGAATGACGATTGTTCGGGAGCGGGGTTGGTGGGAATTGTTACTTGTGGCATGGTTGGGCCGTGTGAGGCATCAGGATGAAGGGGAGGGGACGCTGCATTGGGGTTGGGGCAAATGGCGCCCAGTATGTGCTGCATGCAGCCACGGCTGCTTGATTTTGTGGCATGCTGAAAAGAACCATCTGCGCTCTGTGCAGCTGCACATGTGCATCATGCAACTGTTGGTCACCGCGTGTGAATGAAGGCAAGGGTGGCCATGGGGAGGCAAGGTTTGCATGCAAATTGCATGCTACTCAGTGCTGTAATGCTTTGTCACCAAGCAAACCGTAGTTTGTGCCCCATGGCTGGTCTAATTATTGTGCCCTCGCATTCTTTCCTTACATGAATCAGCTGCCATGCGCATCCTGCACATCTCCAGCCCCGGGCACCATCAGCAAACAAACAGTTGACAGCTTGGTCATCCAGCCATGGCCTGTGAAGCCCTGCATACCGCGTGGCTGAGCTGTGTGTGCTCAGCGCAGTCGGCCTTGAACATCACATGAACAATACGCACACCATAAATCTAGCTTCAAGCCATCAAGGTCTCCAGAATACTGTCGCCTTCATGCCTGCAGCATGCTTGCATAAGTGCCCATCATGGATGTCCTTAGCTCTTACTGTAGCATCCTCAAGTGCCTTGGTAAGCCAAATAAGTGAAATAACCAATACATGAACATCCACATGTCTCAGTGCATAAACCACATGCCAGGTATGATCAGGGCTGCAGCAGCGGCCATGCTACCTGTTTCCAGTTTGTGTCCCACCGCAGGCTCTGCTCCTTTGTGGCAACCCCCTGCTGCAGCTTCTGAAGCAGCTCGTTGGGGCCGTCCTTGGAAAAGCCAGTGAACAGCTGCACCAGGTGCTCCGACAGCTGCTGGGGGGACTCGAACAGCAGACCTGTCACACCCTCTGTCACCAGTTCTGTGATGCAGCTGTAGGAGAGTGCGCAAACGGGGAGGCCAGACCCAAACATGTCCACCACCTGCAGCAGAGCATGTGCCAAGATGAGGGCCTGGTTAAAGCGATGTAACACACACACACTCTAAGGGCCAAAACAAGCCAAACCCTAAACCCCGTGCCAAGGTAAGGGCCGGCTTGCGGCTGGGGCATATGGTGGAGGGGTTTGTGCCTTTGTGGGATGACACGACTGCCACGATATGCTTAGATGTGTGAACCGAAGGCAGAGGTGGTGTTTGCAGAGCAGAGGCGGGGAGGCATGGGAGAGAGAAGCACTCACACCCTCAACACTGCACCATCCCCATTGTGTCCACCGCGGTGTGCCACTGGGCACAGTCCCCAGTGAGGCTGCAAACACGGTGCAGGCTCACCTTCATTGGTAGGTCCAGGCCTGAGGACGAGGCATGCAGGGACACGCCCACATCTGCTGCTCCCAGCAGCTTTGGGTAGTCCGCAGGTTCCAGCCACAGAGTCCTGTTAAGGAAGAGGCACACGAGACACATCATGTGCAAGGATGTTCACAAAAACCTTGGTAAAACCCCAAGCACAATCCTGCTCTGCCTCTCACAGTAACAGGCACACACAAAGGCTGGAAGGCATCCAATTCCAGATCAGCAGCTTTTGTCCTTGGCCCTGACCGTGTGCTGCCATACATGTCCACCAGCTGCTGTGTGTGGCACGCTGGAGCTTGGCCACAAGCATTGGGGACGCACTTCAGCAAGAGTGCAGCAACCATGGCAGACCCGGGCTATGACTGGAGCCAAGTGATGGTGGAGCAGTGGACGTTGGCCCATACCTGAATGCCACGCGGCTGAACTTCATGGCTCGCAGCCGCTGAAGGTACATCTCCTTCTCTGGGCCTTTGCCTACAGGGCAAAATGAACACCAGGATTTAGTCGATGATGCGACAGTGATGAGTGTCCCTCACACCTCATGTGGGCCACAGTTGCACAAGTGTCGCAGTATTGCATGTTTGGTGTCGTCATGGCGCTGCTCTGCAATCCCTTTACATGTTCAGACGTGTGCCTGCCAATCATGTCATGCTTGGCACCCAACCGCCTGTTGCGTTCCCTGAAGTATCATGCGCGCACACCTGTGATGAGGAACAACACGTCCGGCAGTGACGCGGCATGCTGTGGCTGAGACGCACGGGCATCGTACAGCTGTGCCGCCTCAAGCAGTACACCAAAGTCCTCATCAGGCGTCCAGCTTGTGCTGGACACCACGATTGCAGGCCGGCCTTTCTGCCAGCTGGCGTTGCTGGCTTTGTCTGACTGGGTAACTGGACTGGGGAGCAAAGGGGAGCCTGCTGCCTGATGCTTCAGTGCCTCCTTTTGCCATGCCTTAGATAGGCAATCTGTGGAGGACTGATCAATGAGGGATGGAGCCAGGCGCGTGAACAGGTCATGGGCTGTGTGGACATCAGTGCGTTGGAAAAATGAGGGAGGGCGGTCGTACAGCACCGTTGCGCTGACGCCCCAGTTGGCCTGCGCTTGTGAACATGCATGCAGGCCACAGAAAATCAGCAACATGGCATGACGTGCCAGCGTCAAGATGGGCGTGCAGCATGATGCATGGAACGAAGCACAGCCACAAGCCATCATGCTGCATGTGTTGAGAGCGCATGCGGGGCCCGAACTGAGGGCATGCAGCGAATGCATGCATGCACCTCATCAAGCATTTGGCTGAAGGTTGCAGCGCACCTGCAGCTCCTGCTGCATGGCGCGCGTGACGCAGAAATGGCGTGCAGCACGCGCACCCCAGAAGTGCTCATAGGTGCGCGCAAGGCGCACCAGCCAGTGGCGCGGGCCTGAACCCAACGCCATGATGGTGTACCCAAAGTTGTGCCAATCGATGACCAGGCGTGCGCCATGCCGCTTGGCTGCGAGCCAGCACAGTGCCATGGTCGGGATGGCTGGTGGGTTCTGCATCAGGATGCTGTCTGGCTTGGGAAGGGTCACCAGCATGGCCCACAGCAGCTGCATCATCTGCAGCAGCACCTTCAGCACCAGGAAGAGCAGACGTGGCATCTTCCGCATCCATGCTGGGGTTTCTGAGATTGACCTGATCTGCACATTGGCTGCATTTCGAAGTTCTGCGATTGGGTTCGAGCCGCCGTAAGCCAGAACGCAAACGCGTGTGTTCTGCTGCTTGGACAGGGACAACGTATGGTACTGCATGCGGGGGCTTCGCCCAAAGTCGCCCAGCACGACCACCCAGTATGTGGACACCGCATTCTCCGTTCTTGACGCCATTCTTGCTTCAGAAATTGTGCACTAGCATCGTGCTGCCTCATAAAAGAAATATTACAACATTATCTGTTTTGTATCGTGCACATACGTAGCGCTGTCGGCAAAGACGCTACCACGTCCTCGATCACACAATGCGTACTGCCAGCAAATCCCCCAGCAAACTGACAACGGCAGGACAGAAGGTTCTTGGTGCCAGTACAACGCTAGCATTGCCTTACGCATGCATATATCGTTCCCAGCCTCATCGTGTGTGACCCTTACAGCAGTAACCTGAGCACGCCCGGAATGGAAGCATGCCGCCTTTCATCGTTTATTGTTTCTCCAGCAGCTTCTGGTTGGCACGCAGCACTGCGCCAGGCGCAGGGTAGGGGCGCTGCTGGAACAGAGGGCCCCCAGCAGTGGTGTCAGCTGCTCTGGGCTGTGCACCCTCCAGACCCAAGGACCAACCGCCACGAGGGGCATCTGAGTACGCGGCCTGTGGGCAGTACAACAGTACAGCGTGAGCAGTACAACAGTACAGCAGCCATGACGCACGTGCCGTTGTGCAAAGGCGTCTCCACCCATCACAGCTGTACACCACAATGGCAAAATTCATCACGGCCATGAGCACCAGCCTGCTGCGACCAGAGGTGGAAGACCCAGCAAGAACAGAATGCCGGAACACAGCTGCAGCTGATCCGCATCAGGTGTGCAAGGAGAGCACAGCGTACCGGATCCATAGGGTCCAGCTCCTCTTCCTTCTTCTGACCCACAGGGACTCGGCCACGTGCACGGTTGCGTGCGGCCTGTGCACAACATGGACGCACAGCACGGAACTGTGAAACGTCGTGTTATCATTATTACTACAGCACGGAATTGAACAAGTCCAACTGAGCAAGTCACCGCTTGAAACTTTGTTAGCAGCTGCCACGCGCTCCCCCTCTGGTGACTGAGCACGATGCGCAGTGGGCAAGCTGCGTTGAGCTGTGCTTCATGTGCAAGAGTGACACAAGGCTGCAGGCATGCACGTCCACCTGTTCTCGGCCATGGCATCTGAATCCGCTCATTGTCCTACTGATGCATTGGGATGCAATGCACTGGACTCGTCATGCTGTGCTTAGCTTTCAGGTGCGATGTTGTGAACATCCATGTGCAGCTTTCTCGTACCTGCTCCTCCGCAATGCGCTCAGCACGCGTCTTCTTCGGCCCATCGTCTGTTTCCTCTGTTGCAGGCCCGACGTTGGGAACTGGGCGGGCTGAGATGACCGCCACCGCACTGGCCTCCTGCTCCCAGGGCAACAGGTACAAGAACAGTTGTACTACCACATGTTGCATACTAGGGTACACTAGACTGCTGTCCTGTTGAAGCATATCTTGCTGCTACCTCATGCGTGGGAGGAGGCACACCACGAGCGCCGCCAGCAACTCCCTTTAGACCCACATGAGAGGGAGAACCAGGTCGGTGGGGCGCTGAACAATAAGTGATGAAACCCAGCCGTCACAGAGCAGCCACAACCAACCATGCAGCTGTGCTGTATCCATACATAGTAGTACTGCCAGAGGCTAAGGATGCCAACCTACCCTCACCACATACCTTCTTGCGCATCGGCCCGTGGTCCAGGTAGTAACCCAGCCCCTGGGCGCCTGTGGTGAACACATACCCAGGACGAGCACCAGCAAAGGCGGGCGACGGGATGAACTCTGGCTGGCTGTAGCCAGGAGGAGGGCCCCCATAGTGCGCAGCAGCTGCGCCCTCGCTGCCTGGCCGCTCCCACTGGCGCTCGCCTGGGGAGGCAGTTGATGGTTGTTTAGGGTTTAGGGTTTAGGGTTTAGTGTTGAAGGTTTAGTGTTGAGGGTTTAGGTTCACAGACGCGCACATCAGGGCACATGTTCCATGCTTAGCTGCACTGCTGCGCACCCTGCCTTGAAACTATGTTTGCCTTATTCAGCGCCACAAGAACAGTGCTGGCCACCTCCATACTAAACAATCCTGCAGCTACACCACCAAGCCACACCACTATGCACTATGCACCCTCAACTATGCGCATACCCAAGCATGCGCAGCTGCGACCTCAGCCACAAGAAGCCTGGGCACAGCACAAGCTGAGCTGCAGACACACATGCGCCTGCCGCACCTGTGGCATGGTTGTAGTAGTATAAGACGCCACTGTGGGGGTCGATCGCGTCCTTCCAGCCGGGTGGCAAGCCCCTCGGCCGCTCCCACGTCCTCTCCCCCGTACTCAGGTTGTACCAGTAAGGGTGATTGTTGTACTTGGGGTCGATGGCCTCATACCAGCCGGGTGGCAGAGGCATGGAGGGCGCCACAGTGATGGGGTGCTGGGGCATGGCGGGTGGGGGAGGCAGGCCCGCGGGTGGGGCTGGAGCTGCAGGGGCTCCACCACCATTGGCACCTGCACCCTCCTTGCCTGGCTCCTGAGGAGGCTGTGCATCGCCACCTGTGTGCACCCCACCAGAGGGCTGCTCACCATTAACCGGAGCCGCACCCTCGGCCTTGATAATGCCGCGCTTCATGAGGCGCGCACGCAGCGCGGCCGGCAGGTTCTTGTACTTGTCCTCCTGGGCTGCTGCATCTGCGTCTGCATCGGGGGACCCCACTGCTCCGCTGGCCTGCGCCTGGCCTGCAGCAGCACCTGCCCCAGGCTGCACAGCAGCACCACCCTGGGCTGGTGCACCACCTGCCTGCGCCTCCCCACCATCCCCATGCCCTGCAGCAGCTCCAGCTCCAGCTGCATCCTCATCCCCACCACCTGCACCCACCGCCTCGTCGTCCCCCTGTGGTGCATGCAGCACCGGCTTTGCTGAGTACTGCGCAGCAGGCCGTCGCTGGCCTGCCACAGGGGGAGGGGCAGCTTGGCCGCCTGGTGCACCGCCAGTGTAGGGGGGCGGCGGTGCCCCATACCCAGGAGGAGGGGCGCTGTAGCCTGGGTAGGCTCCATACCCTGCATACCCCATGCCGTAGGCCGCGTACGGGTCTGCGCCATACCCCGCGTAGTAGCCAGAATAGGCAGCTGTGTGCTGGTTATACGCGGCCCAGCTGGGGTCATGCGGCTGCGCGGCAGCATGGTGCGACCCAGCATCGTGCTGCGCATGCGCCGGCTGTGCGTGCTGCGCGTGAGCTGTTGCATGGCCTTCTGCGTGTGCTGCTGCGCCACCATGCTCTGTGGCAGCCCTGCTGTCCTGTGCAGGCGCAGGTGGAGGGGCTGCGGCGGGGGCAGGGGCAAGGGCTGGGGCTGGGGCTGGGGCTGGGGCTGGGGCAGATTGTGGTGGAGGCCCGGGGGGGCGTGGTGGTGGGGGTCCTGGTGGCCGAGGAGGGGGTCCTGGAGGCCTGGGTGGAGGGCCGGGGGGTCTCGGGGGCCCAGGAGGTCGTGGGGGTCCCCCTGCAGCTGCACCTGCACCTGGAGCACTGGGTTGCTGTTGGGATGCGATGGCTGCAAGCACCGCGGAGGGTGGTTGGTAGTTGGACCAGTCGCCTGCCCCACGCTCCTTGCCCTGGGAGGCGCTGCCTGCTGTGGGCGCATGCACGTCTGCGCTCATCTTGAGCAGCTTCTCCCTCAGCTGCTGTTCGCTGTGAGAGGCGTGGTCATCATGGAATGCTTCCTCTGCGTCCCGCTTGTGCGACACACTGCAGTCAAGCATGCGCACACCGCCATGCACACCAACAGTGAGCGCATGTTGATGTATCAACACCACCGTGCCGATGCTTGAGGCACCAGACAGAATGAACGCGATTTCACAAGCAAAATGGGCCCTTGTGTCCAGTGAATTCACATACCTGGCTAGCACTTGCCGGGCCTGCTCCTCCTGCTCATGCATGAGCACAGCATGCGCCTCCTGCTCTAGCTGGGCATCGTGGCCAGGTGCACCTGGCGCCGCAGGCTGACCCTGCATGCATGGGACATGTTGCATGCACTCAGTGTGGTGATCAAGCTGGCCGATTGTGGGAGCTC
Source organism: Haematococcus sp. NG2 (assembly GCA_004335575.1). NCBI lineage: Eukaryota > Viridiplantae > Chlorophyta > Chlorophyceae > Chlamydomonadales > Haematococcaceae > Haematococcus > Haematococcus sp. NG2. Next base: position 331,617 of record QAXD01000211.1, on the reverse strand, counting down.
CAGCGAAATGCACCTGCGACATCCATGCTGGAAGCGTGGCCTCTCTCCCTCTACCAGCCATTTCCACAGTGATCAAAAGCCTTGGGCTGTGGAACTTTCAACCATGCAGCATGTTGAGCATATGCAGCATCACTCCACCAGAATTACAACAACGCACACGACAATCCAGTCAGGTTCCATACATGTGAGAGCGGCAATGAGCTTGTTGAACAATTGTTGAGCCCAATCCGTTCTTAAGGCGTTTGAAGGCGATCCTTTGGAAGTCCCTGACACGGGGCAGACATGGACAAGATAGGGTTGAACCTGGGCGATGCCAAGCTCCCATCCTGGGGGCAGATGGATATCGGCATGAAGCTAACACTTGGCATAGCAGGAGCAACCACCGCGGCAGCAGCCATCGCAGTACCCAACAAGCGAGAGAAGGAGACGGTGGCATTAGAGCTGTATGACAAGCCCCTGGGCCGATGCACTCCTCAGGAACTGCGGGTGGCAGAATTTGCAGCCGGGTACAGACGGTGGAACGACTTCTGGCAGTCGAAAGTCTTTTCCATCACGCGCAAGCTGCCGGGCGCCAAGAGTCCAGTGCTCAATCCTTATCGGGACCAGGAGTTTGGCAGCATGGGCGGTGGTGACGATGATGAGTGAAGCAGGATCCCCATGTCAGCAGAGCTCCCCATGTGCATGTGCACACACCTGTGCATAGCATGCCAGGCATGCTAGGTCCATAGCATGGACGGATGTACCGCATGCCAGAGGACGGGGCTGTGTACATTTTTTATGCTCTGACACGCATCGGGCGGCCTGGATCTACAGGTCAACCATTAGTTAAGACATCAATTCTTTGTTCGGGGCTTCTTTTGGCTGCATTGGGGGTGTGATGCAGGAGCTTAACAGTCAGATGCATGGTGCCAAGTCAATGTTGCCGCAGCTGTGTGCTGCGTGAACTGTTACAGCAGATCTGACTGCGGGGTTTGTGTGGGTGCAGCTGGTGCATTACACCTGTGCTGGCTGGTTCATAACTGACCGAAGGCACAGTGGCCAGCGGTTCCGACGAGACACTCACATGTAACAAAATGCCTTCCTCTCGATGCACAGCATGTGCGCACAGGCTGCAGGCCATTAGGCATCATGCCGGACCAGTTCATGCACAACCCCCAACTGTATCTCCAGAGCAACTGTTTCTGGTCATGAGGCAGCATGAGGGATGAAGCGAGGCAGCTAAATCAAGCAACGCCATTGTTGTTGCCTGCCTTGGGAATGTCCACTGAGCCAGCCGGCAGCAAGACAAACCATCCCTCACACGTTTAGGACACAATGACGTTTGTGCACCTGCCAGAGCCGTACTGTGTTGCACGGCAGCAGCAGTGGCCCCCAATAGCAGGCCAGCAGGTATTAACTTGGCCACTAGGCTTGCTCACCACTAAACTGCACTGCACACATGCAGCCCTACCCCCTGCTTGCCAGTGACGTGCCACCCGCAATGCAGGAGCACACAGAAGGCATGGGGGAAGTGTCTACGGATCAGCTGGGGCACAGCATCTGGCTCTGCGAGAAGTGGCATTCCAGCATCAAGCGGCTACAGTGCTGCACAGCGCACACAGCCACAGCAGGAGGCGTCACAGCCGTGGGTCCAGCACGATCACAGTCGTGTTGGCGCAGCACGCCGCGAGCCGGTCCCCCGATTGATTCCAGCACACCTCGTAGATGCCCGCCTCCCCGCGGTACGTGCGGATGAGCGTGCCGTCGGCCACGTCCCACACACACAGCGTCTTGTCAAACGACCCAGTCGCCACGTAGCGCCCGTTGGGGCTGAAGACTACTGAGTAGACGCTCTGTGTGTGGCCGCGCAGCGTGTGGATGCTACGCCCAGTCTCCATGTCCCACAGTTTGACTGTGGTGTCAAACGAGGCAGAGGCCAGCAGCAGCGGCATGTTGGGGTTGGTGCTGCCAGGCCCTGTGGGGCTCCAGCGGATGGTGTAGATCTCCTTCTCGTGCTCTGTCAAGTCGTACACCGGCGTGTCCTGCTTCATGCTCCAGACCTTGGCAGTACGGTCATCTGAGCAGGACGCCAGCAATGTACCGCTGGGGTCCCACTGCGCGTATGAGTGTTTAGGGTTTAGGGTTTTAGGGTTTAGGGTTTACCATAGTGCAGCACTGTGTAAAACGGGACGCATGCCATGCAAAGCAGTTGCACACTGCACACTGCACACCACGTCGCCGCCGCTGACCCCGTGCACCATGCAGCTGCACAGCTGCCATGCACCATTCCATGCAAGCCAGATGCTCTCCCCCAGCGCCTGCACCACATTCATGCACCTTGATGGCGTTGACCTCATCCTTGTGGCCTATAAAGGTCTTCAAGGGTGCCGTCTCCCCCACCTGCACATCAGCCCCCGCACCGTTGCATGCCATCTGATGTGTGAAGATTTGAGTCACACATGGACGTAGCCCCCCACTCCACTGCTAACCTAGACTACCACAGCAACCGTGTACGCAGCGTGTCCGTGGCGCAAGCACCAATGAAAACGACCCTGCAAACTGCGCCCTGGGCCCACCCACCTTGCACACGTGGATTTCCATGTCTGTGGAGCAGGTGGCGAAGGACAGGTTGCTACGCCAGTCCACATCCAGCGTGGGGGCTGTATGTGTGCATGGAAAAAAGGGTTTGGGGTTTAGGGTCAGGGTTTAGGGTTAGCGTAAATGGGTGCAGGAGGCACACGGTTGTGGCAGTGAGCTGTCACTAAATCAAAATGCAGCACATGCATGGCTTGCATGGCGTGCCATGCAGGTTCACCCAAGCGCGTTGTGATACAGCTGTGGGGCTTTGAGAAGGCCACAATTCCTAGCCGATACACAAATCAGGACCATGCCATCCGCTTTGACAAGCAGGCAGGCCCGATGCGGAACGTAGGCATGGCATATGCCGAGGATCACTCCGCCACCGTTTCATCACACACAGCCCATGCACACAGCCTGACTGTGCGCGACTGTGCATGAGAAACCATGACTTCAACCCTAACCCTGGGCTCCGAAACTCTGGGCCTGCTCCACCCCTGCAGCAAATGAGAGCACTATGCGCCTTCACACAACAAGCCGCGTGCACCGAAACAATGCCCCACCTCTGGCTATGAATTAAACGCACCTCTGTGGAACTTGACCACCTGCTTTGCGTCGCCTGTCTTCGTGTCCCACACAATTGCTGTCTTGTCCACACTGCCGCTCAGCAGCAGGCTGCAGCACAGGACGTGGATACACAAGCGGATGTTGCATGCTAGCCATGGCTGCAGGACGCAGGCCGAGTGCAGACTAAGTTGACCACCACAGCCACAACAGACATCAGGATCAGAAGGGCCTTCCGTCACACCCCACCAACCCTAGGGTGCGTCTAGGGTGAGCTGAAAGATCGTCCTGGTCACACTCTCACACACTGCACCATCACACCAAACAATAAACCACCACCATTCACGCTGCAAGGTGTTGAGCACACCCAACCCCCTCTGTGTGGCATCCTCAGCAAGGGGCACGTGTGATGGTTTAGAATCTCAGGGTTTAGGGTTCTAGGGGTAAGGGTTTAGGGTTTTAGGGTTCAGGGGCCTCACCTTCCAGACTTGTTCCACTTGAGGGAGAAGACTGGCCCCTTGTGCCGGTTCAGTGTGAGCTTCAGCTTGCCTACATAAGCATGCAACAACAGTGATATCTCAACAGCAAACACCTCTGGTGCAAGCTGTGCTCGCTATCTGTGGCGACCCATTTCTGTCACAAGCAAAGCGCGGCCCATGCTGCACGCGTGCGGCGTGGTGAAAGAGCAGCGCACTTCTGACGTACAGACACGCACCATCCTTGGTCCACACGCGTGCTAGGCCATCGTATGACCCTGTAGCCAGTAGACTGCCGTCATGGTTCCACTCCACCGTGGTGACGTCCTTCTGCTTTGCATCCCGCGTCTGCAATGAGGTTGGCAGGCCACAACAGTCAGCACCCACGTCAACAGCCCAGGAACTGAGATGAAATTGTGCTGAGCGTAGTCTGCAATGGCCAAACTGCTGGGGCACGCTGGCTACCACACCATCCATACCACAGCAATCAACCTGCCATGGATGAGAGGCATTACTAGCACACGATGGGTCGTGATGACTAGCTGCAACGAATCAAACCAAGTACGAGACAGCCACATGACGATGCAGCAACCTGGGCCATAGTACCTACATCATGCTGCAACGAGATAGATTTGCACTCGTACGGCCCAGGCGCCAGGTCCCAGATCCGTGCTGTTGCATCCCCTGACCTGCGTGCCAGCGATTTGGATGCGCAGGAGTGAGCATCAGTCCGTGTTATCGCACCACCTGCAGTGCTTGCACACAGCTTGCAGCCTGTGACTTAACATCACAAGCAAGAGGCTGGCGGCAAAGCTGCAGCATGGACGACCACATGCTGCGAGAGACAGAAGCCATATTTCAACCCCCAGTCCCACCCCACCAACGTCGAAAGCACACACACGCAGCAAGTTGTGATGACTGCAGCCACGCCCCCATGCAGGTCTTACCCTGATGCCAGCAAAGGCTCTGTCGGGCTCCATGCACAAATGTAGACCTCTGACAGGTGGCCATGCAGTGTGAGCACTGACGTGGGGTTGATATCCAAGTGGGACATCCTGCGGCTGGGTTGAGGATCCTCTTCCATGGGTGTGGGTCCTGGTGCAGGCCGCGCAAGGGATGCTGCTCGCTCCGCCGCAGCCGCACGCTCTGCTGCTGCCCGCTCTGCAGCCGCACGCTCTGCAGCCGCACGCTCTGCAGCTGCTGCCCGCTCTGCAGCTGCTGCCCGCTCTGCTGCTGCTGCTTCAGCTGCTGCACGCTCAGCCGCAGCACGCTCAGCAGCTGCACGCTCCGCTGCCTGCGCCTTGGCTCGATCCTGGATATGAAAATGTGCGCATGCGTCAGTGTGTCTTTTTGGCACAAGCAGTTCGCACATGGCAGCATGGACCATTGAGTTGCGCGCATGTTGTACCTTGTCTTTTTCCCTGGCTGCTGCTTTCTCCCTCCTCTTGTCTGCTTTCCCTGGCTTGTCATCCTCCCTCCGCTCGACCACCATCTGGCGCAGCTGGTCGATGTCGCTCGTCAAAAGCTCCTCTGGAGTCAGCATTTTGAATTCACCGTCCACCTCACCATCCTGTGCGGGTGCAAGCTTGCAGGTTCACGGTGTCGCTGATGGATCCAAGCTACCATGGTGCACATCATTAGTTCATTACCTGCACATCCAGGTTGGCCTCGAGCTCCAGATACTGCATGCCCTTTTGAATCAAAGCGATTAACGTGCCTGGCGCCACGTTGTTGGGATCAACTGGGGCTTTCGTGACGGAGCTTTCATGTGCAAACGTAAATGCAGTGTGCGTAAACCCTGCAGCACAAGGTATATCAGAATAGCATCAACTGCGCGCTTCGCCCAGGGCTTGAAACATGGGACGTGGAAACTGATGCTTAAGGGCTCGTACCTGCCTCCTGCAGGTAGCGAAACACCATGTAATTGACATGGTCGCTAGTCAGGAGATATTCAGGCGATGGCTTGTAGTTGGCCATCCTGGAATGCCCTGTCAGTGCAGTATGTGCAGCATTTGCAGGGCTGCTGGTGATGGTCAAGGTCCTTGTGCCCTGTGTGCTGCATTTGGGCATGCAAATATGCATCACACATCATACATGCCACGCACCATTACAGCTGTACTGTACTTCAGCAGCTCAAGGCCAGCTGCTAAGCGTGCATGGCATGCATCGCCGTTGTGCAACAGGCACTGTCAATCCAGTCCAATAAGTGAGCGGACACAGCGGCTACGCACTGCAAAGATGAAGTGTCACAGCAGCACATGCACTGCCGTGTGGCCGGCCCCCAGCAGGTGCTTTGGCACATTCTGTACCTACTCAAAGTCCTCCTCGTGTGCATCACTGCTGTCTGGGGCCTCCATTGTGCTGAAAAAGTACTCAATGTTGGTCATCCACTCTCCCTTTGACCCACATGCTGCTTTGGGCATGCGGTCCTCAACCTCCTTGTCAGTCATCCACCCTTCCTTCTGGGCCATCTGCAGTGCACGCTTGTACTGGAAGTTCAGCACGTGGTGGAAGGGGTTGGGCTTCTGCTTGGTGTCAGACCGTAGATAAACGCCTTCAAGGTGCCCGAATGTCTTGGGGGACCCATCTGTATTGGTCCATTCATTCTTCACGATGGCCATCTCCGCTGGTGTGATCTGCAAGCACGCAAGGCAGATGGTACACATAAACTCGCTTCCTCACCGCACAGGTTCAACACTTGCCCGTGAGCACAGGCACTTTCATGCTGAATGTAAGCACAGAAAAACATGATGTATCGCTTGTGAGTACCTCGCCTTTGACGAGGTCCAGCTTGTTCACCAGCGGCACCTGCCGGATGCTGGGATCGATGATGACTACCTTGAAGGGACCAAAGCCACCAGTCTGAATGAAGGACAACCTTGATGAGTCAAAGGCCCATTTAATTGGCTTGGAGAGCAACAGGCCGTTGCGCAGATCGTTGATGTCTGTGATGCCTACGAGCTCGAGGAACCTGAAGGACAGGTGGACATTGCACCATGCACGTGACTTCGAGTGTAAGGCAACGCAAGGCGCAACTCAAGCATGCACACAAGAAGCATGCCAACCTAGCCATCATGGTGCAAGTGGATACGCCTGGTTCCCACATGCGCATGAACAAACAGCCATACTGCAGTCATGTCTCCATCAAGGCGCGCTCACATTCTGAGCCACTTCCGCTTCCATAGATGTGCACCGATGACAATCTTCTTGGGCAGGTACGAATTGCTGACCATGCAGTAGACAAGCTCCAGATTGTCTGGACTATGCAGCCGCTTGCTGTAGGCTTTGATGAGGTCGTTCTTGAAGCCAGGTATACTGCTTGCAGTTGCAGCATCCTCAGTGTAACTCAGTGCTTCAAACATGACCTTGGCGATGTTGCTCAACGGGGCTAGCTGCTGTTGCTGCTGCGCCAGCTGCTGTTGCTGCTGCGCCAGCTGCTGTTGCTGCTGCGCCAGCTGCTGCTGCTGCTCCGCCACCAGTTGCTCCAGCCTTGCAAGCCTGTCATGACCTGCATCCACACACAATCGGCGACATGGTATGCAGGGCAGTGACCACTGCAGGCACCAGGGGACAGCGTTGCGCATGCATATCTGCGGGGTCGGGCGCGTGCTCGACCAAACTCACAAGGCTGTTGCATCATCGCGCATGCATGGATGTTCCCTAGGCTGGTGCACCGGTGCACTGCAGGACCAGTCACTTGTTCAACATCGTGCACATGCCTCCATCCATCCCGCACGCACCTGCTGAGGCCCCGTCCGCATGTGCGTCCGCAGTCCCTGATGGCGAACAAGAGGCGAACAACACATGCAAGTAGGTGGGCAGGTGTGGGTAGCGTGCGTGCTACAGACTGGTGCAGCATCACACCAAGCTATCATGCGCATGCCGAGTGCGAGGTGCTGTGAGAGCGTCCTCTCATTCCCTCAACCCTAAACCCCTAAACCCTAAACCCCTAAACCCTAAACCCCTAAACCCTAAACCCCAATTCCCTTCCCCGCCACTTCACACAGTATGGACTTAACCCCCCACACGGCCACACCCATCTGCGCGGCTGCGGCCGCTGTGGGTGCACAACAAAGCAATGGGGCACGCATGAGAGTGGGCAGCCATGGCCACCAACGATCTTAGGGCAGGCAGCAGTGCGATTATCGTGATACCCAATGCAAGTCTCGCACCTAGGCACTGGTCTATGTGCATGTCATGCAGTATCTATATCTATCCATATATAGACATCTATCCATATCTAGACAGATCCGGTACGCACCAGGGCAAAAGGAGTAGGCGCCAGCAGGAAGTTCCGCGTCCTGATCCGCTTGCATCGCCTTTGGCAATCGTTATGTGGCCCGGCCCCCAGTCGTAAAACACCTCCAAGCGCACAACCTGGCCACTCAGCCCTGGGTTGAAATACAACTGCAGCCCAGTGACTTTGTGGGTGACACAAATAAACTCCATGGGCGACCCTGCTGCCTGCGCCAAGCAAAAAAAAGCAGCATGTATAGGGGCAGCATGTGCATGGGGCGTGCATTATGAGCAAGGTCTGGCATCAACCATAATGTTTGGCTTAACCATGGATCTGGCCACATGCACTATCGCATCCTGCGAATAATGCACAGCCAACATGACCATGCAGCATGCCATGCACAACCCCTATGCAGGCTGCATTGTAGCTGATGCCCATGCGTCTGCTGCTCAGCTGCACACCCTAAGCATGTTGCGCATGGTTTGTCGTGCTTTACTGAAGGAAGGGGCACACTTCGCCTGTGGTCTGAGATGGGATTTTCAAGCTTCGGCGAAAGAGTGTTTACCTACATCGCGAGACTGCCACCTCCGCGACGTAGCCGAGGCACGGCACTCGCAGACGCCTGCTCGTCTCGCTTCTAGCTCGCCACCAGACTCACAGCGTTGGATGCTCCAGAATAAGGCCCTCCAACAACAAATCTGTGAAAACCGGGCCCCAGTATCAGTCCACGCTGTAGACGGTATAAAAATCTAACACACAAGCTGTGCTACTCACTGCTATGACAGCGGTCACGGCCACATGCTTGTGCATGCAAAGTACTGTAAGAGTACTGCCTGCACTTTTCTATACCCCATTCTCGCCAGACGCAAGGATAGCGTTATTGGATCTCTGGCTTCCACTGGGTCACAACACGCGATCACAACACGCGCAAATAAGGGTCTGTTGATGTGGATGTGTTCGTTGATGTTGGTTGTGCATTATTCGCAGGATGCGATGGTGCATGTGGCCAGATCCATGGTTAAGCCAAACATTATGGTTGATGCCAGACGCTGGCTCATGCACGCCCCATGCGCATGCAGCCTCCATGCCACTGCATGCTGTGGTAGATACATGCTGCTTTTTTTGCTTGCCGCAGGTGGCAGACTCGCCCATGGAGCATATTAGTGTCACCCACCAGGCCACTGGGCTGAAGTTGCTGTTCAACCCAGGGTGCAGTGGCAGGGTCGTGCGCGAGGAGGTGTTCAAAGTCTTGGGGCCGGGCCGCATAACGATTGCCAAAGGCGATGCAAGCGTTTCCATCACAGATGGGGACGCAAACCTTCCTGCTGGCGCCTACTTCTTTAGCCCTGGTGCGTACCGGATCTGTCTGGATATGTCTGATGTACTGCATGACATGCACGTAGACCAGTTCTCAGTGGGGGGGCAGCTGGTGCACATGTGTGCTCATCATATGCATCATATGCCTTTCACTTCGCCTTCCACTTCATCATCATGCGTTATCATCATCATCATGCGTTATCATCATCATGCGTTATCATCATTTTCTTTGCACGGCTTAGCGCGTTCTGAAACCCGCGATGGTGCGGTTTGACACATGACCCTCCACACCTGCTTGTCCATGGCATGGACCATCCAGTCCTGACCGGCATGAATCTCTTGTCAACGTCCCTCACGCATCCCATTGGCATCCTGCAGGTGCCATTTTCACGCAGCATGAAGCAACTCAAGCAGGAGCTGAGTGATGCATGATTCACCCGATACCATCATGCCGCGCACCTATCCCCACATTTTCTCACCCGATCTCACATGTGTACACTGTGTTGCGATGTGCACACGCAGCTGCTGGAGGAGGGGGCGCAACAGGCGCAGCAGGCACAGGGTCCACGGCCGCGCAGGCGGGCGGGCTCTCAGCAGGTGCGTGCGGGATGGATGGGTGTGTACACTGAGTACAGCAGAAGTGTTGCAGCACGCACTTAGGTCTGGTGGTGCAGCCACACACCAGCCCATTGTGTGCGTTGGTTGCGTGCCGATAGCATTGCGGACATAACAGTTGTTCTAGTCTGCGACCTGCACTTGCATAGTATTGCCCAGCTTGAGCTGTGTGTGATGCAGCAAGTGCCTTTGATTCGCCAGGCTTTTGAGCAGATCTGATGCAACTGCAGCGTGGTGCACTGTGTGCTGTGATGCATGTTGCACCGTCTTTGCTGCTGTGCTGCTTGCGCCGCTGCTACTTCCTGTCGCATGTGGCGGTGGATGCCCTCACTTTCATGTGCACATGCATGCATGCACACTACATGAACAGCTGCAGTGAGCTTGCATGTGCAGCATGGGTGCCAGGGCACCCATGCCACGCATTCCATCAGAACAAGCAGAATAGGCAGGGCACTAACTCAAGCCTGGATGGTGGACCTGACTCACTGTGTTCGTTGCTCCTAAGGGCCGGTGGTGGCGTCAATCTCAAATGATGAGGCGGAGGGCTTGTGTAACCCCTGCAACCCTTTCATGTCGGACCCTTCTAGGGCCCACATGCTAAAGACAGCAACTGGTGCTGAGCTTGGTTGAGGGTTAGGGTTTAGGGTTACATATGCCATGTCGCCCATGTGTCGATATGTGTGCCATCATGCTGTCACATGCAGGTTCCTTGACTGCTGTCGTGGAGCAGGTGGTGGAAGCGGCGCTTAATAAGCGCGGTGTAGGCCTGCACCATGGTGGGTGCGCGCTGCACTGGGTCCACGAGTAGAAGCAGTCTCAATAGCAGAAACCGATGCAGTCTGTATACATTTGTCCACACACTACTCGGCACGCAGAGCTGCGGATGTCTGCAGTTATGTGCGTTGTGTGCGTTGTGTGCCTTGGCGCAGGGACGATGGGCACCACCAGTTACGAGCAGTACTATGAGACGCTGTCAAAGAACCAGAAGGACATCGGCAACATGATGGGGGCACGCCTGGCTACCATCCCTGAAAACACTCCAGATCTTCCTGGCAAGCTAGTCGCGAAGAACACTGAGATGCTTCCCAAGTTCCTTGCTGCTTTGGCGCAGCTCCCTGGAGCGCAGGGTGAGTGCACAGCACAGGTCGCGCAGGCACAAGCCAGGCCACTTCTGATGTGATGGACCCACTAGACGAGCGCACAGGACATACATGGGCAACATGTCGCACGCTCGTGCCTTTGTTTATCGTGCGCAGCGGAGATGGATGGCGAGAGGGTGCGTGTGCGCCTGCAGAAATATGTCGTAGAGAACACCCACAACGATCGCTATCTGGACGATCGCGCCCCGGACATCACTGTGCTACGGTTGGGTTGTGCTGTCAGCGCGTTCAATGCTGTGGCCTTGATTGAGTTGCAGGTGGGGGTTTTGGCGTGCACGCTCAGCCCATGTCTCATCTGTCTGTGTGCCTCCTATGTAGGTCACAGCTTGGCTGAAGCAGTATGACCTGTCTGCTGACAAAGCCATGCTAGCCTACATATCAGAAATGCGCAGGTACCTCACATCAGCAATGCGCAGGTGCCTCGCTGCTGTTGTGTTGGTTGTCCTGCAGGAGGGGGATTTGGACAACAAACACCGTGGGAAAGCTGTCAAGTACTGCGAGCTCCTACTCGAGGCCAACCCCACCCGGCCATTTGCCAAGTGCTTACTGACCAACACGGAGGTGCTGGAGGTGTTCACTGTGTCGCAGCCCACAACACCGCGCGGCGCGTATGGCATTCAGTGCAGCAACCCCGTTTTCCTGGCTGGTAAGGAAGATGCTGTTGTCGCATGCCACGCGCCCTGTATGGCGTGGCACATACAGGTCCACAGTAAACAGTTCCCTTCAGGCTTGTTGGTGGTACACATACACGTGCAGGCGGCGCAAACATTGGTTGGAGTTACATCATGGGGATGTTGCTGGAGCAGGAGGCTGTGTCCCTGGGGCACCAGATGCCTCAGCTGAGCATAAGTGGCGTGCAGTACACCGCCACTGCCTTCCTGGGCGGCGGCAGGAACACTCAAGTGTTCTTGGTAGGCGACGGGCGGCAGGTGCGCCGTTGTAGCTGCGCCGCGACCCCCCTGTCTAGTGTGTCGTGCCGTTGTAAAGGGCTGCTCGTATATCGGACACATCTGCTGCGCGTTGCCGATGCTGCAGGCATGCAAGGTGTTTGGCGCCGCGCGACAGCGTTCGTTTTGTGTAGAGCTGGAGGCGCTTCAGGCCGTGAGCCAACAGCCTCACCACGTGCTTCCACGCCTGGTGGCCCATGGTGTAGATCAGCGGGTGCTGGTGACAGAGCCTGTGGTGGCGCCACTAGGTGGGTTGCCGATAGTCCAGACACGAATGCATGTATGATCTGGATTCCACATTGTGCTGGTGCTGCTGCTTTGATGGGCTGAGCCACATTTCCTTCACTCACGCGGGCTCCTGGGGCTTCCGCAGCAAGTGCTGGGCATGAATGATTTCCAGCTGCCGCGGCATGCATGCAGAGGTCATGAGCTATCCTGCCCTCTACAACCTCGTACAAGGGCTGGCGCACATGCACACAGAGTTGAAGGTATGCGTCCACAGCCACCGTCACCCTGCACTTGCAGCGTTCCTGCAGCTAATGCGCAGGAGAACTGGCTGCCATATGAATATGTACACCCATACATGCTACGCTGCCTTCCTGCAGCGCGTCCACCGCGACATTGAGCCCAAGCACATCACTCAGGACCCAGAGGGGCGCGTGTGCCTCATCGACCTGGGCTCATCAACGCATGTGGACACGTACACAGCAGGCGGCACACAGCAAGGGGGTAGCACGGCAAGCACCGGGCAGTTGCACTACTACTCTGGTGCGGCCCTCTCAGGCTGAGCTGTGAGCGCACAGGCTGAGAGTGCAGGCCTGGCCAGGGACCAGGCTCATACTGGTCATACACCCAAGGCCGGTCATGCATCAACATGTGTATGGCCATGCGCCCCGCCGCCTGCAGGCACCCTGCTGTTTGCATCTGACGACGTCCTGGATGCGCTGGCGGCTGGCACACCATGCGTCCCCCACGTGCGGCAGGACCTGGTGAGCGCCTGGCGCCCTGGTTTGACCATGCCCTGCGCGCGCACCTCCCGCATAGGGAGCTGCTGCACCCCTGCACTGCTGCATTGCTGCGCGGCTGTACATCTGCCGCGACAGGCACTCCTCGATAGATCACCACCGGCAACACAGCCGCAGCAAGTGATCACAACACAAATGCCCAATTGCCCATCACATTCTTAAACACATGAACAGTCATGAGCAATTGCAGCGCTCATGGGCACAGCCATTTGAGCCACGTCCACCAATCCCACTGTGCATGTTCACCAGGTGGCGCTGGTCAAGAGTGTGTACATGCTGGTGCATGCCAGCGCCCAGAAGCGCATACCGTACCTGGAGGCTGTGGTTCAGGGGCAGCTCGGGAGCTGCACAGCAGGGCGGCAGGCCAACATGGCTGCAGCTACGGAGGAAGTCAAAGCGTTCTGGAACCGGGAGCTGGCTGCCAACACACCTGCTGGGGTGCACTGGCGGGCGCTCATAGAGCGGGCGGCAGCCTCCTACACAGACATCCGCGGCTACAAGGAAGGCCTGCAGGACCTGATGCAAGAGCTGGCGGTCATGCTGCCCGCAGCTGCGTGAATGAGCTTGGGGATGGATGGGCGGGACGCTGGTCGTGCAATGGATGGCCTGTGTGGACGGTCCGCCTGGAGATGTGAATATCCTGTGTGCAGTGGGCTTGCACAGGGTCCGCATGTGCTCAAACTTTGCACCTAAGCAGCTGGCAGTCAAGGGATGGTGCATGTGACACGCGACATGTTGTTGTGACTGGGCAGCTGTTTTAGGGTGCGCCAGGTTATCATCGATCATGAAGTTCATGTGCCCACATGATCTTGGTATCGATGATGACCTGGTGCACCTGGATGGGGTGGCCTGCTGCAGAGATGCTGGCCTGCTGCCCTTAGCTATAGAACGTTGTAATAGTTGTGAGTTGACGGCTGCGTGGCTCTGTTGTTCAGCTTGCCCGGCTCGGTGTTGAGCAGCTACTCAGCGGTGTTGCAGCCGGTATCACAGCCGCGGCGGGCAGGCAGTACACTTGGCAGTATGCTGAAAGGCAGTACAGGCGGTACGTTTTCTGGGCGCGCCAGCAGTGGCGTCCGGGACGCGGGTGGTCTGTGCGGCGATGGCAGTACAGCTAGCAACGTAGCAGGCAGTACACTTGGCGGTACAGGCAGCCGGGGGCCCGACATAGAGCCGAAGGATGTACCGCCCATCCCGTTGCTCGGTACCGCCCACCTGGCGCTAGGCCATGACAGGACAGGCAGCGGTACGTGCGCGCCCACACGTTGTATGAGCCAGCACCAGTGCGCCGTACAGCACCTCTGTGGTGTGGGCTGCGGTCCAGACGTCGGTACAGTGGGCAGTACAGTGAGCAGTAAAGTGGGGTGCTGCCAGTGTGCGGCTCAATCATCATCTGAAATCACATCGCAACATGCTTTGAGCTGATGCAGAAACATCTGTGAAACACTGTATTATTATAATAATAATAATAATAATTATTATTATTATTATTATCATTATTACGTATTATGATAATATGATATGCTTTGAGCTGTTATGCTTTTGCACGCGCATTGCGAGGCACTGCCCAGCACACGATGCTGCCAAGCAATTGGCCACCTTATCTTACCATCAGTCTTGCCACAAACAGTTCATGCTGGGATACGTACAGGCAAGCAACTGAATTCGGAATAGGTGCCGAGGAGCTGTATGACCAGTCACACTCCCTGACCGTACACGTGTCGCGTCAGCAGTGAGGATGAGGCTGGCCTCAGCAAGGAACTGAGCGATGCCAGTAGACAAGGGGAGTAGATGTGTCGTCTGTCATGCACAGGACGGAGCAACTCTGCTGGCAGAGGCAGGCTTGCATTTTGCAGTGGTTCATTGCCCAGGCCAGCCGTCGGTGTCGGCCGGCTGCCTGTGGATGCTGGCGCTGAGGGCGGCTTTGGTGGGGAGCAGCTAGCACATCAGCACATGCGTCGCCTTTCCACAGGGCAGCAGCTACGGCTGTCGATGGCTGAGACGGGGCTGTATGAGAGGTGGCTCAAGAAGTGGAGGAGGACGATGACAGGCGAGGCGGCCACGCCTACACAGCATGACTGAAAACCTGTGCAACATCAACAGCCTGCAGGGTGAGTGGCTGGCACCAAACATAATGCAGAGTCCAGGGCGGGGCTTTTTGCGTGTGGCTCGCGCTGAGGGCTGTGCACGTTTTTGTCAGCATCCCATAGCCCTTAATATATCTGACGATGGCTGCGCGGCTGCCCCAGCGATCCACATCAAATCGCAACGTCTTGATCACTTGCGCGAGCTGCAAGATATTGCTCGATCTCATGAGTAGATTAAAGCACGTGCCCGCAATGCGCCAGCATTCCAACCCGGTGGTGGTGAAGAAGCTGTTTCAAAGCTGGACTAACGCGAATTACAACCAGCGTGAATGTTTTGGCTGTGCTCCGCCAGCCATTTACAGCATCGTGTCCTGAGTCAGTAACATCATGATAATCCTTTGAAAGACCTTTACGCGCTCTTTAAACCCTAAGCCCTGAAAGACGTCCATGCCTCTAAGACGTCCATGCCGTGAGCTTTGACCACTGACACCTCCTGTGTGCGACTGTATGCTCATGTGCCATTGATGAACAACGATGATGCAACACAAAGCCCCTACACGCTACAGCCGTTCAGAAAGAAGATGAGATGCATTCATTGAGGTGATCTGAAGGCGGCAAGTGGCTGGTGAGTGCATGGACGTCGTGAATAAGTCGCGTACCTCGACGTGCCTGCTGGAACTTTGTTCGGAGTTACCATGATGCATTCCCGAAGCCGCAGCTGGACCAGCTGGGTGCGAAGTTTTTTAGTGCGTGGCCTGCCTGCGCCCTGCCTGTTATGCCCATGCACATGTGCCTGGCCCAGGTGTCCTGTGCACCTGGTGCACTGCCTGCTGCTGTCGCATGAAGGAGTTTGGTGCATGAATCAACAATGAATCAACAGCGCTAACGTGCATGCCCTGCATCCATGCAGTCCCATTGCCCCTCGCGCAATCGCTGCGCAGCACCTTGCCTGTTATCGTATCGACCGTGTCCTGTTAACGGGATGGTGCAATCACAGCCTCCACGTCCTTGGTGGAGGGCGTTTCCACTCTCCTCACAGGCTTCCTTCCCACCCCCATCACCACCCAACCTGCTGCCATGCTCTTCAGTTCCCACACCATGCCTGTCACGCGGGACAGAGTTGTGCGCGCCTGCCGGGCAGCGAGGTTGACGGGTGAAGTGCTGGGTGAGCGGCTTGGCATGGCGCAATACCTCACCCAGGAGGCCCTGCAGAGAGCCCCAGTGGAGGAAGGCGATCCTGATGCCGCCATTGTTGACTGGCTGCCTGTGGCAGGTCAGTGCAGAGTGCACCCCACTCAACTGCATTGCAGTGGAGTTAAGAGTCACTCGCCCAGCTGACAAACCGCGTGTTGCGTGTACGACTGTTTGTTCATGTGCCATTGATGAACAACGATGATGCAACAACCTCTGCGTATGGGCCTTGCTGGCTGGGCCCTCTCCTCAAGTTACATTAGTATATGGAAAAAATGTTTCAGGGTTTAGCCAAACATGTATCATACCCGGCCCCGTACTCATGTGTACCACCACTTTGCACTCATGCAGCGGCCCAGGAACAACAGAAGGTGCTACAATTACAAAGAGAGCTGGCGCTGCAGGTAGCAACAGGTGCGTGTGGTGCTTGTCTCGGCCAGACATTCCTGCAGCAGGTGTGCCTCCAGGTGTGTGTGGGAGTGCATGGGGGCGTGTTGGTGGGTGAGGCTGACTGATCCTGCATACACTTTGAGGATCAAGCATGCATGTGCGATGCTGCAGCAGCCCGCTGCTGTGTTGGGCTGGATGGGGCCTGGTGAGAGGATGCTTGTAGCACAACAGCATGCATCATGCTGCTCAGCCACACCCATCCTTTTGATTTAGTGAACCTCGGCTGATTGACAAGTGCTCCCGCATGCAAGCTTAGTGTATCCAGGGCGCGGCCGTGGGTGTATGAGCTGCCATATTCTGATGTATGTTGCATAGGAGGCATGGTGTTTACTGAACAATATTGTTCCTGTTCACCTGTCGCAGGAATCAACCCGAACGTCGCAACTGGTGAGTGCGTCATGCAAGTGATGATTAATTGCAGCACGCCTGGCTCATTGTCCCTGCTAAATCAACCACCAACATGCAGGCTTGATGAAGGTTGCGAAACTGCTGTATGATTTCAAGATCCCCGCTTTGTTCACAACAAGGAACCCCCAGTTCATCATGTTCCCGGATGACCTGCCATCCAAACTTCCCGCGTCGTTGTGCACGTCTATTTTCCTGCGGCCCACCTATGGTCCTCTGCTCAAAAGGGTCCTGGCGGCTCCTAAAAAATGGGCCACGGTGATCACGGGCAACACTGGTGCGTGCTAGTAGCTGTATTGTCTTAGGTGTGAGCATCTATCTATCTCATCAAGCACGTGGTGGCCTGGCATCTGCAGGCATCGGCAAGAGTGCATTTGTTGCGCTGCTGATCAGCGCACTGGCCAAGAGGGGTATGAAGATTGTCTACAGGTTCAAGGACGACAGGGGACAGGCCAAAGCAGTGTTGATGGACTTCACACACCCTGACGACGTGAAAGTGGATATGTGCCGGCAGTCTTCGCCCTTGATGGACAAATGGCTGGTGAGGCAGCGCTGAGGCTTTATGAGGCGGTGTCCGAGCTTGGTTACCAGAGTCTTGCTTGCAGTATCTGTGGATTTGGCTGCCATCATCTGCACCGCCGGCATGCAGAAACATCTGTGAAACGCCGTGTTATTATTATTGTTGTGGTATGCAGGCAGCAGACAATGCGTGGCTGCTTTGGGACGGCGAGGCTCCACAGGGCAAGTTTAGCGGCAGCAACCGCTCTGTTGTCATGTCGCCTCCCTCTGAAGAGTAGGTGTGCCAATGCCATTTTGCTCTGACCATAGGCTACGGAATGTTGTTGTTGTTGTTGTTGTTGATTGGAAACGGACGAAGCCTGCAAGGCAGGTGCATCACAGGCTAGCGAACCCGACAGGGCCCCTACCTCTTATGTTTGCTTCTTGTTTTGTGATGATGATTCGTGTGTTTGCTGGCGGGATCACATTGCTTGACAATGGACTGTCATTGCAGGAGCTGGTACAAGTACAGGAAGGGCAGTCATGGCCCCGACAGGTGCGATGGGAAATGGTGGTGCTTGTCGTTCAAGCCAATCATATGCATGCACTTTGTGGGCTGTGGACAACTTCTTCATCGCTTGCCTTCACTCCACACGAAGGTTGGTGGAAATGGTGTGGGTAGACATTTGGAGCCTGTCAGAGATCCAGGCGTGCCGAGCAGTGTTGTACCCAAACATGTCAGCGGAGGATGCAACGTCGCGGTTCATCACGTTTGGCGGGTCTGTGCGCCTGGTGTTGGCGGACACCGCCTCCTCTTTTCGCGACATCGAAAACCGTCTGTATGGCGTGCACGCTATGCCACTGCTGCGATTGGACCTGGCACGCCTGGACCCTGCCATCAGCGATAAAGTCATGCACATTCGGGTACGTTCCTGTTCAAGGCAGGTTGGCAGCTGACGCACGAAGCACGTACACGAGTACGTTGGATCAGGGCCTTGCCAATGGTGGCTGAGCGAGCAACGGACTGCACTATGCACTGACTCTTGGTGTCGTATGCATTGCAGGCGGACTCGTCATTCAACATGTCCTACCTGCAGCTGGCTTCTCCAGCAGTCACTCGGCTGGCAGCACAGCTCACATGGCAGCACCAGAAGCACGAGGTCCTGAAGTACATACTTGGTGCAAGCAACGAGCCCAAGCTGGCAGGGGTCACTGGCATGTTGTTTGAGCAGCATGGGCATATGCAGCTACCTGCAGGTGCAGCTGTGCACATGCGCCAGCTGCATTGCACTACTGGGCAACCATTCGAGGCAGGGAAGCGGCTTGCACCTGCGGCTGCGACGTCCCGGCGCGTCCGTGCCAACCCAACCATGACAGCAGCTGCAGCGATGGTGGCAACACGAGCGATGAGGATGAGGCGGGCCCCAGCAACGAACTGGACGATGCCAGCAGACAAGGGGAGCCGTTCTCTCACCACTTACACGGCCAGCCCGTCAACGCCGTGGGGTCTACAGCGCTCAGGATTCCATATGAAGATGCAGGCCAACCACCTGCTGATTCGGGCGTCGCGCATTTGGCGCAGCTGGTGCAAGGGTGGCCTGGACCTGCCCTGCCACAAGACCAAGAGGTCAGCCTGGCTGCAGTGAAACATATGTGGGATGCACCCGGACGCGACATCTCAACCCTAGACCATGTGTACCTACAGCCGCCGAGTGCCAACAACGCCGCCTTTGATGCCTACTACACTGGGAATGTTAGCAGCAAATCCAGCCCCGCAACCAAGCAGTGCCTCCTCTTACAGTACACAGTCAACAAGCACCGCGGTGTGCGCGCAGCCCCCGTGATAGACTTCCTTTTGCGTCTCAATGAGTCTGACAGGCAGCGGGTGAAGATGATGTTTGTGGTGCCGGCTGCCGACGCCAAGCGCTACCTGCAGTTCTCATGGCAGCCCTGGCTGGGAGTTCGGGGAAAGGTGTGTATAGATCGCAACCTTGTGCATCTATCGTCATCATGTATGATTCATCTTGTGTTCATATCATGCATGCGACGTGTGTGTCATCAGCGTGGCCGCGTGATCTTGCAGGTGCTGCAGTGCGTCCCCACGGCACTGGCACATGTGGAGCAGTGGGTCATGGCGCTGCCCTTGCTGCGTGACAAGAGTCGCGCCAGCGCTGGTGGGGCCAGCATGGGGACTCCTGCTGCTGCTGCTGCTGCCCCCTCTGCGGCTGACGCTGCTGTGGGTGGCTCCTGAGCTGGGTTGTGGGGAAACTTCGCACATGCCCGCCAGGTTGGGGCGGGTGAGCTGTCACGCAGCTGTAGGGAGTGGATGTGGATGCCAGTAAGAGCTAGCCTTGGCCAACAATGTGCGTTTCAAGGCGGGCAGTGACACAACCACAGTTTGGCACTCGCATGCCCACCTGCAAGGAAGCAGCAGGGTTCTGCACGGGGTGCTATGACATTCAGCAGCTCAGCACCATGCCTTTGGTATGCACAATTGAATGAATGAAGGTCATTACACTGGGGCAGAAAGGGAGGAGGACAAGTGACAGGTGGGGGGGTTGCAGCCTGGGCCTCCTCTGCACGTCTGCAGCTCAGTCCTTACTGCTGGGTTGGCCTGCTCAAGGGGAGCATGCTGGGGGATGTGCTGGGGTTGGGTTTATTCAAGGCAGCGGCATGGAGGCCTTGGACTCAAGCTGGGCTAGGGAAGGTGCCCGGAAATGCTTGCAGCATATAATGTGATGTGCTACTGAGCCACAGTGTTGGGGGATGCTGTTTGTGATGCAGTAGGATCTACTCCTGCCACATGTGATCCCACAAGCAAGCTGGCCGATGTGGGGGCTCTGATGTTGCTGTACTTGTCAGCCTGCTGTCATTGCACAACGGTGATGCCAGGTGCAGTAAGCAGCGTGCAGTACACAGGATGAGCCACGCAGGGTGGCATATGCATTTGGTTGGTTGGGATCAGGATGGAATGGGCTGAGCTTGAGCAGGGTAACAGGATGGTCCGAGTTGGGCATGCAGAGTGGGGCTGCTAGGAGTGATTTGTGATGTGATAACCAGAGCAAGCAGCAGGACTGTGGGTCATGAAGGCCACCGAGTGCAGTCAAGGAGCTATCGATTGGTAGGTGAAGAAGAGGGGCAGGTATGGAAGCATGGGACCACTCAACTGTTGTTGGTGTGGACAAATTATGAGCACAGGCGATTGTCCCCGGCTGCAACAGCATCAACTTACACGAGTTTGCAAGCCCACTTTGACATGTGAACATGGTTGTGATGTGTGCCCGCACATACTGATGAACAGATAAAGTTCTTGACTGCGTTGGAACTATGTACATTTTGTTGCAGCATGTGTCTGCACACCAGGCGTGTGTGCATAACTCCCATGGCCGCTCTCAAGGACAGATATAAAACCACACAAGTCAATGTTTGCTCCATCAGCGATCAGTGTTTGCTCAAGGGATGAACGTCCAGTGACCCATCAGCTGCAGCCATGTGACCTGACCACCCAGCATGTAACCCCCACAGGACCTGCAGCATCTCACTACATGCAAGACACATGCGCTCCCATGCAGCCGAGGACGGACCACAACCTTGTCCTCCCCAAAAAGTCACGGATAAAAGAGACGAGGTGCCCACTTGTGTGGTCCATCTGCAGCGCCTTAGCCAATACGTCCGCATATGTGATTTGGTGCAGGCGCACACTGTTATGCATGCAACCATCACGTCGTATGTTCTGATCTCCAGCATGGCTACATTGTCTCCAGCATTCACCCACTTGCATGCGCATGCGCATACAAATGAAGTGCTGCACCCCAGCATCTTCCCGCTGGCCCCCATGCACATCTACGTGCTACATAAGCTAAGGTACCCCCCACCATTGCCCCAGTAGATCGCATGCTTTGCGACAGCCAAGACGCCTCCAACCCCCCCTCCCCAACCCCCACCACCATCCCTGTGTCACCAGGCCTCCCCTGCATTGCTCCGACGCATGCACACCCCACAAAGCTGCCCTCGGCTCATAACTGGCCGTTCTGCAGCAGGTCATCCAAGGCACGCTCAAAGCCGGGGTCTGGGTGGCCGCCAGAGGGGGACAGGGGCCCCGCCAGCAGGCGCTTGAACGAGTCGGACTCGGAGTGTTGCAGCACGCGCGAGATGGCCTTATTGAAGGAATCCGACTCCTGGAACATGAAGGCACGTGCGTCGCCTGCTGCTGCAGCTGCCACAGCCGCCACCTGCTCGGGCCCTAGGTGCAGCGCCTGCTGCATCGTGGCCGACAGGCGCTGCGTGCTGTCCATGGGCTGCTGCCCGCCACCCATGCCTGCGGCCTGCTGCGCGCTCGCGGCTGCGCCCATCTGGCCCATGTGCGCAGCCAGCATGTCAGACATCTGGGACGTACTGCCCATCTGCATCTGCATGCCCCCGCCGCCCATGCCTCCAGCCCCCAGCGCCCCACCCGCCATGCCACCGCCCATGTTCTGCATGGTCAGCATCACCTGGTCTCCCGCTGGAGAGCCTCCCTCCACCTTGAGCCCAAACGCCCCTCCCTCCAGGGCTGGCATACCCTCCAACAACCGGTCCAGCTCAGCCTCTGCGCGGTCAAACACATTGGAGATGGGGCTCGAGGCCAGGTTCTCCTGGGATGTGCGGCTGCGTGGCAGGTGGCGGCCACGGCTCTCCTGGTGGTAAAACGTGAGCCGTGCGCGGTCAAGCGCTGCACGGTCGACGCCCTGTGCTGCGTACATCGGGTCGCCCGCACCCGCCAGCATCTCATCCTGGAACAGCCCGCTGGGCGCAGACGCGCGCGGACGCTTGTTGAAGCTCTGCAGCCAGGCGTTTGCACCACAGACACCAGCGTGAATAAGACATATCCCTCCTCAGCCCGTGCGCACCACGGGCAGCTGCCGTGCAGTGGCGACGTGGCATGCCCAGCCAAAGCAGCAGGCGATGCAACAGCCACACAGCAGTGTGACCCTCAGGCCGCACCCACCAGCTCTAGGCCCGGCTCAAAGTAGCCCTCAGGCGTGAAGGGCCGGGCAGGCACCTGGATCTGGGGCAGCTGCGCGGCCATGCCCACTGCGTCTGTGGGCGCAGAGTTGCGGCGGAAGCGGCCCGAGCGGCTGCGCAGCCCCGCAGCATCCATGCTCGCCGCCGCGGCCATCTGCGTCGTACGGCCCGGCACGCTGGCCGTGCGGTACACGTCTGCCAGCACCTGCTCGCCCTGCTGCATGCCCGCCATCATGCCAACGCCAGATGTGATGACCGTGCCAGAGGTCCGAGGCGTGGACGTGAACTGGAACACGCCCGCCATGGGGTCCATCCCTTGCTGCTTGAAGGGGTCTGGCATGGCCTGCGGCTGCGGCATGCCACCACTGTTGCTGGGGGCGGAGAAATGGAAGTCCATCTGTGCAGAAGGCCCAGGCACCCCCACACCTATGCTGTTAGCATGCCCCACGCTGTTGGCGTGCCTCAGGGTGGGTGGGGTCTCGGAGCGGCGCTGCGAGTGTGGCGATGCGACGCCGTTTGAACCGCGTGGGTACAGCACTGCCTGGGACTCCTCCAATGGCTCCTGTGCTGACATCGTGGTGGATATCCCTCCAGACATCGCGGTGTGCAGTGACGTGGCAGTACCCGGGATCACCACGGCTGGGCCGGAGCTGTTCAGCAGTTCCTGTGTTGTGTGGAGGCGCAGGTGTTTGGAGCGCATGGTACATGGGCATCCAGCATGCATTTGCACGATGCTGCCTGCTGCTGCACCGTATGCAGCCTGTGCACAGCCCCATATGGCTGAGACCCTGCTGAGACCCTGCTGCAAAACATGCCAGCAACAGAGGGTTGTGCATCTAGTGACTCAGCACAGAACGTGCAGCTGACCGCCCGTACCATGCGGTCCTGCACCATCGTCCACCCGGTGTGGCCAGGCGTCACCCATGCCTGCTCCGCGGCCACCTTCCACGCCTTCATGGTCTCCACTGCGGGGCCATCTGGCGATGTGAACACTTGCAGGCACGCTTGCCCATTCTGGTTCACACGGCGGATGATGCCTGCACAGGGATTGTGCAACATCTGGTGTGGGTGAGTGGCAGTGTTGTCCTGTCCTGTGCTATCCTCACGAAAACTACTGCACAGACTGCCTGTTTGTATGCGAAAATCAGGACCCGTAGCCGCCCCTGGCAGCAGTATGATAGAAGTACGGAGCAGTGGTGACTCATGGATTGGTCATGCTCATCCAGCGTCAGCGTATCAGTCAGTGATACAACAATTAATTATGTCAGACGGTGGTGCGCCCCACATTCACCATCACCAGCCCTTGACAACAGATGCACACGATTGTGTGTGTGAGGGGCCGGTGCTGTACAGCTACTGCATTGAAAAACAAGACCAGCTACTGACCGATCGGCTTCTCCAGGTTGATCTGAGCCTGCTTGCACGCAAACAGCAGGCCCTGCTGCATGGTCTCGTCTGTGTACCACGCGCGGTGCACCATGTCGTCGTACACAATCTTCTCAAACAGGACCTCTCGCAGGTAGTCCCACTTGTGCTTGTGCTTGCCCTTCATGTTGAGCAGCTCCAGCAGCTGGGGATGCGAGCAGGGTAGCAGTGTGACGTGCTGAAGCATGAAGTGCAGTGAGCGCCGACCCTCCACATGCACCGATGTACAGTGTGGCAAGCAGCGTAGCATCCCTCAGCACAGTAAACATGTGCTGACTGTTGACTGCCGTGTGCTGACACGTGCTGGCTGCTCCCCGTCCATGGATCACTGCACTGCCCCAGCGGCCAACGCACCTTGTTCTCCACCTGCCGGTTCTGGTCCGCGTACAGCATGAGGTGCTTCAGCTGCTCAACGGTCTCAATGCTGGTGAAGGGCACGTCAAAGCCCAGGTGCGTCTGGATGTCACGCAACCGCTGGGCAGTGATGGAGCCGATGAACTTGAGCTTCGTCAGCTCGTCCTTGTAGTGCGGGTACTCCGACTTGCGGTAGTCGTTCAGCGCGCGCTGCGTCTTGACCACGAACTTGCCGGTGATGGCGGGCGGGATGGAGTCGATGGGGGACACATTGCCATACAGGTCGCGCTTCATCGCGCGAGCCATGAGCCGGAAAGAGCTGAAGGAGGCCCCATTCAGGTGGAATGTGTCGTTCTTGTCCGTCACCAGCACGTCTGGCAGCCGCGCGTAGCCATCCTGCAGGGAGCATGTCAGATCAAGATCGGTGCTGGGACTTCTGCAGTGATCGATGCAGCGCGGCTGCGTACGTACTGCGCACATGCGAGCAGCACCATGTGAAACATCCAGTTGCATACTGGTGTTGCTGAAAACATCCCAGCCCACAAAGCGCGCGCTCCTGCCCACAGATCACAGCCGCTGGACAGCATTACCTGAAGCCGCAGGAAGAGCCGCCCATACTGATCCGTGCGTGTGCCAGCCATTAAGCTGGACAGGAGCGGCTGGCCCTGCAGGTGTAAGAGCATGGGTACGACAGTGCTTTGGCCACGATGTGTGACTCCATTGTGGCTGGCAGTGGGGAGTTCACTACAAACTTGGTGACAGCAGCCAGTGTGCACAGTCTCACCTCGTCTGATTTGAGCAGCTCCCTGATGTTGCTGAACACGTTGGGAGTGCTCTCGCTCCACGAGTCACCGTCAATAACGGACACCTGCAGCATTCAGCCACCGCATGCTGAGCAGCATGAATGGCATGCATGCGCATGGGGGGTGAGCTTGCATCCCAACAAAACCCTGGTCCCACCCAGGCCTGCTTGCCTGCAGCTCTAAGCCGGGGATTGACTGTGCCTGTCCCGTGTGCGGGTCCACCATCTCCAGGTACACGTCGCTGTCGCATTTTGATTTCAGGACTTGCATGTCCGCGAAGCACTCATCAAGGCAGTCCGCATCCGCACAGCGCTTGTTGGGGTTGTTTTTGCAGAGCATGCACTCCTTGCGCATACATCCAAGGAACCTGCAGGGCCAAGTTCGCAATAACACTGTTCAGTGCCATGTCGAGGGTCATGACGCAGACTGCAAGGAAAGGACGCCACCTACTTGCAGCGATGCCTGAAGCGCACGATGCAGTTCTCTGTGCTTGAAGTTTGTGCTGAGGTCGACTGGTATGCTTGCTGGAAACACTGCTCCACCACCTGGCCATTAGCGGCAGGGCTCAGAAGGCCCGCAAACACCTGGCTGAATTGTCTGATGCGCCCGAACACGTACTCCTGCATGCGACAAACTTTACATGGTCAAGGGGCAGGGCTCTGCGCACTTTGAAGCATTGTGGCACGCACCTCCAGCACCGATCTGCTGACTGCACGCAGATCTTCCGGCAAGGGAATCGACGTGCCACCCATGTCTTCGTGGTGCGCTGTGTTTGACTCTTCACATGGCAATGGTATCGTCTTCCGTAGCTAATGCGTACGCTACTGGAGTGGGGCCAAGGCCCAAAGTCGCAAAGGTGGCACAAACTCTGTCAGACCCACATTCACTGCGAGTTATCTTATCTCAAGCATCTACAATGGAGCGTTTGAAGATGCCGAATGCTCTACTCTATGACACCAACCCTTGGCCTCATTCCAAGTACTGCCTTCGTCATCAGTACGGCCTGGATCCTTGGCTGCAGCATGTGCCAATGCTGCCTTGGCCACCTATCCCACCTCTGCACGTGGAGCTGTGCAGCATGCAGGCTTGCCTGGCGCCCGAATGTAGCAAGACCATGTGAACGCTCATGACTTCAATGCAGCATGCTCTGACTCCACGGGTAGTCATCAAACTATGCAGGAAGCAGCTTGCTCTGACATTATTTCCTGTAAGGGATGACGAAATCGTACGCTCGCCCTGCAGCACAAAGAACAGGAATGCACAGGTAAGCAGCAGGCTGTCACTTGTCATTCAAACTGCAAAATCGATGTTCAGCTGATACAACATACACGAATTATGGCAATCCCCTGCATGCTGCAGGACGTGTTACAGTACTTGCCTGGCCTCGTACAATCGATCGCACATTCCCGTGCACATGTGCGCAAGAGCCGCGTACGATCCTTTTCAAGTAGCTGCACCAGCAGTACAAGGCATGCACACTCCTTGTTCTCGTGGCCATGGCATTCATGGGGGGCAAAGCGAGCATGGGGTGCGTGACAGGCAGGCAGCACAGCCGGCCCTGAAAACCCCTATCAACCCTTCATGGCAGGGAGCGCTGAACCCGCATGCCATGACCAGGTCTCAGTCCACCAAGTGAAGCCTCAACTTACCGCAAACCCACTGCGCTCCTTCTCTGTTTCCTCCCACTTTGCAAGTGCCTTATCACATGCGCTCTCACATGAGGAGGTGCAAGTCTGTTTCAGGTCGGATCCCACTGCCTGCTCACACACTGAGTTGCCTGTTGCCTGAACCTGCATACATGTACAGAGGCACAGAATAAGCATGATCATGATTCATGAACATAACTGGATTCGGTACAAAGTTCAGAAGGGGTGGATGCTTGCTGCGGGTGCAGCACAGCGCCCACCTTTTCGCCTGTTGGCAGAAACTGGAACGACGGTGTTTCCTGCGATGCTTGAGCGCTGCCCACACATGTGTCTACTGTGAAACCCCTGCAGAAAAGTGTGCGGGCACATGGTTCACCAAAAGATCATGAAGCAGGATGCCAGCCTTACCGATGTTACCATAAATTTGAAGCTCAGCTAATCAACCAGGTTTGATCTGCCAGTTTTGGCCTGACAGCCACTGACCTTGCTCGTGACACAATCTTTTCGCCCTGGAGCTTCTCAATCACGAACTTCTGCATGCATACATCAGCATTCACGTGCTTAGGCCATATGGTTTTTGAAAAGCGAGCAAAAGAGTTTAGATGTTTCAATCACGAGTTCGCAGCGTGCATGATACCTTAAAGGTTGTGCCATACAGGGTGAATGCCTCAATAGGGTCCCGCTCCTCCGCGTCAAACAGGCCTGCAACATCCATCACTGGCTGTGCATGCTCCAGCTGAGCAGGCTGCAGCGGATGAGCCTGAGGGGGGTGCATTTCCAGGCGCATACATGACAATTGGCCAAGCCCAAGCCCATCAAGCATGCTTTTTGAAACACGCATGATGTGCATTAGCACAGCATGCAGCACTAACCTCCACTGCCTGTGCTGGGTGCAGGTTGCCTCCTAGCAGTAATAAAGAAGCTGCCACCGACAATCCAGCAAGAGTTTGGTGCAATCTCACTGACGTGGACGGCTCGATTGCGTTCCCTGCTGCAGCTGTTGCAACTGATTGTTGACGTGCTGCTGATCGCCCACAGCAGCGCGTGTGCCTTCGGTGTATATGTATAACTGAAGAGAGGCTGGGATGAGTTGCAATGCCACAATATACCATGATGTTTCACCACTTCTTTTTGCCACGCTTGCGCGTCAAAGCAGATCTTAAACCTCCCTTCGCCCATTCTTTCCACACTTCACAGCCTAGAATTTTTTTAATGCCTTGCGCTGACTTTCATCATGCTTAAAAACTTTCAGGATTAACATGGGTGCTCCTCCATGGCTGCCCATGCACCACTGGACTCCATAGCTGTCGCCATCATCCATGGATTTGCACATGTGGTTTGGCTAGTGAGTTAAGAACTTTCCAGTCAACTTACATGTTGCTGTGTTGCAGCCACCTGACCGTAAACGCTCTGCCCATTTACATCATTGCATGCGTTTGGGGACGTCTTCTGGACTGAGCAGTGTGTTCACATCGGCTTCTGCATCCAATATTGGTACGCAAGCCATGGCTGCTGGCTTATCGCAGCCACATGTGTGGCTGGCGCTTGCCATTACATGCTACGGTGAGGCGGCTTCTGCAGCTGTGCCTGGCCACCAGTCATCATTGCGACCAAAACATCATAGTTGATGGCTGCCTACCTGCCTGCCATGCAGGTGCACCCCTCCGGCATATGCTGGCCGCAGCAGTAGCAAAACCAGCCCTTCTCAGGACGCTGAGTTTGGACAGGCCAAACGTTGCTCATACTGCGATCAAAAACAGCAGCCGGGCACTGTGCACTGCATGTACTGCAACAAATGCACGGCACAGTTTGATCACCATTGCGTTTTCACAGGTAAGGATGATGAAATGTGGGTTGGCTCGCCTGGCTGCATTGCTGCAAGACAGCATGTGCCATTGAAAGGGTTGGCATGCAATCCATGTTTGAGAAGAATCTTAGCAAAACATGGCATGAGGTCGCTATGGTCTCATATGTAACAACACCCTCATTATGAATGTTTGTACGCACTTGACTGTGCACTCCTTTGTCCATGCAGGGCACTGTATTGCACGCCGCAACCACGCCCGCTTTTGGCTCTACTTGCTTACCCAGGTGCGCGCAAGGTATAAGCTATGTTCACAGGAGGACATAACAGCGGCATACCACAGACAGTCTGCACACAGTCCACACATAATTCCACACACATTCCATGACAGCTACACTCTGATTCCTCTGACAATCCCCACACATCTGCGCCACATCCACCGAACACGCACACACATGCTGTCGCGCGCGCAATCATTTCACCACTCCTGAACATGCACATGCAACCTGTACATGCAATCCCCCAACGATCTGCGTAAGCTTTCAGTCATAAATGCCGGCATTGCACGCGTTTGCTATCAGAGCCTGATTACAAAACGGTTAAGGGGGCCGCAGCATGACGCAGCTGCTGCATTGCTCCCCAACACCTCACCCCTGCCACCCCCACTTGCAACATGTCTTACATGTACTGCTGCTGCTGCTTGTTGCTGTTGGCCACAGGTAGTGGCCGTGCTTGTTGGGCTGCATCTGGTGGTCCATAACAGCTCATCCACCTCCGCTCTTGCCACTGTTTCTCAGCTCATTTTCCTGGCCGTGTCTCTCATCTTCATTGGCGGGCTGCTGGCCTTTCACACTGTCCTGGCATGTACCGGCCACACCTCACCCTCATTGTGGCGGTCAGTGCGCAGCACCTGGGGTGTGCCTCAGGTCACTGGCCACGCGCGGCAGGGCGTGCGAACCACACGCCTGTTCCACAACCTGGCCTGCTTTATGCTGCATATCATCCAGCCAGATGCGCCCTGGCCTGTGGACTCTGCTGCAGCAGGGCTGGTGGGTGGCAGCGCGGCATGGCGGCCACCCCAGCACCTTGCATGGGTGGACCACCTGTGCGATAATGAGCTGTACTCGTGCTGCTGAGGGAGTCGAGCTGGCTGGGCGCATGTGCCTGCACAAGGTCATGGCCAGCGCTGGGGTTGTCATCGCACAC
This sequence comes from Haematococcus sp. NG2, assembly GCA_004335575.1. Taxonomy (NCBI): domain Eukaryota; kingdom Viridiplantae; phylum Chlorophyta; class Chlorophyceae; order Chlamydomonadales; family Haematococcaceae; genus Haematococcus; species Haematococcus sp. NG2. The sequence goes on along the minus strand of QAXD01000211.1, from coordinate 301,850 downwards.
GTCACATGCCCTGGGGAATGGGATGATGATCAGATGCCCGAACTGGGGAGGTACACCAGCAATGCACTTCCGATGGCACAGTTGCTGTGTGCGGCCTCTCCAGCGCGCCTGAGGAGGTGCCTCTATCTGGGCCTTGACGGCCCATTCAAATGCAGCTACCTCCAGCTCCTCCACACTTGTGAGCCTCGACATATTGTTCCGTGCGAAGTCTAGGCAAAGCACTCAGGATACGTGCTTCTTTGGATTGAAACATGACGGCGCTCGCCGACCCTGAGGTCGTGCTGGGCGATGCACCCAAACGCACAGGGTGGCTGGTGGCGAAGGCAAAAGCATTTTTAACACGTGTTTGGGATCTGGCTTGTGAACATTGGTTCATTCTGGCGGTGCTGTTTTCAATCGGCTTTGCCGCAGCACTGCCAAATTTTGCAAGGTGCTGTGAGCAGTGATTCTGGGGGCAGCTAGCTCAAGCATATATGTTTGCAAACAACACAATCGGATGCTGCGTGCCGTGAGTTCATGGGAGTTGGTTGACTCAGGTGATGCCCCACTGAACAGAATGGGTGGGCTCGCCACTGCCTCTGCAGGACTGGAGGGTGGATAAGAGGAGAGTGGAGCATTAAATATGGCAAGTGTGGAAGTATGGCAGGCCTGCCGCTGTATGTGCATGTGACCGCTGAGTGCATCATGGACATGCAGCATGCACATGGCAGGCACAGCAGCGCGGCATGGAACAGTGCACCGAAGTGCACCTTTTGCATGGCCCATTGCTCCCTTGGACTTCAACCCCAGCCTTGCCCCAACATGCCCTGGCTGTTTCCTCAGGTGCCGTCATCGTCATTTTCCTGCTCAGCGGCATGTCTCTCAAGAGCCGTGTGCTGCTCCAGGCGGCGGCACGCCTTCCCCTGCATATCTTCATCCAGCTCATCTGCCTGGGCCTCACCCCATTGATAGGCTACGCCATTGCAAGGGCTATGCGCACAGCAGGCGACTGGCTGAATCAGGACTTGGTGTCTGGCATCATTGTGAGTGTCAAGCACCTTGTGAGCAGGAGGGGGTGGGTGACGGGTGGTGCCCATGCACGCTGCTGCAGTGCACAGCAGAGCAGCAAGCCAGCCTACATCCACGGGCCCTTAGTGTGGCCTACACACACTGCAGCCATGCGCAGCGAATGCCTGCCAGTGTGCATCCCTGTCCAATGTGACGTCGTCATTGTTGCGGGCATTGTCCTGCCTTTTTGCACACTGCAGATCTGCACATCCATGCCCACGACTATCTCAACTAACGTAGTCTTCACCAAGCAAGCGGGTGGCAATGACGGTGAGATGGTCAAATGGGATGCAGTTATGGAAACAGCAGCTGTGCTGTTGCGCAGGCATGGTCTATACCCGTGCTTGGTGTCTGGAAATGAGCTATTGGCTGCTGGATCTTGCATGCTCGTAACATCACTCAAAATCGCCTGCTGACACGAGTTTGCCTTGCTTCTGCATGCAGCTGTTGCATTGATCAATGCAGTCATTGGCAACGTGTCAGGCATCTTTATCTCCCCTGGCCTGCTGGTGCTGTATTTGGGGAAATCCAGCTCGGTGCGTTGCAGCAGTGGTCTGTCCATAAATGGTCCTTGCCCAGCGTCCTGATCCTGTGTGTAGGATGGTCCTGACTCCATGTTCAGCTGAGCTGCGCGTCATGCATCATACGGCATGGCATGTCAGCATCCTGCAACAAGCCAGCGGTCGCTCAGTACATACATATTTACTTCCTATGCATATCCACCAGCACTCACAACCCACACGATGTGTCTGTGGCTGGTGCGCATTGCAGGCTCCCTACTCGCAGATCCTGAAGAACCTGACAGAAACAGTGATCGCGCCCTTGATTGTTGGGCAAATCATTCAATAGTGAGTCGAATCCTCTGATCGATTGTCGAAGCTATCACATAGCACCTGCTGGCTGCCGTCAATACCTGGCTCTCTCCAGCTGTTAATCAGGTACCTTACCTGTCGTACCATTCACTACTGTGGTTAGTACATTCAACTATCGTCGGGTTGTTTGCTTCGTAAATCGTAATGCTTGCAGTGTGTTTCCCAAGTTCGTGGCTTGGCTGCAAAAGCACATCAACTTCGGCAAAGTGTCCAATGTGATGATCATCCTCATGGTGTGGAACACCTTTTGCAACACCTTCTACAAGAAGGTCACAGCCAACGCTGGGTCTCTTGTCCTCACCATCTTCCTCTGCGTCTCCCTCTACATCATGTTTACACTGGTGCGGCAATGTCACTGTAGCAGATGTGTGATAAAATATACCCGCTCCAGCAACCACCGCGCCTACACCCTGCAACAACCCTGCAACAAATACTGAACTCTAATTTCTTTTTTCATTCAACAGCAGTCACTGCGCTGCAACACTCAACATCGCACTGTACTGCATCACAGCTCACATGGCTTGGACCTCTAGTGATGGTCTTTCACCTAGTGACTGTCAGGCTCCGGCATGCAGAAGCATCTGGGATGTGCTGTGTTAGGATTGTTACTACAGCTCACATGCTGTGTGTCTTGTGCTTGTTGCAGGTTTGCTTAGGTCTGGTGATGCTGTCTGAAAGGGCACCACGGTTTGCTCGTGTCACGCGCGCGGAGGGCGTGGCAGTCATGATGTGTGGCGCCACAAAGACCCTGGCCCTGGGCATTGTGAGTAACTATCACCACCCTCATGCCTTCAGTTCAGCCTGCTGCAATCACAGAGCCCATATGCTGGTGCCTACTTGGGTTGTTCTGAGCTGAGCCCTGATGCTTGGCGCTTAGTGGCCCCTGGCCGCATTGCGATCCTATGTACACCTCAAGTGGTTGGAACCTGGGGTTGGTTGAGCACCCTACTGCCACAGCACCCACCTGAATCATTTGTCTGCGTCCTCCTTCCTGCCCTTGCAGCCCCTCATCAGTGTGATCTACGCGGGCAAGCCAAATGCGGGCCTTCTGTCCCTCCCTCTCATCATCTACCATGCGTCTCAGATCATGCAGGGCTCCCTTATTATTCCTGTCCTCAGAAGGTGGGCACTGGCAGACCCTGCACTCCAGCCCAGCAAGAGCACAGAGAGCAGCGACGCTGAGACCGTCCTCAGCGCGCAGTGCACAATCAAGATCGATGAGGTGGGTGGGGAGCCACCCAAGGTCGGGGTGGAGATGGTGCAAGGACATGATGTGGGGCACGAACAGCATCCGAACATCACCGGGCAGCAGCAGCAGGCGCCTGCATCACCACCATCAGTTGTTGAGCCAGTGCTCCCCACGGCTGGTACACCGGAACCAGCACCTGCTGGCCTGCTTCCGCCAGGAGACAGCAAACGGTGAGGGAACGGTGCCAGGTAATGTGTTAGCCATCTGGGCAGGAACTCAAACGAGTCGCAAAGCTTGGTCAGCTTCACTGATTGGGTTGGGAAGATATGCATGCATGCGGCAGGCACCGAGGTGTTTCGGTGTTGAGAAAAGTGCGGTGTGGCTGTTGTGCAATGGGCACGTGCAGCATGGGTGTGCTTTTTCATTGCTTTTACAGCTTACCATTGGGGTCCAGGTTGTGATGCTTGCCAGAAAATCTTCATTGTACTGCCCAGAACCCACGAACAATTTCTGATGAGATGCGAGGATTGGCACCATTACGCCATGAGCAATGTGCAGGCCAGCAGGCAGGGCGCAGTTCCATGGGGGGTTCGAGCTATGTTGGTGCCTTTTATTGTGCTTGTGATTGGTTATGTTTCCAATAAGGCATGATTATGGTGTTGCTGATCCATATACAGAACAGGGGAATAAGCATGCTGCAAAGCAGTGCAAAGGTGTGGCTGGTAGGCATACCGTGAGATGGCTCAATGAGGGTTTTCAGCTTTTGTTGGGTGGCGTTCGCATTCCCAACGCTATTAGCTTAGACTGTAATAACTTCGATCTCGCTCTACAGCATGCGCTAGGCCACAGTGAGCACCGTCAGCGCCAGCGGCACATGGTGGTCATGGGGAAGCCTGACAAGAAGAGGCCCTCACCATCGAAGGCTGTTGGTACAGCTAAGAAGCAGAAGCTTGCGAATGGCGCGGCGGCTCGTCCTTCCGGCGGTGATGGCCAGAGGCCCGGCAAGCGCCCCGCGCCGTCGCCGGGCAGCACGAAAGCTGACAAGCCCGCCGCTGCATTGGAGCCCGGGAAGAAGCTGACGACGTGGGTTACGCCGGCCTGCATGGGCGCGGCAGCATGGCATGCATCATGCAGCGCAGCATGCAGCATTCATGCTACAGCAACCCCAACCAGTGTCCTGTCCATTGACTGTAAGCCTATGTTCTGTCCCTTGACCGCAGGCATGACAAGAAGCTGAAGATCCGTGAGAAGAAGATCGCTCTGAAGAAGAACTATGGGCTGATCCAGGAGACGGTGGTGCTCTGGGAGGCATTGCGCCCCAAGACCACCTCTCCTGCGGAAAAGCAGCAGCTCGTGTCCAAGATCATGTCAAAGGTCGGCGGCAAAATGCTGGAGCTAGTGGAGCATCACACCGCCTCACGTGTGATCCAGTTCTGCCTCAAGCACGGCAGCCCTGCGCAACGCTCACAGATCTTCGCACAGGTGTGTGCAAGCACAGGTTGTGCATGGAAGACCTAGCATGACATGCCAAGTGGCTGCCCATGCCCACCGCCTTCCTGCGCACGCTCGCATCAACAGCAGCCGGAAACTCACCTTGGCAGTGGCACTCCCACACTGACCTTGGCCTTTTCACTGGCTGAGAGCAACATGTAACCCGTACAGGCCGGCACCAGCCTCATTGCATGGCCGGGGCCGTCATTTTGGGCCAGACATCTGCTGCCCAACACTATGCAGGACCACCTCATCTATAGCACCCCTGTTTGTGCCCCCAAAGACCCTGCCCTCCAGCCTCCATACGGGCCCTCCAAAAACCCTCCTAAAACCCTAAGACCATACCCTCATCCTCCACCTGACATGCACCCTTGGTGCCATGTGGGACCCACCCTCACAGATAAAGGAGAACATTGTAGTGATGTCCAAGAGCAAGTACGGGCATCACTTGGTCCAGAAGCTCATCAATGTGGCCAAGAAGGAGGAGGTGCCAGGTAGGTACCAGCACCACTGAGTAAACGTGTGACCCTGCTGCCGCCCGTGTGAGAGCCACTGGGAATTGTACTACTGACCTGTCCTTCACCCTGGTCTCCTGGCAGTCTTTCACTGCATTCCTGTCCGCAGTGTTGGCAGTGCCTCTTGTGCATTCACAGTGTGCATACCCTGGCGGGAATCATGCCACATGTGGGGACCTCGCATGCCGCTGATGCTCTTGTCAAAACTGCGTTATCTTACTGAACAGCAATGGCTGTGGAAACAACTCCTGACGCTGAGGCACTGGGCAGTCCCCACCAACCACTCAACCCACATCCCACTCAACTTCTTCACCATTTCTATGCCTCGCCTTGGTCCCTGCCATTCGCCACGAGTGTCACTCTGCTCTGGCATGTCCACACAACATGTCGCGTGCCTTGCAGCTGATGGCCGCTGTGTTGACCTAAACCCTAGGCCATGAACCATGAACCCCCCAAACGCCTTCTTTTAGGGCTTGATAGTTTTGACCATGGCCGTTCGGGCGCTCGCCCCGCATTACTAGCGCGCCGGGATGTGAAACTTGCGCGCGCAATCCAGTGCCTGTGCAAGTCATGGCCCGGCGTAGATCAGGGTTGTGAGCCCAGGCAATGTCACACTGGTCAGGCCTGCCCGCGGCCCGGTCGGTCCTCTTCAAGCCTGACATGCCATATATATACCGTAAACATATAAATAACATGTAAAGAACATGATGTACGGTAAACATGTAAGCAGTCCAGCCATGCCGCATCCCCATTCTGCATAGCGCAATGCGCCCTTTATAGTAACAAGGAAGCAGGTTGGGCGGATGTTGATTGAGCCACACTTAACACCTGCTTCACTTGCTGTGGTGCAGGCCTTGTGCGCCTGTTCAAGGGGCATTGCGCGGAGCTGCTGCGCCATCCCTTTGGTGCGGACGTCATTGTGGACCTGTACGATGTAGCCACCACCAGCATGCGCAACGCCATGGTGCGCGCCCGAGCATTATGCATGCACATATATGTGTGTGTGCTTTTTTCGTGGTTTGTGTTCCCCCATCAGCGCCCAGTGCAGGATTGGCTGCATTGTCAGTGCTCTGCATGCAGCCAGGGGCTGGCGGGCCAGGCCACACGTGCTTGTCCCCAGTTGCCTGTGTAGCTTCAGCATGGTGGGGCCCATGCAGTCCATGCATGCATCCTTGGCGGTAATCGCTCCTCCTGCTGCCTGGAAGTGGGGTTTATGATAGCTTGGCTGCACACACGCGCCCACCTGTGCGCTTGCAGTGTGCCGAGTTCTACGGCCGCGAGTTTGCCCTGTTTGATGGTGTGAGCGCTGATGCTGCCAAGCTCACCAGCCTGAAGCAGCTGCTGGAGGGGTGCAACCCTGGCAAGCGCAAGGCGGTCATCGGCCACCTTACCAAGGCTCTGGCACCCATCATGGAGAAAGCACTGCTCCACCCACCCATTGTGCACAGGTGCGTTGTTGGATTGGTGGTTGTTGCAGTTGGTGCCAGCACTCGCCTTATGTATGTATCGTGCTTGGTGTATGACAGCGCCCCCAGCCAGGCAAAGGGTACTGCTGTCCATGCTTGGTGCAGATCACCCGTTGCAGTGCTGCGTTTTAGGCTCTCACCACTCGTATGCTGATTTCTGCTGCCTGCTTCATGCATTTTCGGGCCCTATGTTACGTGCTCTGGCCAGGCTGCTTCGCGACTACCTGGAGTGCTCACCAGGCTCAGTGGTTGAGGATGCAGTGGACACCTTGAGTGCAACAGGTGGGGCGGATGTCAAGCTCATTCACATGAGACATGCCTCTTTTTGCGAGCACATGTAGCTTGATGTGGCCAGACCTGGGAGTTGGTGACCTCTTGAGAGTTGCAGCAGCTGTTTTGTCTCACGTGGTGTGAGAAGGTTGGCAGCTTTTGATGTAACTGTGCATATGTTCATACACGCCTGGTGGCCCTAAACCCTGTGCCCCACACCCTCAAACCCTGAACTGCAGGTGCGAGCGTGTTGAAGATGGTGCATACGCACGAGGGCGCAGCAGCAGTGGCTGCATGTGTGATCTACGGCAGCGCCCGTGACCGCAAGCGGCTTGTGAAGGCAATGAAGGGTGCGCACGCGTGTGCAGTCACTGATGCCTCTGCCTGCTTGCTATGCACACTCATGGGTACTGACTTCAAGCAATGCTGGCTTTGGCTGTTGATGTTGCCGCACTGCTGGCTTGTTTTCTCACGCGCTGTGCTGAGGATGCATCACACGAGCTGCAGTGGAAAGCTAATGCAGCTTGTGTGATGCAATCCTCAGCACAGCGCTCACAGTTTGTTCATAATCTCACCCCATTCATGGTTGTTCACCCCCTTTGTTCATAAGTTCACCCCCTTCACCACATTCATGTCACATGCAGGCCATGTACGGGACATGGCGGTCAATGAGTGGGGCCATGCCGTGCTGTGTGCTGTGGTCAGCGTTGTTGATGATACATCACTCGTGTCCAAGGTTGTAATCGCGGAGCTCAAGGTATGTGGCACTTTCACTTGGACCATTCTACCAGCAGGAAATGATCGTGGGAGGCAGAGGGATGGGATGGGATGATGATAGGAAATGGAGCTCAGCGCTGCGCCCACTGCTTACTGTACAGCAGGCACGTGCTTGCGCACGCGTCGGTGCTGCCGTGCATACATACAGCCATACAGAGACACACAACACAACCAGGCATGCAAGCATTGAGCGCCGACATGCCTGTGACGACACCATTACCGACGGGCGGTCTGATCTGGATGAATGACTGTCGGTTAGAGCAGTGGACGTGCCTTCGGGCATGTTTGCTGTGTCTGAGGCTTGTGCCCCTTGCTCACCGCCCATGTGTCATGCCTGCTGCATAAGGCATGCACGTGTGGCTGCCGTGCATGAGGTTCATGTGTTTTTTGGTGCGCCTGGTTCATTGATGACACCTTTACCGACGGGCGGTCTGATCTGGATGAATGACTGTCGGCTGGTGCCTTTGAGCCCAACTCTGAGATCTGGGCGACACATGCCTGCATGCCCCGCATGTTTGAACACCACACGCGTGATGCGCGCCTGCGCTCAACCCCACTCTTCACGCCATCCCATATTCATCTTGCTCGCGATGCTCCGTCCTTCTCTTTGATGCTGCTTTGATGTGGCCATGTTCTCACGTTGGATGCTGCTTCCCGTCATCCCACCCTGCAGGCAGCACTGGACGAGGTGGTGCAGGACGTGAATGCAGGCCGTGTGCTGCTGCAGCTGCTGTCCCCTGACAACCGCCGCTACCTACCCCCAGCCATCATGGAGTTGATACACCCCCCCAAACGGATAGTCAAGGGGCCGGCGCGCAATGTGGTCACAGACATTGAAGGAGACGAGGACGAAGTTGCACCGGGGATGGGTTTTGGGGCAGATGAGGGCACGGAGCAGGATGGGGACGACTTGCTCCAACCTGCAGCGAAGAGAGCCAAGGGCGCAGCAGGCGACAAGGCGCAGTCACGGCAGGCAGGGAAGGCCCAGAAGGCAGCCAAGCATGCAGCAGCAGGGAGCGAAGTTGGGGAGGGCGATGCAGGGGCAGGCGGGAGTGGGGAGGAGGTGGAGGAGGAGGGCGGCCAAGAGGGGGAGGAGCGAGAGCTGGGTATGAGCAAAAAGGACCCAGTGGCACGGAGGAAGGAGTTGTTGGGGAGTGGTCCCAGCAGCCTGTCGGCAGCGCTGTGTGCTGCATGCGCGGAGCAGGCGGCCGCGTTGCTGCGCGCACCCCATGCGTGTGATCTGGTCACTGAGGTGGCCCGCGGTGGGGATGGGGGCCTGCTCGCGTCGCTGGCCCCTGCTGGCGTGGCGGCAGTGCGCACGGCCATCGCAGCTGAGGCAGCAAAGGCAGAAAATGACAGCGGGGCGGGTGAAGGGGAGGAGGGAGCGGCAGGGCCTGCAGGGCCTGCCCCGCAGTGGGAGCCCATCATGACGCACTATTTTGCGTCACGGGCGCTCAGGCGGCTGCTGCTTGCGGGAGGTGAGGACGCAGCTGCAGCTCGTGCGGCAGGCAGCGCAGGTGCCAGCAGCAGTGTGGACCATGGGGCGTTTGCAGAGATGCTGTGGGACCAGGCGCTCGCTGGACGTTGCAAGCAGTGGGTGGGGGGGCACGCGGAGAAGATTCTGGCTGCCCTGCTGCACTGTGGGAGCGAGCGGGTGAAGGCAGCTGCGGCGAAGGAGCTGGCACCCCTCCTCAAGCCAGTGAGTCTGCAGGAGTGGAGTGCGAAGTTCCTCGGGCAAGGGGCTGCAGCACAGCACCACAAGGCAGTGGCAACAGCCGCTGGATCATCAGCAGGCGCCAGCCAGGCAGGAGGTGCCAAGACACCAGCTGCAGGCAAGGCAGCAGCTGAGGCCAAAACACCCGCTGCAGGCAAGGCAGTGACCAAAGCTGGCGCAAGTAAAACACCCGCTACAGGCAAGACAACAGCTACAGGCAAGCCGCCTGCAGCAACCAAGACGCCCGCCCCTGCCAAGACACCTGCACCCACCAAGACCCCAGGCACCAGCAGGAAGGCCAAGCAGTGAGCACTGACCAGGGCCGCTATATGTTGCGCGGCCGCACATGCAGACTGTTCGGTGTTCCTTTGTAACGTCTCCTTGTTCCTTACACCTGTGCCTTGTGACCACACCAGCACTACCCACATGCATTGGTTGCTGTCTGTACTGAATGCCAGCACGCAACAGCGTCCAGGACTCCATGCCATCATGGTTGAGAGCTTGCCAGCTTAACGCAGCAGAAGTGATGTGGGATGTTTGATGAAAGCTGATGTTGGATGACACCACACTGCGCAGCAACACTTCCACTGTCCGAAAATACAGTTTGGCTTGCACGATAACTGAACCTGAACACTCTAGAACAGGATGGGAAACGTTGACCACAACCAATGCCACTGCAAACCAGCTGGCAGGCAGAAACCAAGGTCACGATGCCTCACATCAGTGCAGCCATCCCCTGGTTCCAGCTCATATGGATTGACCGGCACCAGTGCCACATACTAAATGCTACACAGGCACATACTGGAGTGCCACATGCTGAAATGCCACGTACTGGAGTGCCACATGTATGTGTGCATGACAGAGTCAAATGCCTCTAAAGAATCTCATGCCCTTGTTGAAGCACGATGCCATACCAGCATCCGAAGCATGCCAGGAATCATAAGTTCATAAGGTGTCGGCCTACAAATCACGGCCTGCAAAGCACGTACCATTGTGCTGCGCTCACATCCTGCCAACAGCCATTTCACACAATGCGCTCTTTGAACTGGATACATTGCTACCTTTGAAGTGGATACATTGCAATCTTGATTGGATGCACCACATATGCATGCCATCATATGAAGATTGGAACCTCCAAATGGCGGGCATTTAAAGCAAGTCGTACAACACCACGAGAACAAAGAAGACGGCTTCATCAGCGCATGCAATGTGAACGTACGAATGCTGCTGTAACCCTGGTGAACTGCTACAGTGCAGTATCCCAGGAAGCCCACAACCATCGTTCCGCTGAAACTTGCAGCGTCCTCAAGCCATACCTGCTTACTGCTGTCCCTGGCTCCCACACCATCATATGTTGTGGACACTTGGATGAGCCCCCCGCAGCTGCACACTATGGGGCCCATACACACAGCACAGAACAACGAAAAAAAACAACGGCGTAGCACAGCTTTCAGCTGCTTGCCGGAGCCTGACAGATGCACACTGCACACACTGCCCGGCCCATGCCAGAACCTTAGCAACACCATCAGCTGCTGGTCTCACAAAGGAGCACTGATATCATGCATGCTGAACACATGCTCCTCGAACCTTTCAGCAACGCGCACATGCGCGACCCAAATGGGTGCTTCTCAATCTCCATTCTGAGTGTCATATCCACCCCCACCACCACCACAAGATTTGCAGTGCCATGATATCACTATATGCCACAGGCATGTGACCTTCATGAGGTTCAGTATCTGATGACGGGCTTTTGAACTGCCCAAACGCGCTGCGTCCTCTGCATGCAACGTGCATGCCAGACCCCTGCCTTGATGCCACACCTGATTCACTGGCAATGATATAAGCGGCCCCCAACCCCCCGTCATCAGTGATGCACTGGCACTTGAACCCCACCACCATCACATAAGCACTTGCACACAAAACCCCCAGCCCCTACCACAAGCAATGCCTTTGCCGCTGCGGAAGATGCGTGCACGTGATGGCACCTGCACACTTCCCTTTATCTTCGCGACATTTTCATGCACACACCATGACAGCACTAAAACCTAGGTTAAGCAGGCGCATCACACCACATTGTGATGGTATGTTCGATGAGACACGCAACGCCAGCTTCATTGCAGGCCCAGCGGCATGGCAGGGCCCTGCTGGTCCCAAGCTGTTTCGCCACCCCTAGGCCACCTCCTGCTGCTGTAGACAAGCTGCAGCTGGTTCCACGCTGTGCCTTGTCAGCCACACTTGACAGCAGCGAACCTACAAAACCCAGGCCCTGGTCCACGAAACAGTGCAGCAGCCACAGTTGCATGCTGACACCCAGGACCAGGCGTTTGGTGCTGCCTGCTGATCACAAACCCAGGCCGTCTATCGTAGGGTCCCAGGTAGCGTGGCGGGTTGAGGCGACTGCGACAAGCCCTGCAGGTGCTGATGCAGGTGTAGCACGAGCCCTTGGCGCCGGCGGTGTCTCGAGCGCGATGCGTGGGCATTGCTGCGTCTCGTACTGCCTGTACAGCAGCTGGCCGTGCTGCCACTGCCCCTGCTGCTTCATAGAAGGCTGATCAGCTGCGGGCAGATCTGAGTTGAGAGGCATCTGACGCATGCCCACGCTTGGCGTCGCGCCCAAGGAATAGAAGTGCTCTGAGCTCCATGGTGTAGAGTGGGGTTGCATCACATCTGGTGCAGAGACAGGCAGCACAGGGCACTTGTGAGCCCCAGATTCCAGCAAAGCAGCCGCATGGGGCATAAGGTGTGCTGGCGCATGCTGCAGCGGCGAGGCCCACATGTCTGCAGCTGCAGTGGCAGCAGATGTGTCGGAGGGAGGCAGGGTTGAGGCGAAGTCGCAGAGGGCGGAGGGACAAGAAGCGTGTGGATGCAGGTGGGAGCTGGAAGACAGAGGCTCTTTGAAACTGATTGTGGAGGATGAAGGGTTCCTGAAACCTGAGCTGTGACCATCCACGTCAGAGGACGATGGATCCAGAAGCATGCAGCTGGCTGCTGCACCGCATGCCGCCTGCATGCCCCATGCCCACCGCTGCAACTCGAAGTCACCTGTGCGTGCGCACATAGTGGATTGCACAGTGTGTGCCCCACACTTGGATCAGAGGGCGGCATGTAAAAGGCAGTCGCAGCACAGGGTGCGATCACAGAACACAAACACCATGCACGTGGAACGTTGCACAAGCACCGTCAAACTGGCATTCCATACATGTGCACACGCGTCTCGGGATACCACACCTGCCGGTGTAGTGTCCGTCTGGCGATGGAATGCAGCAGCTGCTCCTGTGCCGAAGGCTGCAGGCGGTGTGCTTGCACCAGAAGTGCCCATGGTGCCGCTACCTACCCCAGGGCTGGTTGCAAACAGGGCTGCGGCTGTGGCATTAGGGCCTGAGTGGTGTGGCGCGTGCAGTGAGGCGCCGACCATCGCTGCCACGCCATCGGCATGACAGGCAGGCTGCGACACAGTAGCTGGTGCAGCTCCGCTTGTAAGCCTGTGCTCTCCGTTGCCAGCAGCAGCAGCAGCAGCAAAACCCCAGCCATCCGGAGCACGCACACAGCTGTCCACGCCTGCTGCAGCTGGGGTGCTGTTGTCCTCTGCACCATCCAGAGACTGCCACACGGCCCACAGCTTGCCCAAATCATCACTGGGGAGGCGCGCAGGCCTGTCGCTCACATCCCACTCAGTGCCACAACTTGGAGCGCCTGTAGAGCCCTCCACTGCCCCAGCTGCCGCCCTGCCTGCCATCCCCAACCCTGACGGCCCAACTGCTGCGGCATCCACCCAGGTGCTGCACACCTGCCCGCTGCTGCCATGTGCGCTGCCGCGTGCACTTCCATCGTGCTGCGCTGCCGCCCATACAGCGGAGCAATGGCGCTTGACCCGCGGGTGTGCCATGAGAGATGAGGTGCAGCACATGCCGAGCGGCTCGTGCACATCTTCAGGGTGGCCACCTGTGCAGGGGCCATCCCATGCAGGACTGAAGAAGGCCCCTGCCAGGCCTGAGGCCTGCCCAGCCCCAACAGGCGCAGGGCCACCAGTTGAGGTGCCAGCCCATGCCACACGCCGGCCATGGGTGCTGCTGCCGACACTGCCGCTGCGCCCACCCCTGCCACCTGTACCGGCCAAGTGCTGGGTCAGCAGCTGGGTGCGCCAGGGACCTGCCAGCGGTCTCTTCCAGGCCACTGCCTGCTCCTTGGCCTGGTCACATCCGTTGTGGATCAGGCTCGCAGCCATGGGAGGTGAAGACAGGGGAGCTGGTGAGGCAGCACCAGGCACCCCACAGCTGTTCATGCCGCTCACTACAAGCCCTGCCAGTGCGGACCGCAGGTGCTCTGCGGCCGTCGTGCTGCCAGCCCTGGGTGCAGGGCAGGAGCTGTGGGAGAGCAGCAGCTGAGAGCAAGGGCCATGCCCGCTCCGGTCGCAAGGTGCAGGGCTGATGGCTGGGGCACCAGGTGTGTGCATGAGCCCATGGCCTTCGCTGGTGTTCGGGCTGCGTAAACAGTACAGCTGCTGCTGCTGCTGCTGCTGCTGCTGCTGCAAGCTTGGGCCGTGCTGCTGCTGGGCCAGGCTGGGGACCGGCAGCGCAGCAGGAACTGTGCAAATTGCAGAAATCTTGGAAGGCATGCGGGGTGCGCGAGAGCTGTTCTCAGCGGCAGATGCCGCTGCGTCTTCACACGTCAGGTAGTGCACCTGCATGTGCCACCATGTAGTTGAGCAGAAGTAGTGCTGAAGGGCAAGCACAGGCCAAATAGTGTGTGTGAGTGGCTGATGATGGTGATGCTGCGAGGATCATCAGATGCACAGCCCTTCTAACCGCTCAGTACACCTCGCTGATCCAACCGCACAGGCCGCATGCGCTCAACGCTGCTCCGTACCAGGATCAGGTCATAGATGTCCTTCAGGCCGTTGCCCGTACTCTTGCTGCCGTTGCCGGCAGTTGCGGCCAGGGCAGCATCGACATTACCGGCACTGCTGCCCTCCTCACACGTGCGCCAGTAGGTTCGTCGGGCAAGCGTTCCATCCGCACTGGTTACATAGTACACCGTGAGCGACACGCCGGGTACGCCAGGCACGCGGAACGTTTCATGGCCTGGGAGGCAAGAGTGAGAGGCAGCGGGCAAGTGTGAGGAGCCCTTGCAGGTACCTGGCGGTTGCCCAGGCACATCATGCGTCATACTGCAGACGGAAGCAGTGCCATGGAAGTGCAGCGCCTTGAGTTTGGGCATGGAGTCAAGCACAAGAAGCACACCCTGTATACCCTGCAGCGTCCCATGTTGTGAACATCCTTGCAAGCATGGCGGCCATGCCCATGCCCATGACTCACTCTCACGGAGTGCGCGTGTCCCCCCGCGTGTAGCCCACACCTGTTCGCACATGCACCACACGTCAGCGCTCGGCGCACGCTGTGCCAGCATAGCAATCCCCTGAATGATGCATGGGCCCTGCCTTTGTTTTTGCAGGCTAGTGAGCATGGCTGGATGCAGATGCAGTCAGCAACTGCCACGGCCCTGCTGGCAACTGCACCTCCCTGGAAATACACTGCCGCCTGCTGCAGCCAGCCACTCACCACACCATCACGCCGGAAGTGTCTTACTCTTGACCGGCTGTACGCCAGCACTGTGCCACCTGCACATGTGCACATGTGCCAAGGATGGATCATGTGGGCATGATGCATGACGAGTGCAGCCACGACGATAACCGTGTTGGCGAGCATGCAGTCGATATGCGCGCAGCTTGGCGCCGGTTTGGGATGCAAAAGCTCTTGGACCTAACTTCACACCGCACAAGGTACCGCGGGTGTGAAGAAAAAGCACCCTTAGGAGCGCTTGGCAGCACAACTTCAACAGGCTCTAACCACTCAACGGACGGGCATGCGTTCCGCAGCCGGCAGCATGAGGAGAAGGTGTGTACGGGCAGGTGCTTGTTGGAGTGTTCAGGCGTGGCTGCATATCAGCTGCGACAGCAATAGTGTGTTGGGGTATGCTCTACTGCAGGCCCTAACCAAGGTCATGCCTACTGCTCACCTGTAGGGGGGTCTGCTGCTGTTGGTGGAGCGTCCTGCAACGGGAGTACGCCCGCAGTAAACACCGCCTCCTGCAGCATGCAGATCTCTCCACCATGAAGCCATCTTGTCTGCGCTTTGTACATAAGGCGACTAGACGTCGCAATGAAGTCGAAAGCGTTCCTCTCATTATTCAAGCTTGTTTGCAATTCTGAGCCTGCTGAAGTTCCTTGCATGTTTAGCAGTATGTATGCACCCGAAGAATGCAGAGCCCTGAAAAGCAATGGAGGTGACGTTAACAAGTTCTGACTCGTGAAGATGCATACCATCCCTCAGCGGTACCGGTACAGGGAAAAGGGGACGTCATTGGGATCATGCTTCTTTAGTGGTGTCCTAACCCTTTCGGAGGTTAGTTTTGTTTCTTTGCGGTATCTGTCGATGAATTAGAGGCAGGAACACAAGAGCAGAGCACGCTTTACAGCAGACCAGCAGCCATGGCCGCAGCTGTTGGCACGAATCAATTCGGGCTGGATGCAGAGCTCTTCACGCGTGGTACTGGAGATGATAAGTCCAGAGGCCCATCGATGGTGGAGCTACACATGGAAAAGATGCAACAGGTCTGTGTGGGCTTGGTGCGATTGGTTGCCGATTGACTGCAACATGTGACGCTCAGATCAGTCTGTACGCCCACTGAACCATTCCGACAATTGTGGCAAATCAGGAAAAGGAGGCCGCAGCAATTGAAAAGCTGGCAGCGCTCATGCCTCAGTTGGGAGCGCAAGTCAGGGTTCTTGCGCTGAAGGAGACTAGCTTCGTGGTGGAAGCTGCGCTAGCGCTACTGCGAGCGTTCCAAGCACAAAATGATGAAAATCTCAAAGCAATCCAGAAGGTAGGTGGGCCTGCATGGCGAGCAGCATGGAGCCTGCACCTGCATGGCACATGACCATCCATGTGGTCCTGAGGAATGGGATTGGACTGTGTCCGATGGAAAGCAACTTTGGGTGCTGCAGATGTGCATGCAACGCACATGTCGTGACTGGTGTGACACTAGTGTACATGGACACTGCGCCTGCAGCGGCGAAAGAAGCTGAAGGACAGCGAGGCAGAGGCGGTAGCAAAGGCAGAAGCTGAGGCAGAGGAGAGCAGTAGCGGCAGTAGTGACGACAGCGGTAGCAGCAGCAGCAGTGGCAGTGATGACAGCGACTCAGACAGTGATGGTGGGAAGGGCAAGCGGAAACGCAGCTCATCCAAGCGCAGCAAGAAGTCGAGCAAGAAGAAGCGGAAGCGCTCAAAGAAAGACAAGAAGGATTCAAGGTGAGCTGTCCAGGTGTCATACTGCATGTGGGCTGGCAGAGCGTCCGCACTTGTGTCTGATGCTGCATTACTGCAGGCACTCCAACCGCACGTGTTGCGTCCTGCCTTCCGCCTGTCGGCATGGATCTGCTGCGCACATGGCCTGCCTCGACGTGCAGCTCAGCAATCTCGCGAGTAACTTTCGTGTGTGGTGCTGTGGCCCATCTTATGCCTTGGGAATGTGCAGGGACAAGAAGAAGCGGAAGAAGGACAAGGGTAGGGACAAGGAGCAGGCCAAGGCAGGTGGCATGACGCACTCGGAGGACTTTGGGAAGTATGGCATCATCCGTGAGGTGCGCAGGGTGAACAGGCAGGCTTGCAGAGAGTGGCAGCCAGTGAGCCAGTGAGTCAGAGGGGCAGGCAGGCAGGCAGCAGGTGTGTGAGTACATGGTGCCTGGGACTGCGGGCACCCCCACGGCACTCGCGTGCCAGTTGTGGTCTCCATGTTTGCTGGTTTGCATGGGCTGCATCCTGCCACAGCCAACAGCACAGCACCCATCGGATGCACATGATCGAGCATCCTCATTGGCTGCTGAACTGGCTGTAGACGGACGCTGCCGCCAAGCGCTCTGAGTTCACCCTGTGGGCTCTGGAGGTCAAAGTGAGCCCCCTCCTGTTTCATGCTCCAGCTGGGCGCTGGCATGCCTGCCCATCCTTGGCGGACAGCATGTGTTTGCACGTTGTGCCTGGCCGCCCAAGTGTCGCATGTAGCGGCTGCTGTGGCTCTTGTCGCTTGTTCCCAAAGCTGCTGCTGTATACCCTGGTGGGTCTGCTAAAGTGGCCCTGCCATGAGAACAAGCGAGCAAGTACAACGTGCAACACGCAAGCTGCCTTTGCATGCTTGCAGGGTGTGGATGTGGAGACGATGTCCAGGCCTGATGAGCGGGAGCTGTTCAAGGACTTCATCGAGGACTACAACACAGGTACCGCATTTGAGCTGATGGGCGGCTCACACGTTGCTGGCCCTGCTCTACCATATGATCATCATTGTTTGCACGTTCCTGCTTGCCTTCCCACGAGCATGGCTGTGCCACCAGGGCCCGACTGGCATCGCTGCTGCTGCATGGCATGGTGAGCAGGCACGCTGCCTCACCGCAAGTACTACAACCTGGAAGCATACGAGCGGCAGCGCGCGGCAAAGGCCGCAGCCAAGGACAGCAAACGCGCAGCCAAGGCGGCCCCCAAGGCGGTGGGTGATTTAAGGCAGCTGTTTGTACACTGATGTGGGCTGAGCTGGGAACATGTTGTGGGATGGATGTGCAGGGCACGAAGGTTGTTGTGGCTGTTATGTGACACTGTGTGGCCTTGCGCATGCCTGCCGCTGTCCGCGGTTCACCCCTCTTGCCCAAGGACAGCTCCTGCTGCATATATATATGTATGAAAGTAGCGGTCCAGTGCGCATGCATCGTACTGCAGCCTGCACGTCACACATCGCACTGCATGCCTGCTGACCATGCTCTTCTGCCGCAGGTCGCGCTGGGTGATGAGGAGGCACTGCGGCAGCAGCGTGAGGCTGAGCGTGCAAAGGCTGCGCAGGAGCGCATGGCACAGGCGTATGCCGAGCTTCAGGCCCATGGCGACAAGGCGCGCGACATGAAGGAGCAGGAGATGCTGCGGCTACAGATGCAGGTGGGAAGGGGGTGGTCCAGGTTGGTCAGGTGATGTCTGCAGTCTGCTGCAATAGCAACACTGCAACAGACGTCAGCAAACAAGCCGTGCCTGCACGGCTATGATTCTGGGGCCCTTGTGGTTGGCGCATTGCAACCCTTGCACGGACCATTCAGACTTTTTGCACACCAACTGCACCAGCATGCGGTCAAGCTGCAGTTTTACATCAAGTCTCCGTTGTTGGCTTGCACAGGTCGCGTACAAGACTGGTGACATCAAGAAGGCTCAGCAGCTGCAGGTGCTGCTGATGCCAGATGAGGAGAAGCGCGCCAAGGGTATCATCAAGTAGTTGCACCACCAGTACCTACTCGTGTATCAAAACAGCCTGTTGTGCACGACGCTTGCGTTCAGGCAGTTGATGCTGCTCTGATTAAGGCTTGCAGGTCATTGCACACCGCGCAGAGACTTTCTTACATTCTCCAACAATCAGCGTACTGTAATAGCTGTTCCATTTGGAGCACAGCTGTAAACATGAGTTGTTCTGGTCAAGAAAGCATTCTCATTAAAAGCTGATTCATGACTTGTTCCAGCATGCGTCTGCTGCAGCAAACTGCAGCAGCAAATAAGAACAAAATGGCTGCCTCACAATGGCATGGGCCTGTTGGTACGCTGCAGCTCCATGCATGTGCCTGCTCACACCTTGCTGTGCGTGCACAGGCCGTTGCCTCCCTGCCGCAGCATCCGCATCCCTTACCAGTACCTACACAACCAGGTGGCCCACCCCAAAATCATGGACCAGGTCAGGCCCTGAGCCCAGCCGACCCCCTTGCTGCACACCACAACATTGTAAAGTGAGATACCTACACAGGAATGAGATCCGGCTGTGTAAGTGTGTATGGGGTTGGGAGAGAGCGACTCATATGGCCCCGGGATCCACGCCCAGGGCCACACTTGGCCAGGGTAACTTCTCACACTCCTCACAGCTCATCCTCAGCACGCAGGTACTCGCCCACGTCTCCTTGGTGGAACGCCACAATGCCTGAAGGGTCCATGTCTCGCACCTCATTGGTTGACTTGGCGCTGACACCGAAGCCAAGGGGAACTGCAGTACAGGAGCAGAGACAAGGAGGCAGCAACAGTTCAGTGGTCAACGCCCTGCAAAAGAACCTGACGCAATCATGTGCAGTGGGGACAGGTGGAGTGAGCGAAAAAGCAACTACACAGCAACGCAGCATCCCAGCCAGCTAGAGATATGCGGAGCTCCAAATCCCCGCATCTTCTGGTGCGTAGTGCTCAAGCACGCACCATCTGCCATGGAGAACACTACAACACCCGTGTATGCAGGCGTGTTTTCGGTGATGCGTGCAAGCCCGGACTTGAGCACGTTGTTGCCGTAAAGGAACTGCATCTCAGCACTGGGCTTGACCCACACCTGCACAGCATACATGTATGGCATGTGCAGCATGGGTAAGACTGCCAAGTTGGGAGCATGAATGTGGCGTCAGGGGGAGGGGATATGGGGCAGCAACATGACGCAGGATGAGGGAAGACGGGATGATAGGCTTGCACAGCAGCAGTGCACATGGTGAATGAAGCGCCCCTCAGGTGCCTTGCTGGCACGATGATTTTCAGCAGCTCATGCCTTTTGTGGCGTGGCTCAGGTTGAAGACTGAATGAAGTGGACATCACAGGGGTGCGCGAATGGCATACTCACGTGCGCATCTCAACAGGCATCAGCATCAGTTGACATGTGCTACGCTACATGTTCTGGACCTGTATTAGACAGAGCCAGAGCTTCAACCGTGCGCCGCAAGCAGCACCTGCCTCCTTCACACCTTGTGCTTTGCATGCTGTGCCAGGACGTCAAGGGCGCCAATGGTGAGCCTGAACTTTCCCGTGTGTGTCAACTTGCCGATGCAGGTGCCCAGCGAAATGAGCTTGTCTCTTGCAATCTGCGAAGAAAAGTGCCACATGCAGAATGAGGTAAAGGTGGCGCAGACTTGGGTCAGCTTGCTGTTTCATTCGATGCCAGGCCGCTCCATGTGCTGCTTTATGTGCGCATGGAACACATACTCGCATGGCTCGCATGGCACACCCAAACCCTTGCGCCCAGAACTGTACGCACGTTAGTTGCCTTCTTCATTAAGCTCTCTCTGACGTAATATACCCTGTTCTTCTGCAGGCGGAAGCAGTGCGGCTCATCCGGCCGATCTACCAAGTTCTTGATGTTCTTGCCCACGAATTTGTACAGTTTCTCAAACACCATTTTCGTTTCCTGCGAGGCAGCGGGAGTGGCTGCATACTTCAGGGGCATGACGGCGACTGACGGCAGGCGCGAAAATCCAAAATGCGCGACGTCACCTCCTCCGTTAGAGGCCTCATCTTAACAGGGCTGAGCTATGACGGGCGGCCTTTGGCTGGTTTCAGCGAGCTTTACAAACACGCTTGGTGGATCGGTGTCAGTGAGTGCCGCTATGCTTCCTACATGCATGGATGACACGGCAAAAACACTGCAGCATGCCTGAACATCAACTGGCAATCACACTTGCGTTTGTAGTGCAAAAGACTTGGCAGTTGCGTGGTTCACTTCAACCTTTCTTCAAGCTCCTTTACTTGCCGCTGAGAAGCAGCCCAAGGACTGACAACATGACATATCAACCTGACAGTACTTTGCACGTGTGGCATAGTGTATAGTGAAGGGCACGCAAGTGAACAAACAGTTGAGTGGACGCTGAAGTCGAAGGACAACAGGCAGCTGCTGTTACTGATCTGCAACACAGCCTGCACACTGCATCCACAGATTGGCTGAGGAGTGCTCAAGGGAGAACTGGCTAGCGAGCTGCTACAAAGCAGGTGTGCGGCTGAGCAGCAGCAACAGTCGCATCTCTGAGCATGGCATGCGCTATGGGATCCTGACTGCCAGCATGCCGCATACAGGGGACCCCGCGCGACCTCCCACCTGGCACTGCTGCTGCTCCATGTCCACATGCATGCACTCGACCTCCATGACACCTGCTCCATGTGCACTGCGTCGAAAGGGTAGCCGGAGCGCGGGGCAGCGATTTGAGGCAGCCAGGGAAACTGATGTTCATGTGAAACCGCAGCAACAGCAGCAGCAGCATCAGAAGCTTTGGGCAGCTCAGCACAGAGCAGGCGAGCGGGCAGCAGCAACTCAGGGATTCAGCTGCATGGCAGCCTGCATGGGGGCTTGGGCATCCATGGGGGCTGGGGGATTGAAGCAGCCCCCCTGGGGCAGCAGCAGCTGGTGTGGCAACGACATGCGGTCACGGATTGTTAGTGGCGCTAGTGATCTATGTTGTCACCTGCATTCACACTGGATGCTTAAGTACCTAAATGCCACACAATTGGACCATACACGAGGACCATAGCAGCTGATGCTGGCAGCGCATCATGGACCTTGTGTGGCTTGCAGTGGTTGGCGGGGCCTGTACTCAAGCTTTGGGGATTCAGGGAGTCAGGTGTCCACCATGTGGTCAGCGAGCAGTAGCAGCAGCAGTATGCAGCACAACATGCAGCTGCCGCGGCATGCATCTGGCGGGCTGTGTATGGCACGTCCTTTTCATGCTCACGCTCTCGGATGTGCAATTGCGTGATGCGGCAACCTGGTACACGGTTGTGTTCCTGCCCACTGATGGTCCCTCCCACATGCTCCTGTTGTGCTTACCAGGCATGGCGGAGGCATGGATGACGGCTCTGCAGGAGACGCCCCTGGATGAGGCGCTGAAGGATGAATTCATGGCGTATGTCATTGATGTGCGTGGAATTCCACCTGGTCACCATGTGCAACCATCGTGTCAACTATGTGTGCTTGAAACGCTGTGATGGACGTGTCTATCTAGCTAGCCATGGTTTAGTGCTCTCTAGACTTGTCAGGGCCGGCAAGCGGCGAATGCTGTGATACGCCGTTGTTATGTCATGTTGTGAAACGCGGTGCTCTGGCGATGCGCATTGCAGCGCAATATCCCTGATGATCTCGTTTGGGAGCTGCTCGCTGGCACACCTGAACAAGTCGAGATGCGCATCCTAGGACTGCTGGCCGCAGCGGCCGCAGCCGCGCAGGCCCCCGACGTGCCAGCAGGTGTGTGTGGGTGAGGCTGGAACAACGACTGCTCCTTCAGCTCACCTCTGCAACAGCCTGAGGAGCAGCCATGCATGCATGCGCGATGATGCAACAGCCTCATGAGTTTAGTGGACCACACTGCAGCCGCGATGCTGCCCTCCGAAGGGGACCACCCCTTACCCCTTACCACCCCATGGAGCGCGCTTGCATCCCTGCTTGCACCCCGTGACCTCCTTTCGCACTCTCCTGCACCTCCTGCCTCTCCCATGGTGCTGGCAACACAGGCACTGTGCACCTCTGTGCCTGCAGATTCCTATCTGGCGCGCTTGCTCAAGGTGCCAGCACCCAGTGAGTTCACGGAAATCTGGCAAGACTTCCAGGACCTGCATGAGGCAGACCCGCTGTTCCACTGCCTGCGGCCGAGCTCAGCCAAGGTGCGCCAACAGTGATTAGCCTCTTTGCCTGTGATGGCACCGTTATTTGTTGTGTTATCCTGCTTAATGTACAGCACAGGGCCATTGCAAGTATCAAATCTGCCAGCAGTTGTGCGCGGTTGCATCCATGCACTCAGCTCCTCACCAGGCTAGTATCCATGTTGTGCGCACTTGCGCGCAGGGCACACCACCTGCACTCATGCACCCAGCCTTTGGCAAGTTCCTGGACCTTGCAGCCAGTGCATCAGTGGACAAGGCCACCGCCCAAACTCTGGTCAGGCTCATCCGGTATATGAGTTTGTCATACATGGACACCTCAGGCGAAGAGGCACTCAGCATTTCACGGCCCATTTTCGGGGAGTGGCACACCGGGAGGCATCGTGGCTGGTGGGTCACGCGGGCACAAATGTTCCGGGAGCCATTGCTGGAGCTCATGCAGCGCAACATGCGCAACAAGCCCACAACACTGGAGCCTACTGCAGTTTCATGGGTGCGTTGTGCTCGTATGGTGATGGACCGCCTGGCCTAGTCTACTGCGTTAATTCGCAACTGTTGCAGAGTATGTGTATGCCCGCATGCATCCCCTCACTAATGGGATATGCTTGGATTGTCTGCGTCATGCTGTATCATTCACACAAAGTTGTGAAGCACTCTGCCACAAACTGTTCACAGGAGACCTCTCAGTCCCTGACGGATGGCAGCCTCCGCATCCTTGACGTCAACGGCATGCAGATTGGGCAGGTCATCATAGTTGAGGTCAAGGAGGAGGAGAGTGCTGCAAGCATGCAGCTCCTGGCACGCTATGCGTGCCTTGTGCGCGGTGCACTTGCGCGTCAGGCCCCTGCAGCGCTCTACACCTGCTTACCAACCCTGGGCATTGAGATCATGGGCAACATGTTCAGGTGGGTTGCACATGGCATGTAGGCCGCACAGGCTCCCAGGCGCACGTATCAGACCTGCGTGGATGCTGCGACTCTCCTTTGTTGCTCATTCATGCAGGGTGCATGCTCTGTACTACGCGGAGAAGGTCAGCAGCCAGGTGGGCCAGCTATTGTGTCCTGAGCAGCCAATCTCCATGTCTCATCATGCAACACCTGACTTGGGCTATCTTGCAACCTGTCCAACCCTTCTTGACCCCCCCCCCCCTATGCTGCACCTCTCAGACATGGGGATGTCCGTGCCCGGGTGCGTGTGCATGTGCATCATGCCCCTGTTGTGTGCGGTTGAAGTTGGAAGAGCATACGGCTGTGTGTACGCAGGCATCTGCAGGCAGGGTGGCAGGGCATGCAGGCATGCACACATGGGCTGGCATGTGGCATACAACATGCGCACACTTGGACATACACACATGGGTGGCCCTGGTTGCAGGTACAATGAGATGGTGGCGCGCGTGCTGGTGGCTCTAGTGCAGACCGCAGACGACCTGAGCGACGAGTATGGCAAGTACCAGGACCCCAAGCCGCGCCCGGTGCCTGGTGCCACGCGCGACGCTGAGCTGGCCGCAGGCATCCCCTACATGCTGCGCAGCAGGTGCGTCCACTCGGTGCCTGATGAGTGAGTCACCTGGGACCCCCCTTGAGAACCCCATGATTCCAATGCTCCTGCCTTGCCACGTGCCCTCGCCCAACGCGTGGTGAGCACCCATCACGCGCTTCGCCTGACACCCTGCAGGTTTGCGTGCGTGCAACGCTTGAGTGGCAGTGGCCAGGTGTACCTGTGTGAGGATGCTGAGGGTGGCAAGCGCGTGGCAAAGGTGCTGCCCATGCGGCCAGAGCAGTACCCATCTGGGCTGCACAAGGAGCTGTGGCAGAAGGGGCTCGCGCCGCAGCTGCTAGCGCTGCAGGGGTACCAAGGGGGCTTCTCCCTGGTGGAGATGGAGTACCTGGACCCAAAGGAAGGCTGGGTGGTGGTGAGTGGTTGCTGGCTGGCTACTGCATGTCTGGCTGGAGCGCAGACAGTTGGGATGCAGACAGCGGCACGGCTTGGGCACTGCTCTGGGTGGGGCTGAGGGTGGTGCTGGAGGTTCCGGCGGCTGTGTGTGACCTGTTGGTTTTCTGGTGCAGGGGTGGGGGTGGGGGTGAGATTGTAGAGCTGGGATACAGGGAGCATCAATTGAGGGAGGGCTGACCATCTTGGTGCTTGGTGCGTGTGCGCATGCAGCTGGACCGCTTCACAGGCAGCACACAGGCATTGAGGGAGGCCTGCGAGGCTGCGCTGGAAGGCCTGCACAGCTGCCTGGGCGGCAGTGCTGTCCACGGAAATGTGCGCATACCCAACATTTTTCTTAGGTGGGTGGTGTGTTGTGCCCAGGGGCTGTGCGGGCTTCAGCTCGGCATGGCCTGGAGTAGTCCATACAGAACCTGAATGTAATGAAGTGCGTGCACGGGAACTTAATGAAGTGCCACCTTTGATGATGCAGTGGTGTGCACCCATACCCAGCGTACATTGGGTCTGACTGGTGTGTGCAACCGTCTGCTGCGCTGCATGTGGCTGCAGGGAGGTGGCTGTGCCTGGCAGCAGCACGCCCAAGGTGGAGGTCCGCTTCATTGACATGGACTGGAGCGGGCAGAGCGGGGAGGTGCAGTACCCCATTTTCATCAACCCCGAGGAGTTCCCCTGGTCACCGGGGCCCATCCTCCAGGAGCATGATGTGGCAATGCTGGACACAGCTCTGCGAAAGGCCGAGGAAAGGCGGCCGCAGCAGGGGGGCGGTGGCATGGGGCCTGACCCGCCCCGTGCGCTCGCCCAGGCCCCAGCCGCGGTGCTACAACGTGCGCACCACGTGCTACAACGTGCGCACATGCGCCCCCTGCTGGCAGCGCCGTGCCTGACACGGGCCACTCATGTGGTGGCCGTGCGCCCACACCTACCAGGCACACGTGCCCCTGGGTCACACCGCTGCAGCGTGGCCCGCGTGGGCCTGTTTGGTCGTGCGCCCTGAGTGAGGCCTGGGCTCCTACCTCCACTTACATGTGGGCTCCGATACGTCAGCCTACATGGCAAGGGGTGGGGGGTAAGGGCAAGGGGTCGGGGGTGGACGTGGTGCGGTGTGGCTTACGCACAGCCGTGGGTTGAGGGCGTGTCTCCCCTGCATACGGCTTTGACGCATGTTGCTTGGCACCAAGCCTGTTTTGTGCTTTGCAGGCTCAGGCTGAGGGCTGGTGTTTGTTGGGGCTGGCTGCTGTGTTGGACGTCTGGTGGGCGCAGGCTACCGTTGTTGGGTCCCTGCCGCAGCACATGAGATGACATGAAAACATTGCATTGTTTTCTTTTCCCAGTAGAAATAGCTGTCTTTGGAGTTGTGGCAATGGCAGAGCGTGCTTACACCTGCCTGTCTGATCATACCTAGGTCTGAACTTGACCTGCGCCTTCTGTCTAGATTTGATTGGGCAGGAGAGCAATGGGCTACACGTCACAATAAGATGACAGCATGACTGCAGTAGGTGCAGGCCATGGGCCACCACTCAACTGACCAGCTCACAAGGCACATGGTGTGTTGTAATGCAAGGTTGTTCATCACAGCTGCATGATGCAGCAGGGACCACGGATCTTGCCCTCTTGATATGGCACCTGCTGGTGCTGCTGCACATGCGCCATTTGTGCCATGATTGGCTGGCTGCCCACCGCTTGTTGCAAATGTGTGCAGTTGTTGCCTGGATGGGAACGACAGTTGTTGCTGCAGGTCCTGCAGCGATAAAAAATATGAAGGTTGCTGCATATATGCACCAACTGTATGGGCACTGGTTGTCTCCATTTTGCATTCTTCCAGCTTCACGCTTCGTGGCCAGCGCGGGCCCTGTAGGCTCCGCTGTCAGTCGTGATTACGTGTGCATTTAGTATCCGGCCTGCCCAATCGGCAATACATTGCTGCCGGTACACCCTGATAACCTTGCCCCTCATACTGCCTGCTGTCACCCTCATGCCCAACACCGGTCGAACGCGCCCTTGGCGCGAGATGTAGTAGCAAACAAGTCGCAGGAGAAGCGCAACTGTCTGTGGACCCTGCGAGGCGACAAGCTAACGAAATGTGTGAAGCAATAATGGCCCGGTCGGATATGCTGTCTGGCATGTTTCCAACGCGCCTGCGCCAGCGGCTGTGAGAGTGGCGTCATCCTGTACTGTATGTACATACTTGTACCGAAAGCCACTGCTTACGCCAACACGTCAAGCACGTAAGCTGCTCGCTTACATGCTCAGTGCGCTTGCTTCACAGCGGCCATGACAACAGGCGCATACCATTCTTGAGCAGCGGAAGGTAAGGTGACCCTCCTGAAGCGTCTTGCAGGGTTGCCAGCACTAGAATTGTTGCACAGCAGCGGCAGTATTCAAGTGCCCGTGAACCCGTCAGTGCGGGACTACGGATAACTGCATGAATGGGACCAGTTTGACGCCACGGGGCAAGCATGGGCGGAGTCCAGCTGCGGTCCTTCCGGGGCACCCCTGAGGCTTTGGTACTGTGCATGGGGTTCCCAGTGTGCATTCACAGTGCAGCAGTTAGAACCTCAGCAGCATGATGAGCATCATGTGGATGAGCATGCATTTTACTTCATTGCTTGCAGGGGCCTCCGCACGAGCACTCAGGCACCCTGGACACATCCCCACAGCTCATGCCAGTGCCTGTGGAAGCTGCTGGCTGCGGGTCAAGCAGCCAACAGAAGGGGTTCAGCAGCATGCAGGAGCAGGCCATGCAGTCAGTAGCCCTAACAGGGACACCGCAACCAGCATGCCCTTCAGATTCAAGTGCTGCAGAGCCCTCGACAGGCAGCAAACGTCACGCAGCACGCCAAGCCAAATCCCAGACAGGCCTGAGTGAGCTGCAGGCGGTGCGTTGCCACATGGCAGACCGTTCATGTGCTTGATCATCCAGCTGGGAACATATTGATCAGGCAGGACCGAGTTGCATGTGAGATGGGCTTGGTCGCTTCTTGCTTGTCAATACCTCTTCTGGCTGACCAGACCTCAGTGTTTGCTGGCGCTGCAATACAGCTGTACCGCCTGAGCCGTGAGGCAGCTGCTGCGCACCTAGGGGTATGTGTGCTGTCCATAACCCTGCTAGCAGTCCTTATATATTTGGAGTTTTCAGCCTTGTTTTCACTAGCAAAGATACAATGGTGTTGCTGCCGACCCTGATTTCTGCAGCTGCCTGCTCACACCATGACAGACACAATTGCACACGACATGAGCAATGTGCCCCTCTTTATTTGGTTTGGACCGTGCTCATGTCCGATTGCAGCTGTCCACCTCAAGCTTTAAGCGCCTCTGCCGTGCACACAACATCGAGAGGTGGCCGTACCGGTGCGTGCGCATGATCAGCAGAAGCCTGTGCTTGCCTGGTTTTGCAACCGATGGGCAGCCAGCCACATCATAGTACTCTAAGGTCTTGAGTAGCACGGTGATACCATGCAGCCACGTGCACTACGTCCCTGCAGTACGTTGTGACGGTCACACATGCTGTGCCTGGAATAATGTTCACGTGCCCTGAATCGCCCTGCAGGAAGTTTGCCAGCCTGGACAGACTGAAGGAGGATATACTGGCTGTGTCTGACATTGGCGACAGCGAGCGCACGGTATGCCTCATAGTTCATCAGCCAGCCAGTCAGAGACAGGTTGCTGATCCTGAGATTCCATACATGGCTGGTTGAGTATTCCATACACCCTGCACTGACCCAGCAGTGTTGTGCTGGAATACACGCTGCTTCATACCGCACGTGGAGTGGCTCTTGATATTCCACATGGAGTGGTCCTCATGCGCTGCTCCTGCCGTGCCGGTATTGTGCCAGTATTCGGCTATGGCTGCTGCCTTGAACCCATCACGCGCATGGTGTAACACCCCTGCGCGTGATGCAGTCGATGCTGGAGCTGATTGACATGGAGCTGCAGCTGCTAGCTGCAACACCAGACCGCGAGGTAGGGTTCAGTTGGAGTAGTGCTTGCCGCTGGTGTTGCAGCAGTGCAGAATGCCTGCCAGAAGCACTACAACAAGCTTGACTGCCTGGCTTGTATTGCGTGAATGTAAACCTGAATCGAAACCCTAAACCCTAAACAATGTTCCTCAGGTCAACAAGGACGTGTTGGGCTTGCGGATGAAGCAGTGGCGGCTGAGAGGCAGTGCACCCCGGGATGTTAAGAGCACAGACCCCACTGCTGGGGCGGGCCCTGCAAGCGTCGCTGCTGACGGCATCATTACAGCTGCCACAGCCTCTACTGTGACAGACATGCAGGCACAGGGCATTGGCAGAGGGAAGCGCGCAGCACAGCCCACTCCATTGATGGGTGTTGGTAAGCGCTCCACAGCTGCGGTGAAGGACAGGGAGGACACGGGCGGTGGCAGGCAAGAGCAGCTGGGGAGGGAGGGTGAAGCCTGGGGTGCCAGGACCGTCAGCAGCGGTGGACTCAGGGCAGTGGTGCAGCCTTCAGCCGCGGTGCTGCACGGCCATCACAGCTCCCCAGTGCTTGCTGATCTGCACCGCGCAAGGTCCGGACCTGTGGTGCAGGTGCTGATGCCTGCAGCTCCATCACATGGTGCTGGCAGTTCTACCTCCAGTGCGGCATGCACCTCTTCTGGACGGTGCGCAGAGCGCATCAGCGTCTCACCGCCACCCTGCAACCGCAGCATGCAGCCGTGGAACGCTGCTGCTGCGCTTGGCAGTACATCAGCACCCGGAGGACTGTCTGCAGGGGCCATGGCTGCCACTGGTGCTGGCTGCAGTAACACAGCACCCGGTGCGGTTGTGCGCTCATGCCCCTCTCTGCAGCTAGCCCGGCATGTGGCTCCCCCTGCGCTGCAGCTGCCTGGACCTCGTAGCTGCAACAGCGGCGCATCTGCTGCATCCCCTCTTCTTGCTGCCATGCAGCGCAACTACCAGCAGGAACAACAGTCCAGCCCATACACCTACCCTGCTGATGGCCCAGCTCGTGTTCATGCTGCTGCAGGCCCTGAGATTGGCGCCTGCGCGGCGCAGAGCGCATCACCTGCGGGTTCTCCAAGCCTCGCCCGGAGCGGTTCACTGGGCATACGGGAGCTGCACAGCGTGCACCCAAATATGTATGATGCGCGCACCCAGCAGCCGTGGCAGCATGTGACGCCATCTAGCATCCCTTTAACACTGCCCAGCCTCAGGGCCCAGCATGCACCGGTACAGATGTGCGGCTCTGAGCTCCTGCAGCATGACGGCATGGCAGCGGCATGGCAGCATGGCGGCACACTGCCTCTGCAACGCATGTGCTCAGGCCCTGCGCAGTGGCCGGCTTCAACTGGGTCAGTAGGCATGGACGCGGCGCGCACGCTTGGATATGACATGGGACAAGGTGGGGTGGTTGACGTCCAGCAGCCGCATGCTGTGTGGGAAACGGCAAGCTGCCCCTTGCAGGCCCACCAGCGCCGTCATCGCAGTGATAGCAGCAACCTGGTCGGCTCCGCTCTTGCGATGATCAGCGAGCCACAGCTGGGCATCAATGCGTGTGGCAATCCTTCCGCTGCCACACGTTCACCCTCCCAGGCCGTGCTGCTGCTCGCACAAGCCTTCCCCTCGACAGCTGCAGATGTCCCATGCAGGACGCTCCTGCAGCGCACAGATGCAAGTGCAGGCAGTGGTGCGCTCTCCAGAGGGGACATGGGCCCATGGGGTGCTGGAATAGACCTGACCACTGTGCCCCGAGCTACAACACATACCACATGGCCCCAGCTGGATGATGGGTCAACATCGACCATCGGTCTAGCCGATCTGGATCAAGTTCCCCTGCCGGGTTCCACCAATGCAGTGGTATGGGATACCACCAAGCGGCTTTGCCGCACGCACAGTGGCATGGGTCATGGGCCACTGCAGCAGACTTCGGCCCCGATGGCCACCAGTGTGTGTGCTGCCGAGCATCAGAGCAGGCAGGTAGCAGTGCAGCAGCGTTCATTCCCCCGGGGCCCGCATGCCGCAGCGCTGCTACTGAAACTGGGGGCAACATCTGCGCGTTCGCCATTGGCTGCGCCAGCTGCTCCTGCTCCTGCTCCTGCTCCTGCTCCTGCTCCTGCTCCTGCTCCTGCTCCTGCTCCTGCTCCTGCTCCTGGCTGGGTGCAGCGCCCAGTGCAGCCGGTGGCTGCTCAGGCAGCACCCACCATGTCCCCGCGGCCAACGTCAGTGCCAGCGCCTGTTGGCGGTGCAGGGAGTCAGTCGCAGGGTTTGGCGCATGCCACACTGACCAATCATGGTCCAGGCAGCTCAGCAGCTGCTGCTGCTGTTGGTCCTGCTGTTGTTGCTGCACCTGATGAGGGGAACATGGCAGGTACTCTGCGGCAACTGGGCAGTGCTGTGCATCTCGAGGTGGCCCCTCCTGAGCCCTTGGATCACATGTGGGCCACCATGAACTGCATGGTGTCAGATGCAGGTGCTGCTGCATCGCTCATGGACACGTTTGGCACGATGGCGTCGCTAGACATGGCTGACAAGGATGGCGATGGCACAGGCACACTGGGCACCGCAGATGTGCTGCTGGGCAGCAGCGGCATGGGCACCCAGTTTGCGCGCGGCAGCATGGTGGCAGCCCTGTTTGATGACCAAGATGAGGACATACAGGCTGCATCATTGCTCAACTCATTTGCTTCCATGGATGTGGGGGATCCAGATACCCCGTGTGGTGCCACTATGCTTCAGTGATGGGTACCTTCATCATACTTTCTGTCACACCTACCTATTGTGGCCGCACAGCTGCCGCTCTCAAAAACTGTGTATCTACTCCTTAGGTGCACTTACCTAGTTATCCATGGCACCAAATGTGCGTGACCTTTGAGGAGGTTGGCACTGATGATGCCTCGACAGTGCATGAGCTGCCTGCACAGGCTGCGCCCAGTATGATGGGCCAGTCAGCAGGAGTTCAGACGAACTGGTGATCTGCATTGATGCGTGGCCTGTTGAATCAAACTTGCTAAATGAACTGACACAGCACAGCAGTACGGACCACTGTCCTCGTCATAAAGGTTCTTGTTAGTTACAATGTGAAAGCAAGCTGCCCTTGCGTTCTGTCATTTGCTGATTGCTCGGGGTTTGCGTGCTCTTTTTGGTGTGGTGGTGGTGGATGCATGACCATGCACTGTCCTACTCGTGCGCATTGGTCATGCAGCTGCTCGTACCTGGGTTCAATTCCCAGACAGGAACATTTGAGGCATGGCAGGGGGCCTGCCTGACACTGGTGCTCATGGGAGTGCAGGGAAGAGGAACAGGAGGAATGAGGGTTTAGGGTTTGAATGAGGGTAAGGATGGTGCATTTGAAGTTGGGAACAATTGGCAGCTGGCAAAGCATTGCTAGGTACGGGATGCGTTGCTCGGAAGCTGGTGTGGATACACAGGCTGGAACGCTGGTGTGGATCCACAGGCTGTCGGCGGGGTTCTTCAAGCTTGTAGCAGGAAGCTGGTTGGAAGTGGTATATAAGGTGGATGTTGCCTTCTTGGCTTCTGTCGTACAACGCACTGTGTTTGCGGCACGCGTTGGTTGGCCACTCTGTGGTGCATCACCTGCTATGTGCCGTGGTAAGTGAAGGCTGCTGCCCGAAGGCAAGGCCTGATAATACAAGAAGCAAAAGAGCTTGGGGATAAGAGGCTTGGGGATGGGAGGCTTACATGGTGCACCGTGTACAGCGTTCGGGTCAAATGGTATGCTGTGTGGTTTGTTGGATCTGAACCGAATAATGTTGTGCCCTGTCTGGCGTGACTGTGCGCCTGCATGTCATGCCTGTGGCTTGCTATGGCGAAGGACTGTCTCAGCATGCGGCGCACCACTGCAGCAAGCGGCTTTTGGTTATTCAAGAGGCAGAAATTGAATGGGTCTCAATCACCAAAACGCAATCACAGGACTGTGTGCAAACTTTGCAGTGAACCGTCTGCCTTGAAGGTTGCGTGGTTCACCGTGTGGTTTGTCTGTTGTGGTTACAATAAGGTTTTACCCTCCCGAGCATGACTGTGCGTACGCATATCATGCCCGTGATTTCTATGGTCGGGGAGCGTGCTAACATGAGGCCTCCCACTGAGGTCAGTGATCTTTGGTTATTCAAGAGTCAGAAACACAATGGACCCCCAACGATCAAAGCGCATGCATATGACTGTATGCGGCCTTTGCTGTTAACACATACCTGTAGCAGTCTCCATAATGTGTGTTTTGCTGGACTTTGCTCAGCCCCCATGGGAAGCAGCATTTCTTGTGTGAGGCTGGTTGGTTCTGTGTGCAGCGTGTCAATTATTTTGAACTTTTGCATGGTCAGGTGGGAGGATTGATTGCAATGTGGATGGTGGTTGAGTGCTTCTGTGCAAATGCATTGGGTGGTACACTGACTTTGCAGGGTCAAACACATGGTCCATTGCATTATGCCATCCAGCCAGCTCTCACACCAGCTTTTGTGCAGTTTCGCACAACTGAAGAGTGTTAAGGTAGTACAGCCTGTAACTGTGCCTACTTTGAATGAGCAGAGCCGCAAGCATCACAGCTGTATCTCCATCAATGAGCACTGGCCGAGATACGGTAGATGGTGCTGCAAGAGCCCGTGCGGGGCAGTTGCAGCATCCCTACTGCTCTCAACCCAATAGCCCTCTGCTCATCCAACAGCAACGGTGCTCTTCTGGCTCTGCATGGTGTTCATGGAGGCCAGGCCGAATGGTAAACTGGTGCAGTTCATGTCACCATATGAATGGAATGACAGCCTTGCGATGCTTGGGATACTGGTCAAACTTGCTGCGGTACCAGAGGTGATGCTGCCAGCCCCGTGGAGACAGGTTGCCAAAGACAAAGACGGCAAAGGCAGTGGCAGGGAGTGCGCCACCTGCTGCCAGTGCATACCCAGACCACTCCAGGATTTCGGAGGCGTAGTTCCCAGCTGACACCAGCTCGAACATACCCCCATATGGTATTTTGTAACCTGCGTGCATCAGGCAGCACGGACAGGTAAGCACTGTGCCTCTCGGAGCGTCAGTCATCTTACTCAGGCTGCTTCCAAGAAGGCCGCTGAAACTGCGATCTAGGCATCACACCATCGCCCACCTGTCTCGCCGGGCTTGCGCAGTGTGAGGAGTGTGTGATCCGCATACATCACATTCAGCCACCCCAGCAGCTGGATGGCCAGACCTACTGCTGATGCTGCAGAGATCTGCAGATGCAACATATTGGACGGCACACAGGTGAGCCAACGTCTGAGAGACATGCGGTTGATGCTGGAAAATAAGCACACCCTGCTTGGCTTCCCGCTCCTCACACGCAGCCGATGCCAAGGCTGCAGTACGCAACACTGAACTGCAGTGCCCTGATTGCAGCTGCCCTCTGCAACTCTAGCAGCATGCTGTCTGGCCAAACTGTGATGAACAGCATGCCAACGGTCCTAGGCAAGCTGAAGGGGCACCTCACCGACGCGGCGTGTGGCAGTTGGTATGCAATGAAGTAGCCTTGCAGGAAGCCGTTCCAGATGCAGAACACAAAGCTCATGAACCAGATGCTGAGGGGTGTTTGGTTGTTGCCCTTAATGCGGAAAGGGTATATGAGCGAGCGGTACACGTAGTGCCCCAGGAAAAGTGCAGCCAGGGCTGCAGTACAGCAGTACAGCATGACATAGCGCAGCAACCATGGACAAGCTTTTTGAATGTACCATATGACGTGGCAGTTCATGCCATGCACAAGCAAAGGGTGACATGCAGGTGCCACACAGCCTCATGCGCCATGTGAACGCTGAATGCATGCACATGCCCACCTGTGCGCAAGCTGGCTGGGTGCCTCAGGAACGTCTGGATGCCCGCAGAGTAGCAGATCGCCCCAGCCACAAGCAGCGAAGGGACCTCTTGCGTCTGCATGGTTGTGGCCCCATGAGCGAGCAAGAGTCTGAGAGCTCATGCCACAGCAGCAGGCATGATGTACAGCCATGTAATGTGCGTTGTTGACAGCCCCAGCTGCATCCAAGCTCATGCTGTGGTGAACCTCTCACCAGCCAAGCCAGCCGCGCGTTGATAAGCGGGCCCCATCCACCTCGTGAGTACCTGAGTGTTGTGGCAATGTAGCAGGCTCAGTTCTCCACCTATCAAAGCATATCCTCCAATAGCTGCTTGCCGCATGCTGGAGGTAAGGGTATGGTGTGCGTGCCAGGCGGTCATGCAGCTGGGCGCCACACGTGACATTATGACACCTTACTGCATGCATGCAACCCACCTGCCGTATGGTGCTGTGGGTCCCACTAACAATGTAATGAACACCGGCACGGCAGTGATCAGCATACCCCAAGCCAGGAACGCATGGAGCTGAGGCACTGTGGTGCCCAGTTGCTGGAGGAGCGCGTCAACGCCTAGCATGATGAGCCTGAAGTTATAGTGACGTTCTTGCTGTGGGGCACGCGCGTGTCCAGAAGGAGCAAAAAGCAAGTAGCACACTTTGCTACACTTTGCGTGATGGCACCTGGGGTGCCCCTCCGTAAATCTCGCCCCCTCGCAGCGCACCGCACGCGCAACGGAACGATATAAAGGCGTGCTCCCCATCCGATTTGGGGGCTCCATGGCAACTGTGAGGTCGTACTCATCCTACGCGGCGTCCCAGGGCCCAGAGCAACTTAACATTAGTGTCTTTTAGACGCTGTATGAACGCCCTGCAGGCCCACTTGGGCTGGAATCAAGGTGGCCAGCTATGCCCTAAACCCTTCCCAACACGTGCAGCACGCAGGAGCGCGCTGAACCCTTCAAAACACATGCGTCGCCCCCTGCCGGCACCCGTGCTGCTATTGCTCTGAAGGCTGGGCACTGCCCCCTGTGTGCTGAGAAGCGCGCTGCGGCTGCTGCCCCTGAGCGTGCTGGTGTTGCTCATATCCTGGGCGGTTGTCGCCCACATTTTGAAGGCCTGTACACTCAACGGCACAACCG
>QAXD01000211.1:223722-265467 GCA_004335575.1 Haematococcus sp. NG2 | reverse complement strand
TGAGGTCACTGTTCCCTTTAAAGTCACGCCTTATGGCGTTCCTTCACTTCACTTCACATGATACCAACATAAGTACCTACAACAAGGATCTCTGTGTTCACATGTACTCGATGTCGACTTACCAAGTTGACAGAAAGCACATGACCACGTGTGCATTTTGTGCATGCTTTGACAGCCAATACTGACAGATACATCTGGTGTCCTTATCTGCCAGGCTTGCACAAGTTGAGCTGTTGTGGCACCGATCATTGCATAAGCTTATATACCGTATGCATGCTGCGACATGTGCGTTGCTGGTACATACAGCTCTGTGCAGCACGCCAACTTGGCAGCCCCTCATCCCAACATAGTGTACACCACACCCGGGAGCAGGGCACATGGGTGGGCAGCCTCAGATCACAACAGCAGTTAGATGTTTGCATTTAGGGTTTACACGGAACACGACCGCACATGAAGCTTGTTACAGGGAAGATTAAAAGCACGCACAGACATGTAATTGCAGCAGCTCACGCCGCAGCAGCTGTGCTGGCGGCCTCTGGCATACCGCCTTGGGCATGCTGGCCACTGCCACTGCCATCCCGCCGCTAGCGTGCCGGCTGTGCAAGCCATTCCAAATGTTGTTCCAACGCCTGAAAAATTGGCTGCTGCGGCTGTCCGCTGTGGCATTGCTGCAGTTTTGCATTGCTCACCGTTTGTAACAGCCGCTTCCAATCTCGCCCTCTTGTATATTGAAAAGTAGTGCAGGGCCGCACGTAAACAGGTCAGACATCACCTTGATGCCTTGCTGCAACCTGTCTGGTGGTAGATGGGGATGCGCTGCAAAGCACCCATGCAGGCAAGCTCTTATATAATACCCAGAACACTGCAGCCATTCCTCAGTGTCATGTGCTGCACGATCTTCTGCTCTCCCTGACGTTCCCACCTCTATGCATGTGCCCATGTGCTGCAAGGCGGCCTTGTGGCCTGATCATTGCTTGCATACAGCGACTGTTGCTCTTGGGCGGTGTGTGCGCGCACCCCTCGACACTGTCCAGGCCTGCGCATCACATGTGTTTGGCATGTGGATGTTTATCGTGCTATCACAGTTACGGCATTTGATGCTGTGCTTGATGATGCATTGATGCACTGATCAGCATTGTTTTGCGCAATTTGCACCAGCATGCAACAACCACCACAGCAGCCCATCTGTGCTGTTCACCTCGTAGTTTCTGTGCCATCGGCATGGCCATACTCATCTTCAAGCGGGCAAGAGCATGTCCTCAGATTTGCACCTGCAGTCATGACATGTGATGTGCGCGTAATGCAGGCATGCAAAACTGCTGCTGATGACAATGCTGCTGATGACAATGCTGCTGATGACATGCATGGCGGCTGTACAGCAGGCACAAACAGCACTCGCAACATTCATGCAAAATCCGCACTGCAGACCTTCTGAAACGCAGTGGCGCAGCTGCCCTTGGGTTCGCATCCAGAAGCACTCCTGCTCGCTGGTAGCTTAGCATGCAAAGCTGCAGGCAGCATCTTTTCCTGGACTCCTATCTGTCACAGATCAGCTGTTGACAGCCCCACGTGATGGCAGCAGCAAGCAGGCAAGCGGCAAAACAAACACAGTGATAATTCTGAGCCGTAACTTCAATTTAGTGGTTGGCCTCTCGTCCTCGCCAAAACCTCCAGGGCTCTCTGGGCGAGCAGGAGCCTCCGCCGTCGCCATCGGCGTTACAGGCAGATGCTATTGTGGTCTAAACATGTATTAAGCAACGCTAGAAGGGTGCAACCTGGGCCCCTACCAGCTTCCCCTGCACCTACATTTTTCCTCTTCTGCAGAGAGTACATTTTGCTGCCTCGCAGACCATAACAAGCACCAGAAGCACAATGGGCGGCTTCAAGTTGGTGATGTGCAGCTGGGCCTAAGGACCTGCCTCAAAAGGTGAGCACGGGGGGAGCTGCCTGATCAAGGGCAAAAGAATTGCCGGTGCGAACATTTGCACTTCGCGGACCTTCGGAAGTGCATTCGCGGATAAGCCGTACTTGATGGCAGCGCTGTTTCAGGGGCTTGGGGCATGTATGGATTCATGTGGCTGAGGCCCCTCAGGCATGCATGTCACTTGACAGTGGCCATGCGCGTGCATCCCCGTGCAGGTGCAAGCGCAATGGAACTTCTCAGCACGGCATATCAACAGCTGACTACGGAGATCGCCGCCAGGGAAGCTGAGCTCCGGCAGCTGTTTCAGCAAGATGCGCCCTTGGATCCTGCACTTCGTCTGGAGCAGATCCATTTGCTGAATGGCCGGATCCAGGATCTGCTGCATCACCGTTCAGACCTGGTGAAACGTCTTGCAGGTATGGTGAAGGAGCATTTGCACCGGCAGCCCTGCATGCATGCGCAACATGCTGTGACCCTGAACTTGCATGCCTGTGGATGTGGGCACTAGGGCCATGCATGCGCACCATCCCACGCAGCCATGCAGTGTCCATAGTGAGGTGCCCGCTCTCACGTGTGCCCCACTGCCTTGTTGTGCACCCACAGCGGCTGTAGCCCCACAGCCCGGCGCCGTGCCACCAGGTGTGCGTCCGAGCGGCATGGGGGTGTATGATAAACATTCGTCCTACACAAACTTTGTGGATCAAGCATGCATGTGCAGCAACAGCAGCCTCAAATCTGGCAGTCTCACACCAGCCCATGGGAGCCAGCGCATTATCGGGCGGCACCGCCACTTGGTGTGATGCTGCAGCTGACTGTGGCACCCACGCTCCCAACACCTGCCTGCGCACTTGCGTGCACGCCATCTTGCTGAGATATGCCATTCGCCGTGACTCGGCCTCCCTGCAGATCCCTTGGAGGAGGTGTGGGCTGTCTGTGCCCACCTGCCTTCTGCGTCAGACATTGCCAAGTCCCAGAAAAATTTCCTGAAATTCAAGCAAGGCGTGCAGCCTTGTGACTACCGCCCTCGGAGAGGCACACCGCTGCCCTTGGTGTCTCCCGTGTTCGTCAAGTTCATGGACACCTGGAACAGTACAGATGTGCCACCACACATCTCCTATAGGGCGGCCCAGGCACTCTGCAATGTGCTGTCCCAGGTGTGTCCGCGGGGCTTACATGAATATGGAAGCTGTGTCCCCTGTGGTCATGGAGGCAGGGCCAGGCACGCAGACAGGAAATGGCCTGGGGACAAACAGGGCTTGCATGCAGCCATCCATTTGCGCCTGGCCATTCATCGTCGCGCCATGGCCACTCAATTCAGGTGTACGACAATAAGGTGGATCAGATGCAGCCTGCTGTCTTGGATTGCCTCACTCAGCTCTTCAATGACATGGGCATCATGCAGCCCTTGGAGCGACCTGCGCGGGGTGGGGCTGCAACGGACATCCTGCTGAGTGACGATTTTGGCACCCCAAGTGTGATATTTCAGCTCGCAACCGACACGGGTGGCAACAATTACGGGCAGGGCATGCACTACTATGTGCGCGCCAGCCACTTCGCCAAAGACACGCCGCAGTTCCGCACCACGCCGCTGCCAGCCTTCCTGGTTGAGATGCAGGGGCCGTACCTGCACATCTCCGGTCTAGCGTGGGAGAGGCAGCGAATGCTGTGCGAGCCCCTGGCTCACGTGGCCTGCATCTTGGAGGAAAGCCACGTGGACGCAGTCGCGCGCGCGCTGCATGCGCTGGTGCAAGCTGTGTTAGTGCAGCGGCAGCTGAGCACCACCGCAGCCGCCCAGCAGGTGACCACACGCCTGGCCAGCCTGGCGTTCCCACACCCGCTGCGTGAGGCGTACCCTGGCGCAGTCCTGAGCCGCACACCCTACCGCACCCTGTTCTTTGTGACGCCAGCCGGCACGCAAGAGCAGTTGGTGGTCAAATTTGTGAGGACCCGCAGCGAGCTGCCCGCGGTGGTGCAGTCGCAGTGGGCCGCGCTCGGGCTGGCACCTCAGGTGGTGAGTGTGCATGCATGTGTGCGTGTCACAGTCCGTGGAGCACCTCATAGGCGTGGGAGACATGGCACTGTCACCATCTTTCCATTTTCACGGCGTGTGCACGTGTGCTGTACTTGTCGCACCGCCCACCATGCCGCCATACCCATGGCTGGTCACCGCAGAGGAGGACGCAGCGAGTGAGTGGGGAGTGGCTGGCTGTGGAGATGGACAAGCTGGGCAAGGACTGGGAGTCCTTGCATGCCGTGCGCCCAGCCCAGCCCAGCCCAGTAGGGGGCAGGAGCCAGCTGGCCAATGCGGTAATGGAGGAGTGGGCCGTGGTGTCCAACCTCCTCATGGCAGCCTTGGACAAGGCACACAGAGAAGCCAAGGTCCCGGGCCCCAACGGAGAGCCAGAGTGGGCCACTGCACACGGGGACATGCGGCTCAACAACGTGATGGTGCGACGCACGGCCGAGGGGGAGTGGCAATTTCGCTTTGTGGACTTTGACTGGTCCGGCTGGGCAGGCCACACACGCTACCCGCCCATCATGAACCCTGAGATCAGCTGGCCCGGGGGGGCGTGGCCACGCCTTCCACTGCAACAGCAGCATGACAAGCAGCTGCTGGCATCAGAGCTGCAGGCAGCAGGCGTACCCAACACCGCTTAATATGGAGTAGCAGCAGCGGCAGCAGCAGCAGTGGCGGCGGGCACCACCTGCTACTACTTACCTAGTATGGGGCATGCAGGCTGCACATGTAGCAGCCAAGGCTGTTCAGAGCATGGGGGCAGTGGGTAACGTGAGGGCTGGCCACTGTAGGCTGTCAGGAGCTGTGAGGAAGGCCACATGGAAAGCTGCCGGAGCGGAAGCATGTGGCAGTGAGCCTGGTTGCACACAGGCGGGGGCCTGGTGCCCAGCGCTAGTTTGGCAGCTGGCGTGCAATCAGCAGGCAGGCAGGACGGCGCTGCTGCAGCACCCATGGGTGCGCTGCAGGGTGCAGGGGCGCTGGGCGCGCGCACAGGCGGGGTTGTGGTGCCCAGCGCTGGTGTGGCAGCTGGCGTGCAATCAGCAGGCAGGCAGGACGGCGCTGCTGCAGCACCCATGGGTGCGCTGCAAGGTGCAGGGGCGCTGGGCGCGCACACAGGCGGGGGCCTGGTGCCCAGCCAGCTGGCAGGCTTGGCGCTTACACAGAAATGGGGGATGCTTCTGCGCATTCCAGACAGGAACCTGCAGGCTCATCATTAATTGTACTCGTGGAGCGTCTGACAACGGAGCTAGCGGCGCATCAGCGCAGCGCAGGGTGACAAGTATGAGAAGTTGAAGGAGTTCTTGCGTATTCAGTTTTGAGATTGACAGCCTCCATGACTCAGAGGAATCTGAGCAGTGTGTGATGCCTGTTTCTGGGTACATTTCAGATGATGAGTAGAGCTGATCGGGTTGAAACCAACTGTGTTGGTGTTTGATTGGCTTCCCACTCTTTGTATTTGTTGCATTGCATTTGTTGCTGCCCAACAGAATCCAAGCAGGCATTGTTTGGAACCTTTGTTTCTGTCCGTTGCTGATGGGACACGTCTGGCATTGTATGTGTAACGCACCAATCACGGCGACAGACTTCGTTGTGAAAAACAATGGTCACCCCTGCCGTCCAGCCAGCTTGCTGTTCAGATCAGCCCTTCCCAACACGTGCAGCACGCAGGAGCGCGCTGAACCTTTCAGATACCATTATTGAATACCTACAACAAGGATCTATCCTGGCATCATTTTTCCTGGACTTTAATCTCTCTCTCATGCTGTTCAGGGTATCCACAAGGTCGCACATCAGCTGTTGACAGCCCGACATGATGGCAGCAGCAAGCAGGCAAGCGGCAAAACAAACACAGTTATGATTTTGCGCCATAACTTCATTTTAGAAGTTGGCCTCTCTTCCTCGCCAAAACGTCCAGGGTTCTCTCAGCGAGCAGGAGCCTCCGCCGTCGCCATCGGCGTTACAGGCAGATGCTATTGTGGTCTAAACGTGTATTGAGCAACGCTAGAAGCGACGCACAGGTCGAATGGAAGGTGGTCCCAGGGGGTGCTGGTTTGATGCGCTACACGTGCTCTACAGCGGAACTTGCTGTGGGGCACGCGCGTGTCCAGAAGGAGCACACTTTGCTACACTTTGCGTGTTGCACCTGGGACACGAGATGCGTGAAGGTTGACGATTATCATCATAAACGACTGATACAGCTTGCCAAGTGCCGGTTTTGTCTAGCAGGTGGCCTTGACTACAGTACGCTGCAGCGATGGAAGCTGACTTCACATTCGCTACCCCTATACCAGTGCGCTCGGGGCTGCCGCCGCTCAGGTGTGGAAGCACCTGGCGAAGGCTGTCATGATGAACCTAGTCAACTTGCTGATGAGCAACATCTCTGCGCATGTTCGTGCAGCCCCTGGATGGGCCAGGGCAAAGAAAACATGGGTTTGAGCCCTCTTCCGATTGACCTGGATTTGGACAAGTACGTGCGCAGGGTGGGGCCGATTGCAGGCTGCATTTACGCACCAAACATGCCACAGTAGCACCAGCTCGTGACAGTGCTTCCATCCATGTGACATGCATGGAGGGCCATATGCATTATGCTGTGTGGTACTTCCAGGTCGTATGCAAGCTGGATGGCCAAGATGGAGAAGATGGAGGGTACGAACAGCCCTCTGCTTCAAACCGCCACAAAGAAGCTGTCAGAACAGAGCGAGGGTGGAGTGGGTGAGGAACCACTGCAGTGGCCAGAATGGGCATGGTGGCCTGCTACAGTGATGCATCGTCGCTGTGCTGCCACGGTTGTCATTATGTATTCTTAGATCTCATTATGCCTGCCTGTATGTGTTACTGGTATGTATGTCATGGCTGCAGGTAAGGACGC
Organism: Haematococcus sp. NG2; assembly: GCA_004335575.1. NCBI lineage: Eukaryota > Viridiplantae > Chlorophyta > Chlorophyceae > Chlamydomonadales > Haematococcaceae > Haematococcus > Haematococcus sp. NG2. Next base: position 258,657 of record QAXD01000211.1, on the reverse strand, counting down.
TCATCAGGAGGAGCGGCACGTGGGAGATGCTGTGTTCAACCGGTGGCTCTCAGGTGTGGGTGATGCAGCAGCATTGCCCTTGCAAACCGCACTCCTGCTGTGCAAGCATCCTGACTCATCGCTGATCATTCGCCAAGATTCCGGGTAACCGTATTGCCTTATGGCACAGCACGCGATGTTGACCACCGCCACGTCCACCAGCAATCACAACGCTCAGAGATTTGTTGGCTGCTTGTGCCACGCAGCCACTGAGCAGCTGGTGTTTACCCCCAAGACAGACCTCACCAGCATGCGCACGCCGCTGTGTGATAGCAACGCCAACCCGCCCACACCACCTGTTGAAATCATGGCTCTGAAAGGGTGCGTAGAGCGATGTAAACGGTGCTGTGCTGCCTCCTGTTGCATGGGGACTTGACTGCGCACTGTACGCTTGCACCGGAAGCCATGACCAGCATGTAATAAAGCACCCATCGCACCCGCCCTTGTGGCCCAGCTTGACGAAGACTTTGTTCAACCAGAACGTCAGGAGCCACCGCTCTTGCCTGTGCCATTGCAGACACCCCCTGAGTGTGGAGCGGACTGGTGCAGTGCCGCACGTGGGTGCCATTGGTGCTGGGTGGTACGTACGCAGGTGCGCGTGTGGCAAGCCAGTCGCTAATCCAGACGTCTGTTATGTGAGCCACTTGCCTGCCTGCCTGCCTGTGACCTGGCAGGACTGCATAGCCTGTACCTGCTGGGTCCACTCATTCTTTGCGGGCACTTGCGTACGGCTCTGCAGCACCCCATGGCACAGCAGCCAAGCTTTGCCACCTGCTTTCAACCGCTGCGTGTATTTCTTCTTGACCCGCCTACATTTGCAGCCCGCTGCCTGCATGTGTGGTGGACCACCATCCTGGGCAGCGGCAGCCAGCATTTGAGTCCGACAGCGATGACGAGACAGCCAGCATCTCACACAGCGGGATGGATGAGGAGGAGGAAGAGGAGGAGGAGTATGATGAGGAGTACAAGGAGGGGGGCGTCTCCAGCGTTGGCTACGGCAGCACGCAGCACATGGCAGAGCACGCCGACGATGCGTCAGACATGGCAGTGTCACAGCTAGGGGTGACGATGTCACAGCTCAAGGTTCTGGGCGGCCAAGCAGAGGGCATGGAGGTGGGTGCGGTGCTCCAGAGATAACACCTCAATCCGTCAGCATGTACTAGGGGCTTACACTTTGCATGCTACGATGCTAGCATGACAGGCACGCAGTTGCGCGCGAACTATCCAATGCAGATCTGAGGTAGGGTGGCTGTGAGGCCAGAACGTGGCCTCAGTGAAGGCACTGGCCTTTGCCTCCTATACCATACCCATATTGCATCTGTGCAGATGTCGCCGGCGCCATCGGCGCTGCTGCATCGGGGCGCTGCCATGCACCTCACACCTCGCACTCCAAAGAGCCCTGTGGATGAGGTGAGGCACATGGGAGCAGCATGCACATACCACATATGACTGCCATGCCAGGCTGTGCAGGCTACATGAGTGGACAGTCCATCGTGGACGGTCCACTGCCTACCACCAGCATGGGGTTTGTGTTGTGCCTGCATGCTTGAACCTGGTATGAGGTGGCCACCATCATGTGTGCAATGGCCATGGACGCAATCCTACCAGCGATTGTGCATGTTATCAAGGACTAGGCATGCCACCCATCCTCTCAGCATGAGTGGCCACACCGCAGGTCATTGATCTCATGGTGGGCGGGCCAAACGCAGCACCAGCCACCCCTGACGTGCAGCCGCAGCTGCTGGACTTTGGTGCAGTGGCTCCAGCGGCTGGGGAGGCGCAGCTGCTGGGCCACAGCCAGCAGCAGCAGCAGCAACAACAGGGCGCTGTCGGTGGTGCCGCGTCTGAACTGCAAGAGGATGCTGGTGTGGGCTTTGGGGGCTTTGGCGTTGACGGCCTGCAGTACGCACAGTACTACGTGGATGAGGAGTCCAGTGACGATGAGGTGGACGTTGCCTCACTTGGCTTCTCACCCCTGTCCCTGTCCAGTGCGCCGCCAATGTCCCCGATTTCGGTGCGTGTCGAATGAATCCACATGTACCTGGGTTGGCGTGCCTTCAATGTGACTGTTCGATCATTTGCAGGCCTGTGCAGTGCTGATCAGCCCGTGACTGGCTGAAGGCTCGTGTAGCGTGAACATGAACATGGACAATCACAGGCCTGGCTCGTGCAACCACAACGACATGCGGCGCTGCACCAGACGCAGCTAGCAGCTGAACACAGCCTAGCTCGTGTAACATCAACATGAACACAGTAAGCGCACGTGCTTCTGTGGTTCCCTGGGTGTGCACTGCGCAGGATGTGATCGCGCTGATGATGAGCCCCGGGGAGGTGCTGCCCCTGGACTGAGGGCCAGCAGCACTCATGAGCTGCGGCCCTTGAACTGTGGAAGTGCGGCGAGCAGTCAGTGCTGGATATGTGAACAGTAATTGCTGGATATGTGGACAGTAATTCAGGCGACGTGAGCCGTACGCAGCTCAGAGCCACACAGGTTGTCACAGTTACAGCATGGTATGGACTGGTCTGGCATCATGCACTGTGCATCTGGCGCTCGCATGACCGACCTGCAACGAGCAGGATGAATCGTTTCTATGATCTGTTAGCAGCACCCTGGTGATGCTGTGTAACGGTGTGTATTACTCCACCAGGCATGTGCAGCCTGGTACTGGGCACCTGAGCTGTGATTCCTATGCTGACTCGTCTTTGTTCTGTGAACTGGCTGCACAGCTTGTAACCCCAACCCATGCTGGTGCACCCTAGTTTGTCCACATCCTCTGCACGCCTCATGAGGACATGTTTGTTCACCGCTTATGCTGGTCCAGCAGCATGTATACGGCGGTGGGTAGTTCGGCTGAATGGCTGATCCCTTCTCAACTGCTGTGTGCCAGGATGGCTGCCCTGACAGCTGGCCTCCCTGCAAGCTGCACTGCTGTGTTGCCATATGTGTCCTTTGCCTGCAGGCGGCACAGGCAGGTCAGGCGGGTGCAGCGGGTCAGGCAGCAGTGGCCTTGGAAAAAGTGGCAGTCCACCTCGCAGTGCTGGCTGGGCCTTCCCCCTTAGCCTGGAAAATAGCCTGCATAGAGCCACTGTTCAAGGACACACAGTTGTTTCCATTCTAAAAGTTGTTGTACTGACCTCCTTGTTAGCACCAGCAGCGAGCAGGATGTTGACCACGTTGAGGTGCCCCTGACATGCAGCCTCCATGAGCGGCGTCCTCTTTGACACATACTCAGCAAACTGCTTGGCACCTGCCGACAGCAGCACTTGCACCAGCCGTGCATCGCCCCGCCTGCAGAGCGCAGTTCACGCAGAGATGAACGCTTGAACAGTACAGAGCAAACTGCTCGAATTCGCACACAGCAACTGTGCCAGCAAGCTGGACACCGGCTATAACCTGAGCACATCAGGTGTGGCCTGCACGACCTATCCACACGCTCCAAGCAACATTGGCGTCATGTCATCGAGTGCCGAAGCTGCCAAAGATGCCACTGCCACACACCTTGCAGCCATGAGCAGCGCTGTCCTGCCTGCCTTGTCTGCCTGGTTCACCTTGGAACCGGCTGCCAGCAATGCCCTGACTGCTCCCAGCCGGCCATACAGTGACGCTTCCAGCAGTGGGTGTGTGCCTGTCTGCTCGCTGCCTTGCCTCACATCCGCCTGCCCCAAGCGCACGAGGGCTTGAATGCAAGGAACACTGCCTGCTGCCGCTGCGTCCATCAATGCCGTCCGCTGCTCAGTGTATGTCATTGCAAATGCATCTGCGCCACCTGTTGTCAACAGAAGGGCCGCCACCTCGCCATGCCCATTCTGGCACGCATGCATCAAAGGAGTGACACCGTCTGAATCGTACGCATACACATCGGCACCCAGCTTCAGCAGGAGCTTCACGAGCTCTACATGGCCTGCTGCACAGGCTGCTGCCAGAGGAGTGATGCCTGTACCAGGGTCTGAGTAGTTGAGGATGCTGGGTAGCTTGCTATTAGGTGTGAACAGGAGCAGGTGCTTCGCTGTGAGCTTGTCACCAGCCTGTGCAGCATTGGCAGCTTGCATCTATACCTCAGTTTATGGCATACATATTACAAGTGCAGGATTTTGATACCCAAAAGGAACACAGTGCAGTGCGATGTGCATCGTATCTCTTGCATGGCTGCACGACACAGCATGGACATGCATGCTACATGCAACCCTGCACCAACCTTTGCAGCTTTCAGCAGCCGCTCCCCTTCTGCATCCCTGCCGCTTGTGCCAGGCTCAACATCTGGCCATGCTGCTGCTATTGCTGCAGATGCTGCAGGGCTGCGTCCAGGCTGCTCTGTGGTTGCTGCTTCCTGGTCTTGGTGGCCAGTGACCTGCTGCGACGTGATCCGCCTCATGTACCTGTGCACAGGAAGATGAGTATGGTGCATATGACAGGCCAATCAACTTGCATACTGCATGCAGGCCAACACACACATGCTGACTGGGCGCTGAAGGACGGGCGAGCCCTCCAACAAGCGTGAGACAACACTGTGCGCGCATGTTTGCATGTATGTCGCATACAAAACAACGATGCTTTAAAGCCGAAGCACCCTATGCCAGTACTGCCTGCTCACCGACGGCATCCCAGGTGCGCAAAATGCTTCAGGTGTATCTGAATCGCTAGGTAGTGGCGCTTAGAGGCGTGCTGAACTGAAGGGCCGCACAACGCAACAATCCTCAGCTGGCCCGAAGATGGCCTACGTCTACGTTGGCTTGGCGCCATATTATGAGCCCAAACGATGGAGCAAACGAATGATCAGGGACCGTGCAATGAGGTGAATGATGCTCTGTTGAAACGTGCGCTACAACTGCTGGGCCCAACAAAACCCTGCTGCAACGAGACACCGATCGCTTCTTGGGGCCTGGCACGCTGTGTCAACTCAGTAGCATCAAAGATGTTTCAACCTTATTCATGGACTTGACAATTTGCAATCATGCTGCAGCACTGACGCAGCGCCATGCAGCAGGTAGACAGCAGGCACATGCACGCCCTACGCTGCCATCGGTGCATGGCAGCATGGACCGCTCCGTGGGACAGCCCCAGCATGGGCTACAGGCCCAGCCGCATGCACCTGCTGCCAGCATCGGCAGCAGCTAGCCTGTGCAGGGCCGCATCTGCGCGGCATGTCGTACGTAGTGTGCACGCAAGGCGGCAGCAAGCGCCTGCCACCGAGTTTGCAAGACGGCGCAGCACTGCAGCAGGCAACCTAACCAGGAGCTTGCACCTGCCCACCTCGGCTTTGTCCACAAATGGTGTACACACTAACGGCAGCACTGGCGGCCCCAAACCAACACAGGGCGGCAACAGCACACCCCCAACATCTTTCCCAGACGAGTTGCAGGAGCTGCGCCTGATCAATGCACCCAATGCAGCACCAGGTCCTCTGGACCCTGTGCAGGCGCAGCGCAGGCAGCAGAACCTGGCCCGGCTTTATGACAAGCTGGCTGCCATTGGTGTGCTCCTGCTTCCAAGCAATTACAGAGGTCCTGGCACATTTAGAGGAGTCTGTCCCAAGTGTGGCGGCGGCTCCCAAACCGAGTCCTCTTTTTCGCTGTCAATTCTTGAGGACTGTGAGTCAGCAGTGTTTTTCTGCTTCAGGTGAGCCAGATGCCTTGGCAGGAGGCGTGCGTTCTTGTAGAACAAGTCAGGAATAGTGTGGTGCACCAAGGCAGTACCCGCTGTCGTCATGCGGTTACTGTGTGTGTTGCCTAGCAGCAGCCCAGGCTTATTAGTTGTTGTCACAGGGGCAGCCCCTGTGACAACAACTAATAAGCCTGGGCTGCTGCTAGGAGGTTGAAGGGTTTAGGGTTAGGGTTTAGGGTTTTAGCCTAAAACCCTAAACCCTAACCCTAAACCCTTCAACCTGCTAGAGTACATGGCACCACTTCGCTTGAACGGTGCAGCAAAGCGACCCCTGCCCGATACCTTGCTATGCATCTCATGGTCACATCGTGCTGCAGAGCCAAGTGCGGGTACAAAGGCCGTGAGAGCGCTGTGGAGAACTGGCAAAGGCGCGGCAGCCGGGAGCTGCCCAGCGGCAGCAACGACCCAAGCCTACAGAGCAAGCTGGTGGAGTTTTTTTGGAGGAGAGGCATATCACAGGCGACTCTGGACGCGTGTGGGGTGACCAGTGTGATGGCAGATGTCATGGTCCCGGAGCCTGGCAGTGCCAAGCCTGGCAGTAATGGGCGGAATAAAAGCCATGGCGGCCACAGCAATGGCACGGGGCCCAGCAGCAGTGGCTCAGCCACCAGCAACGGTGGCAGCGTCAGCAGTTCTGGCAACGAACCGCATGGGTCCCACCTGCTGCGCCACTGTGCAGCCATCCCCTACAGTGGGCTGGACGTGCACACAGCAGGCAACGTGACCTACATGGATCTGGACGCGCTGGATCTTGTAGAGGACACGGAGGTTGCCTGGACTGGCGCTCCCAACTACCTCAGGCCACGGCGTGTTGTGGGGGGTGCGGGCCTGCAAGCTGCGGGCGCTGCAACAGCTGCTGCTGTCAGCAATGGCAGCATTGGGCCTGATGCTGCAGTTGCAGACAGTGGGGACTCGAGCCCAGTACCTCGGCTGCCCCTTGCTCCCAGTTTCACTGGCCTCCGAGAGGCGCGCGCTGCAGCTGTATGGCAGCTGCCTGGTGCACCACGCATGCTGTGGGGCCTGTCCGATGCTGCACCGACCCCAGCAGTGTCTGCACCGCCTGGCGGGGGCGCGGGCACTGGTCAAGTGCTCAGCAGGCCCCCCTGGGGAGTCAGTGGCTCTCAGCTCTCAGGGCAGCCGCAGGCTCCTGCTGGGGCCAGTCATGCTGCAGGCGGGCAGTCGACAGGCCTGGCAGTACGGCAGCAACATGTACCGCCTAGTGAGATTATTCTTGTGGAGGATGAACTGGACAGGATGTCACTCATCGAGGTGTGTTTTTGATAGTGTTTGCATGGGGCTGTGCATTGCATGTGCAGGTCAGCTGCGTACGACCAGGAGCCATTGTTAGAGAAGGGTAGGTTCTAGCCATGTGTTGCTTCTTCATGCCAGCTCCTTGAATGCACAGTGCGGCTGTGCACTTGCCCAGATGCATTTGCTCCGGGTTGCTCCTTGCAGGCTGGCTGGCCGCCCTCCCATGTGTTGTCCCTTCCGCCTGGCGCACGTGCACGCTGGGTCGAGGCTCAGATGAGGTTCCAGGAGCCTCCCCGCAGCTCACGCCCCGCCACCAAACCCCTCAAGACACCTCAAGATGCGTGGTCCGGCAGCGGAGGGGGCAAGGCCCAGCAGGCAGAACTGGACCAAGTGCTTGGGCCAGAGGTGCTGCAGCAGGTGTTCGGGGACAGGTGCGAGAAGATCACACTGGCGCTGCACAACCTGAAATCACCAGGAGGTGTGGCGGCTGGTGCAGACAGAACAAAGCCCAAGCGGGGCAAGCGGGGGCGGCCCAGCTTCGTGGAGCTTGAGGCTGAGAAGCAGCAGGAGCTGCAGCAGTCCTTGGAGCATGGGTTTGTAAAGGAGCTGGCCCGGAGGCTGGGGCTGGAGCGGTGCTGGCAGGTCAAGTGAGTCCCCTGGCCTGTGCAACCGCGTGCCGAACGTGCACGTGCTTTTATTGTAATAATGACTGCGTGATGTGTGTCCCTTGCCTGGTGATGGGTGCGTTTTTGCGCAGCGGCGCTGTGGCTTGGTGCAGTGTCGGACTGTGGGTTTAGGGCTGTGCATCACCTTTCCCTCTTGCTCCTGTGCTGCCTGCAGGTGGCCATCAGTAGCTGATGAGCTGCCACGCTGCAGCCCCCACTCTCCAGAACATGCTTCCACCCTCACACTCACAGCCTCCCAGGGCCCTGCAGCAGACTCGCCCTCCCTCTTCCCCCAGCAGCGAGCCCAGCAGGAAGCAGCAGCGGCGGCGGCGGCCGCGGCAGCAGCTGAGGCAGAGCAGCAAGTCTCAGTGCTGGTGCTCAGTGGGCGGGTGCTGCGGCAGAGTGCGAACGAGATGCTTCTGGCGGATGGGCCGGAGGCATTGAGGGAGCACGTGCAGCACGCAGCCGAACAATGGCCAGTGGAAGGGCTGTATGACGTTCGGAGCTTCATCAGCGTGAGTGCACCCACTCTGTTGCACAGTCCTTGCCTGCTTTGCCATAGTGGTAGGCTTGATAGCTGGCGCAGCCTCCTCCTATCATACTTTGATGCACCCCATGATCATGTTCCCACCTCTGATGATCTCGGGAATGCCCTGCGGAGGCTCTGACCTGTCCTGGAACTTTGGCCTTTTTACGCTCAGGACATTTGGGAGGAGTTTGTGAGCCCCCGCACATACCAGACCCCTGTCAGCACTGGATGGGAGGGGATGGACCTACTGTACAAGCCAGTGCCAGGCGAACTCAGTGTGGTCACAGGTAAGGAGTGTGACGGTCGCAATTCTCATCCTTAGGCTGTCTCTTGGTCCTTACACACACCTCATTCTCACTCTCACGCCCTGGGGTTCCCAACCCACCGCGCTGTATCCAAGTTACCATGCATTGGCAACAGTGCTGTATGGGTACACCGCAGGCACGTTGATGCAGCAGATGCCTTGGGAAATGACAGCCACCTGGTGGGGAACTGCAAGGGGTCCTTGCCATGCCCTGTGCACACACATGGCTCCTCACAACCTGGCACCAGCCAGCCGTGAAGAGGCTTGTGGTCAAGATGCCCTTGTGCAGTTGTGTAGTTGTGCCATGCTCTCCGACTCGCAGGGGTCCCAAACAGCGGGAAGTCCGAGTGGCTAGACGCCTTGTGCATGAACCTGGCCGCCCACCACAACTGGCGCTTCGCCTGCTGCTCGTTTGAGAAGCACCCACGTGACCACGCAAGGCAGCTGCTCGAGAAGTTCATCGGCCTGCCGTTCTTTGAAAAAGTGGATGTGAGTGGTGGCGCTTGGGTGAGCGTTACGTATGGCAGTGCGCTTTGGCCTGTGTCATACGTTTCGTCCTGTGATGAACAGTCTTACAATTTCAGTGCACGCAGATGCTCGGCCACTGTGTTATGTATGTGCAGTGCACTGCTTTGCTGTTGTGCTGCAGGGAGAGCCCGTGCAAGCTCGCATGTCCCCTGAGGATCTGACTGAAGGCCTTGCCTTCATTCAGGAGCACTTTGTTCTCATCAGGTGGGGTCACAAGAGCAGCTACCTACCATGCTCAGATCAGCAGCCAAACTGCACAGCAGCTCTACGCAGCAGCCAAGATGCAGCCTTGCTGCTGTTGCTGCCCTGTGCCTCACACAGGCAACATCTGACCCTTGGCTGCATGGACCTGGGAGCGTGTGCTGAGTGAGGTCAGATGGATGCTTTGGATATCTGTTGCTGCAGCCAGTGCATGTACGGCAGTCCACTCACAACCCTGGCACCATGGGAGGCCCACTAGTTCATGTTCATGTTACACGAGCCTTCAGCCAACTGATAATCAAGACACGGTGCTTGCAGGCATGACGCCACCGACCTCGCGCCCCTGGATCCCTATGAGGCTCGTATGCAGCAGCAGATGGCCGCAGCTGGAGGCAAGCTGGTACCAGCCCGGCAGCAGCAAGTGCCTGACATCCTCTGGCAAAATGCTGACCTGTTCGCCCCAGCAGGTGTGGCATGCCGGGCGTGCTGTTGTGTTCATGTGTCTGCAGTGTGTGCACACCTGGCTGCAAGAAGCCGAAGGGCAGGGTGGCTTGAGGTTGCATGCCTGCCAACAGCTGGCTGCGACGAGCTGCCAGGGCTGACTTGTTTGATGGCTGCGCATGCGTCTGGCGCTGCTTGCTTGAGCAGCCAGTTCTCAGGCGTCCACCTACCGAGTGAGGCTGGGGGAAGGGCCCACCATTGATTGGGTGCTTGAGAAAGCCAAGGCCGCTGTGCACAGGTAAGACTGCTGTGGTAGGAGGCAGCATGCAGCATGCCGGGATGCACAGCATCAGGTGCTTCCTTGCTTCTTGGCTGCAGTTGTAATGTATTGCTAAATCGCATGTACATCGTGACGGCTGTGTGATGGCATGGGTGAGCGTTTTCCAGTACTGAATCTGCATCATGCCGATGGCAGGCATGGCATCAACGGTCTGGTCATCGACCCATACAATGAGCTGCATCGTTCCACCTCCAACGGCAAGGATGAGAGTGAGACACAGTATGTGAGCATGATGCTTGGGAAGGTCAAGCGGTTTGCACAGGTATGTGTTTGTTCCAAAGATACCAATTTGGCTGCACGCTTGTCTCATGGCACACAGTCAGCAAAGGAAATTAGTCAGCCACTTTGACCACGCGTTGTGACCTTGATTAGATTGGACACCGGCTGCCCTCAAGCACTGTTCTGATGCAGCTAATCCGGAGGCACACCAGAAGCACGAGAGCATGCCCGCCTGTTCTCATGGCTGGTCAATTAACCATGGACTCTCCTTCCTCCAAACCTGCACACAGAAACACCAGGTGCACGTGTGGCTGGTGGCACATCCCAAGCAGCTGCTGGATTGGGGTGGCAAACCACCCAACATGTATGACATCGCGGGCTCTGCGCATTTCATCAACAAGGCAGATGCGGGGGTGGTGGTGCACAGGTGCGAGGCAACCGCCATCCTCAGCTGATGCTGCTTCTGTTGTTCAAGGACGGAGCAGCAGCAGCTGCTTGCTTTTGCTCCTGCCATGCTTGCGTTTGTGTGGGGCGTGCTCAACGCATGGAGCTCTGTATGCATGTGCCCACTGCGCGAGCTGCCTGTCTTGGGCTGCAGGTGGGGCCAGGATTGGATGGGCGCTTTGGGCCTGGATCCGCGTGCAGTGACAATCATGGTGGAGAAGATGAGGAATAAGATGGCCGGCACAAAGGGTGCTCACATCTTGTACTATGACCGTGCCACTGGCATGTACTTCGAACCTCCGCTTGAGTCTGCACAGAGCTTCAAGGCAGCTTGGGAGCAGCGGTCTAAGCTTGATCCTTACAGGAAGAAGCAAGGGGGTACAGGGCGCGGTCACCACAGTGATGGTGGACGTGGCCGTGGCCGTGGTTAGGAACAGGGCCATGCGAGTTGAGCCGCATGCAGAGTGAACATGTAAGGTGGCTTCGATACATAGCGCGCACCTCTTACGCTACCAGTGTAAACCAGCACGGATTATACCCCTGACACCCCACTTAGATACGTGCCCTAAACCCTAAAGTTATGTCCAAAGCACGATGCCGAAAACTTTCATTTTCGCGCACTGCTATGTTTAAAACCTGATGTTTGGAAGTATGATGTAAACGATATGTCTGCGTCATTGTGGTTAGCAGGCGGCCTTTGTGCAGCGGGCAAGCAAGGAGGCGCGCAAGCATTGAAGGTTTATGATGAGGGCCCTGATCAGGTGCGTTTGCGATCTGTGGGCCAGTACACGCTTGGCACCTTTCAGGGTACCATTCTCCGAACTGCCGCCTATCATGTCATACTTTTGCGCCTACTGGAAATCCCTGGTTGACTGCGGCGTGTGGGTAGGCAGCAGACAGGTCAGCAAACCCTGCCCCATGTATTGCATGATGCCTCCTGCCCTGCCTTGTGAGCGTCGTGTTGCTGCGCATGCACGTGGCATGGTTGCAGGCGCTGGAGGTGCATCATGTGTACAGCAAGCTGCCACTGCTAGCTGTCGCGCTGGGGTCGAACCACAGCTACTACCTGCGCTTCGATCATGGCGATGCACAGGGCAGCTGGAGCACGCAGCCAGCGCTACCCACTGGCCTCATCAACAGGTTAAGAGACCGGCAGTCTGCCTTGGCAGGCGTGCGCTACCTTGCGATTGGCCCAGACAACGAATGGTTTGTGTGCCTGAATGACGGCAGCTGGGCCTATGCACATCCGGTGGCAGGGGCAGACAAGCAGCCGGCAGCTGGGCAGAGCCCTGTGGTGGACCGCAACTATCCAGCAGCTATTGACCGCGTGTTCTTTGGACCTGGCCACTCCTGGCTGGCCATGTATAAGGTAGGCAGACTGCATAAACACCGGGGCCCCAAGTACTACTTCAACAACGACAGCTCCAGGTGCATCAGCCAGCTGTGGGCTTGCACAGTTTCATGCCGTTGCGCACCATGAGATCAAAGGATGGGCTCTGGGGCCTCACTTTGTACATGTATATGTACATGCAGGACGGGGCACTTGCCCAGCACAAGCTACCAGAGGCCATGAGCATCAGCATGGATGAAGCCAACCACAAGCACGGAGGCATAGACTGGGCGGCCCTGGGCCACGACGGTGCGCCCCAGTGCTGTCATGCAGCCTTTGCACCTGCATAAGTGATGCGCTTGTCCTTCTTGGCTCCCAATTGAGCCGCTCAGTCAAGCGGGGCGTGCAGATGCACTGTGTGCTGGCCTGCACCTTGGGATGTGTGCCAAGCAGTGCACCGACTGTCATCCAACCAGAACAGATGGCAGTGGTGCGCAGCATTGCTTCCAGTTCTGCGCTGCGTTGGGGCACAACCGGTTAATCCCTCCTCCTTGCACCACCTGATGCTGGCACAGGGGAGTGGTTCCTGAAGGCCAAGGACGGCACCTGCGACTTCCATGGGTTGCACCCCAGCCTTGCTCGGCTGCTCAAGAGCGAAAGGACACATGAGGGCCGAGTGGAGCGTGTGTGGTTGGGGCCAAAAGGCACGTACTGCGCGGTGTTTGAGGATGCCACTGTGTGGCGAGGCACCCCTGCCTTCACGGATGCCATGCTTGGCTGGGTCTGACTGGCTGGTTGGGTCTGACTGGTTGGGTCTGACTGGCTGGATGGGTGGGCTGTTGCTATGTTCATAGCTTAGCCAAGAGCCTCACACAACAATTAGTACAGGTGTGGGGCAGCGGAAGGGGCGGATTGCTCCTCATAAAAGGACTGTTCCATTATAGGTGATTAAAGATAACAGCGTGACCAGTGAACTGACGCTTTTTCATTCTCTTCTGCATTCAGCTTACAAGGGAGTCTGGCACATGATGGCATTGGTATTCACAAACAGCAGGGTCCGTACATTCTTTCCCAACAAGCTTGTACCTTGGCGTGTCTGTTTTTTTTCCAATTCTGGTATCGTACTGCTGTTGCATCTGTTGTACACGTGTAACCTACTATCAGCTTGCTTACTAGCACTGCCGTAGTACGTATTGCCTACTTCCTGCCCTCTCAACTTCACTGGGCTCACAACAACCCCACATCTCAAGCAGGTGTGCAGAGCCCGAGACCTTTCGTTTCCCTCGACATTGTCGATGTGACATCAATATGTGTGGTCATTCACTGCCGGTTGTCCTGACTCCACCCCTCCTCCCTTGCTGCCTGTGCTGCGTGCTGCTGCACAACCAACTGCTCCGCATCCACACCGCCATCACCATCAACGCTGCTGCCGTCGAACTGACCGTAGTCCTGCCCAAAGGACACCAGCCCTGAAGCATGCTGGTCGTAGCTCACGCTGCCGTTGAATTCACTGTAACCAACCTGGCTGTCAGCTGGATCCTCCTCCTCCCACATCTCATCTTCCTCCTCTTCAGGTGCCAGAGGGTCCCTGTACCTCCCTGTCCTTCGGTTGTACTGCAGCACCACGGGCACCTCACTCTTTGTGCCTGTGGTCTTGTTGCGTACCTTCCGGACAATGATGTGGACCTCAGTGGTCAGGGGCTGCACCCCAGGAGGCAGCCCAGCCTGACCTGATCCCAGTGCCCTCTGTGAGCGGTCCTGCTCGTACTGCTGTGCCTGCTCAACTGGGGTCAGGTTGCGGTTCCGCTCAGGGCCAGCCAGCGCCATGTTGGTGCCACTGTTGAACTGGCGCGGCCTGCAACAGCGTTCACGACGGCCCACACATCTTGCATCATATATGGCCCACACAATGATGGCCCACACATCTTGCATCATCACACAACCATGAGGCCGACATCGGCGCGCGTGTGCACATCCTTGGCACCAGACGAGGTGAATGTAGGTTGACGGGTAGTGTGCGAAGAATTAGCACAAGCACAGGACCACAGGTGACATCTTGTGCAGCATCCGCTCACATGGAGCCATACCCACGTGCCCACCTGTGCACTACAATCACATTGTCGGCCTTGTTGATGAAATGAGCTGAGCCGGAGATGGAATAGATGTCGGGTGCTTCCCCAGCCCAGTTCTGCAACTGCCGCGGGTGTGCCACCAGCCACACGGCCACCTCGAAACGCTGCGGGTGGGCACAAACCAACGAGGGCCAATGTCTGCCGGGGTTTTCGCGCGGTCCCTTACGGAAAAGGGCTTGTGAGAGGTGGGCATGCAGCATGGGCAAGGTAAAGTGAGTTGAGAACACGAATGCAGGACCGTCCAATACTGTGTAACGCAGCACACCACTGCCTTGCAGCACAGCAGTGCAGCATCACAGGGTTAACCACGTGTGATGATAGCATGCATGATGATACAGCACGGCACGCACCACGGCAAAGAGTCGAAGCCTCGCCATCATCTCGCTGACGTACTCTGACTCGTTCATGTTGGATGCGCGCGCATGGTTCAGCTCATTGTACGGGTCAATGACCAGCAGCCGGATGCCGTACCTGCAGAAGAGCAGGCGGTACACATGGCAGTTGAAATGGTGCCTTGCGCACAATGGTGCGGATAATGTCGCAGCATGGACGCAGGCACGCCATCAAGGTCAGGGCCCAGACCAGCCTGCACAATCATGTTGCACCAGTGCACGGCTGCTGGCAAGCTGGAGCCACACCGCCCATACTAATAAATGGCAGTAACAACAACAAACAACAACAACAACAACAATAATAAAAATAACAACAACAATGATAATAATCATCGTGCACCCACCGCATCACCGCCACCTGCGCGCGGTCCAGCACCCAGTCAATGGTGGGCGGGTCCTCCCCCGTGTTGCGGATGACGTAGAAGTTGTCGAGCACCCACTCCAGCCCCGCGCGCAGGTCCTCCACAGTCATGCGGTCCCACTCCTCCTCATGCTCCCGCAGGTACGCGGGCGGCGGCCGGAACGGCTTCCTCATGTGCTTCTCCACCAGCTGGACCAGGTGTGTGACGGGGTCCTTCTCGAAGGAGCACAGTGCCGCGCTCCAGCCATAACGCTCGGACAGGTTGACGAGCAGCGCGTCCAACCACTCGGACTTGCCCATGTTGGGCACGCCTGCAGATACATAGGATATATGCAGATACATAGATTCATAGAATATATGCAGATACATAGAATATATGCAGATATATAGAATATATGCAGATACATAGAATATATGCAGATACATAGGATATATGCAGAAACACGTAGTAGAATATATGCAGATACATTGAATACATGTGGGTTTAACCGCACGGAACCATGTGATGATGATACCAAACACACAGCGGCAGCGAGCAAGGCATGTTTGGGGGTAGGACACATGACTGAGCACTGGTGCTTCTGTGGATTCCAGGGGCCGTCCAATACATGGGTCTACCCAATTGGGATCAACCAGAACGGCTGCCAGTTGGATGGCTCTGTGCACACATAATACACGAGCACCCAGAAAGCGTCCCGTTGCACAGGTCTGGCTTCGCTCCTCTATGCAGACCCTGGTCTGCGGTCTGCTAGGACCATGACCATTGTTACGCACAACAACACATAAATATGGGTGCTGCACCGCCCATACTTCATGTACTGCCTGCACTGCATGCTTCCCCCATACTGCATGTACTGCCGTGATGTACTGCCCACGCCGCATGTACCCCCCATACTGCATGTACTGCCCATATTGCATGTACTGCCCACACCATGTGGTTGACCTTGTACTGTATCATCATCATCATCATCATTACACGGCTTTGCGCGGTTAAACCCGCGTCTTGGCCATGCCCGGCAGCACGAAGCAGTTCTAAATCCCTGCTTGTACTGTATGTACTGCCTGTATCCCATTTACTGCCCGTACTGCATGTACCGCCCGTACTGCCTGTACCGCACCTGTGACAATGGTCACCTCGCCAGGGGCCACGTTGTAGTACGGGTCCAGGCAGGGCCATCCCGTTGACTTGGCAAGCTCGCTGGGGTCGCCCTGCTTTAGCAGGACAGCAGTACAAAAGAGTACAAAGGCAGAGGGATGTGAGGAGTTCCTTTTGGGCACAAAGCTGCAGCCTCCCACGCAACCGGAAAGCCCACCCCCTGGACCCTCCTAACTGAGCCTGCTATGCGCTTGCCTAAAGAAAATGAGGAACCTAACACTCAGCGCACTTCCACGTGCTCACCCACTCATCAAAGGATTGGGATATACTAAACATATGGTATATTATATACGTAGTACCGAGACGTAGTACCCATACCGTATATACGTAGTATATATGTAGTTGTTAGACCCCCGACTGCACTTTTGGCCAAACCTACAAAAGAACATGGGACAAATCGATCAAGCCATGCCCGCACCCACCTTCTCATACAGCTGCAGCACATCCCCAAGGTAGTCATCAAACCTCTGCAACCCGGTGATGGGCGACTCCTTGGCCTGGCCAATGTAGTGCAGCACGGCAGCTGGGCCGTCCTTCACCAGCACCTGTCGGCCATATGTACAAGAATATTGTACAAGAATTATTTACTAACCATATAATATAACAGCCATATAGTAAGAATGCACGGTAAGAATGATGTATACGAACGTGTCAGGCCAGTATGTGTAATGTATAGTGTGAAGTCACGTAGGGGAGAGCTGTGTGGGCAGGAGCTGCTGCAGCAGTTTGTAACAAAAACCATGAGCCACATCCATCGCTGGTGTTGCTCACCAAGCCATACGTGAACATGCTGCATGCCGCTGGCAGCATACTGGCACTCAGCCCCACCATCGTTTGCCTTGTCAGATGCATCGGATGCATGCTCACCTCATGCATGAAAACAGAACTTTGTGGTCTGGTTCATAACTCACTGGCGGTACATTGGAATAATTCATACCTTACTGGCAGTACATTGGTTTGGTTCGCAGCACATTGGTTCGATTTGTACCTCATTGGCAGTACATTGGTTTTATTCATACCTCATCGGCAGTACATGGGTATGATGCGTACCTCATTGGCATCCTTCCTGTAGCCATCATCCTCGGGTGCCTCCTCTTGCCTTCCTACACCCGAATGCTCTGCCCCAGCAGCAGCCTCCGCCCCGCCCTCCACAGCCCCTGGCTGCGACGTGTCCTCTGGCTCTGTGCCACCACCAGGCTCGTGCACCATCGACGCCTCCACCTTTGGCAGCTGGCTCACAGGCTCAGCCCTGGTTGTAATCCCCGCCAGCAAAGCAGCAAGCCCCGGATCGACTGTGGATGCTCCTGCACTTGGTGCACTGCCCGCCTGGTGCTCAGCCTGATCCTGCAGGCTGGGGGGCTCTCCTGCAACTGCTGGCTCCTGCGCTGCTGGCAGCAGCCCCCCAAGAGCCTGGGGCTGTGCCTCTACCTCTGAGGCCTGCACGTCTAGTGTGTGCAGTTGTACAGTCTCAGGGTGTGGAGCGCTATACCCAACGGCAGGGGCAGTTGGTGGGGGAAAGGGCCGGGGGCTGCCATGGACTGGCCAGTATACGCGCCAGCAACGCTCCTTCCCCAACCGCCGCGCCAGCTCTGCAGCAAGTGCTGCGCCTGCGGTACGCGACATACATGGGAGGCAGTACAAAGCTTGGTCACGGCGTGTGACGCAGCTGTGTCCTCACCATGCCCATGTTCGCCGACCGGTTCTGGCACAATATGCTCAGGTGCGTGGATGGGCACAACACGACCCTGACACGAGTCATCCAGATAACAACCTGGTGATGACCTGGTGATGACCTGTTGATGCCCTTTGCAACCAATGGCTGGTGCCTGCACATCACCCCACCCCTATGAGCCAGCCCTCCGGATACTCACCTGGCTCGTCATTGTCTGTGGCAATGGTGACCTTGTCCAGATGCACAAACAGATCCCGGCAGTTGTACAAGTAGGAATACTTCGTGTCCTGGTCGGGTGGCGGGATGTAGCTCTCATCGCTCTTTGCCCTGGCCGGTGCACCTGCAAGGATGTACACATGGCCTGCTTGATAATCTGTGGAGACCCATGTGTTCAGTGCCCCTGTGCACGCATCTCGGCCTTGCTGACACGGGCAGCAGCGGGAACGTGCATGCTTCATTGCCTGGAAAAAAAGCCACATCCTGGAACAGATCAGGCCCTTGTTGGGCATTCTTGAGCCCCCAGCAGGCAGCACATTGCAAAAGAACATTGCAGGAACAGGATGCATGCGAAACCCGGCGGCAGCACCCACCATCCGGCACGGAAATGCCACACCGCACGCCAGCCTCCCATAGGGACAGGGCATCCATCTCCCCCTCCACGACCACCACCTCGCCCCCACCCTCCCGCACAGCTGCCTGGTATGCGTGGTCGTAGCCATACACGATCTTCTCAGCTCCCTTGACCTGTGGGCGCCAGCACGTGCATGAAGCATGTAACATGCGCCGATGTATGCGATGCATGCCGTGCGAGTCCATAGCTCAGTATTCAGGGTGGATCATGCCGCTGGGCGTCACCACACAACATGTGCTGGATATTCTGATGATATGTGCAACATGGGGGACGTACGGTGTGCCTTTAGCCTGTGCACGCAGCATGCATTGCTGTGTGCCGCACCATAGGTCAACAGCATGCTTACCTGCCAGAAGATCTTCTTGGTCGGGTGCCGGTACTTGATGTTGACGATCTTGCCAGCCCTAAGGTATGGGAATGCGATGGCATCCACGTACTCCCCCAGTGCTGGGCAGAAGACGTGCTCCATGGCAACCTTGAACTCAATTAGAGTGTGCTCACTGATGCCGCGGCTTGCGAACCAGGCCTTCACCTGTGGCACGACCAGAGCATCCGCCAGGCAGGGAACATCAGCTAAAGAAATCATGAGGCTGAAGGGTTGGCATGGCAAAGGCAGTGCTGCATGCGCCAAGCATGTTGCATGGGGAGGAGGCAGCTGCTGCCCCAGCCAGCACACTAAGCAACCCAAAACCCAGACCCAAACAGGCAGTGCTGTCGCGCTCACGTCAGGGGTCAGCGGGAAGAAGCTAGGTTGTGGGTTCACAGGCCGTTTGTTCCCCAGAGCTTCCAGTACTTGCTTCACATCAGCTTCACCAGCCAGCTTCCTGCGCTGCCCTGGTTGCTGCTGCTGCTGCTGCTGCTGCTGCTGCTGCTGCTTCCGCCCAGCCTTGGGCGGCGCAGCCATGTCTGCTGCACCTCTTGCTGCTGACTGCAACGCCTGTGCCGGGTGTTGCACAGGCTGCTGCACCACCGACGCTTGTTGGGGTGATGATCCTGTGGCATGTGCCGCTGGCCCTGCAGATCCCAAGTCCAGGTCCAAGCCATACAGCTCAGCAATCTTCATGCCTGTAGCTGTGTCCAGCTCAGTCCCTGTTGTCTCATTGTGCACAGGCCTGTTGGCAACTGGTGGCACATGGTGGCACGCCAGCAGCTCCGTTGTGAGCCACTTCACTGCGCATTCGGCCGTCCAGATATATTTGTTCTCCACATGGATGGGGGGGCTGCACACCTCAGCAAAACCATAGAAGTGTTGTTCCTCCTGTGCCGGCAGCGGATCATCATCCCCTGGCGTTCGATGGCACAGGAACACCAGGAACACCCGCTGCCCAGACGCAATGGCTGGCGCCACCACTTCGAACTTTGGCGAGTTCAATCTGATGCTTGGCTGATTGATGGTTTGAGAAAGGTTCTGCCAGGAGTAGCGCACCAGGAAGAAGCGGGCACCACTGCCATCACTGCCGCTGCTGCCAGCGATGCTGCCCGCACTGCTCCCTGCAGCACCTGGGCTTGCTACAGCCTTATCTGTCAGGTTCCTACTACCTCTGGTGGGCTTGTCCTTGGTCTTGGCCTTGCGAGGCTCTGGGCCGCCAGTCGCCCCCTGGCTTTGATCTGATGCATGCTCTCGCCCTCCCCCAGCTCTGCGCTGAGCTGTGGGCACAGTGCCCATGTCAGCGCTTGCAGGCTCTGATACTGGTGCAGCAGCCTGTGTGCTTGCCTGGGAGCTGCCCTCCACCACAGCAACCAAGCCCTGACCTGGCAGGATGACCTTTGCCTTGCGTCCCGCCGCACGCTTCGCAGGCTGGGAGCACAGCATGTGAAAAATGGCATTGCGTCTGCACAGCTGCACAGCGCTTAGCAAATGAGTGCAGGCCATGATCACTGCACAAACCAGGCACACAGGGAGAGAACAACAGGGGAAGGGTACAGTGACAACACGCCCACCCCAATCTGGCACCCCAAACCCCAAGCCCTAAACCCTAAACACTGACCTGGCGTGGGGAGACAACAGCCGCGTGTGAACCGGATGTGCCTTCTGCGCGGGCTGGTTGAGGGGCGTGGCAAGTGCTGCGGCGCGGATTGCTGGCAGATGCCGATGTTGACGCCGCGCTGTGCGAGTGCTGCCTGTCTGACTGATCCGTGCTTGGTGCTGCATTTGTGGAGTGTGGCCGGCGGGCTCTGCGCTGCCCTGTACCTGCATCTGGCTGGCGATCTGGCTGAGGGGATACTAACCGCGCTGGCGGTGGTGCACCTTGCCGCCGAGGCTGAGACGCTGGCGGCGTTTCCCACGGTGCCCCCAGTGTCATGTGTGCAGGACGGGGCTGTGCTGAACGGGGCTGGGCATGAGGCTGGGATGGAGCTGTTGAGCTCGTGCTATGCGCAGCGTCCTGCAGGGCGGACACCATGGCCTGAGCCACCGATGCATCCTCCACTTGCTTCCCAGTTGCCAGCTTCAGTGTGCGGCTTGCTGGAACAAGCTCGCTCATGGCATCGAGTGTGACGTCTGCCTCTGCAAGCCAGCGCAGGTGCATAGCGTGGTCGCCTTGCGGCCATGAGGCCACTTCTGCAGCCCCATAGTAGCGAGCTGGTGTATTTGCAGACTGTGCACAGACGAAGAGGAAGACCACACGGTGGCCTGCAGCGAAGTCAGCCTTGGCCTTCTTCATGGCGCTGCTTTTTGATGGCCCATAGGAGATGTGGGCAGCCCCCTTGTGCACAGCTACATTTTGTACTCGACAACGGTGACCGAAGTACACTGTGCTGCTGCTGCTGCTGCTGCTGCTGCTGCTATCACCAGGCACACTGCCATGCTCCCCTGCTGCATCAGGTCCCTACAACCACATGAACATTGGGTTAGTAAAAAATGGCTCCTTGCCTCGTTGCCTGCAGCATGAGGACGCTCACCTGTCCTGCTGAGCTGGGAGCCGCTGCCCTTGCTGTCCACCTGGCATAGTGGGGCCAGTGCTTCGGCCCATGCGGCATGGGTGCATTGGCCATGCTGCTCCTGCCATGCATGCCATGGCCGTGCGTGACAGCGGCGAGCGCCAGCGGGCACAGTGACACGCTGCAACCCACGCCTCGTTGCAGACATAACAGGTTTGAATACGGTGCACGAAACGACGTGCAGAGCATTTTGACGGTGCGCCTGGTCACCCCGTATTGTTGCGGTCTGCGTCATCAGGACTGCAACTATACACTTGATGAACACGCATCGCCTCTGGGTGTTCTCTATTTCAAAGAGATCATTCCGCTGCCTTCCAATCCGCTGCCTGGAAACAAAGAAACATGTCAAAGATAACTGTATGTATCAATACTGCGAAACACAATACACGTCGGTTAGGTGGTGGTTAACAATGTCGTCAGCAAATCTCGGTAGGGCTCAGCAGCTCAGCCGTGATGGTTTCCATTGTGCAGCATTGCTTGTGTCCAATCGTCATGCTGGCAGGTGCCACACTGGACCCTAGGGCTTGGGAGGGCTTGTTCACGGTACCTCTTGTTCGAGGCTGCCGCATCTATTGTCGTGTAGGATGTTTGTGCTCTGCGCTTCCCTGCAGATGCCCAGCACGCTAGCTGCAGTTGCGCTTGTTGAACCTGTACACGTTGCTAATAGAGCTCTTATATATTCTATATGATTTTACCGCTTCCACTTTGTTGCACTAGATGATGTCGCAAGGGGCACTTACACACGGCGCTTGAAGCATAAACGCAACCTGACTATGTATGCGCGGCTGAAGGTGCGCAGGGATGAAGGGGCAGCCATTGAGCCCTTCACAGGCCCATGAGCTGAACACCTTAAAACAGCTGACACCACGAAGCAGGTGCTCGGGACTGCCGCCAGGCTGCGCGAGCATGCAGGGTTTCAGCGGCGAGGCACATAGACGTGGTTTCGGAGCAGCCTGTGCATCACCAGTCGTGATGTTATTTATGATAGGGTGCTGCTGCAAACACTGCACAGGCGCTTCGTGCGGTCGTGCGCGCGCACCCCACAACCGTAGTTGCACCTCTGCTAGTGCTGGCAGCACTGGTGACCGCTGGTGTGCTGGCCGTCCACTTCACTGCAAAGAATGATCGTCGGCTTGCCCTGCAAATGGTGAGCTACAGCGCGTGCATGTGTGCACATGCAATGCACGAGTTAAAACGCAGCTGACCCCTTAACCAATTCTGCTGTGTCCATGTTGAGCTTGGTTTGCGGCTTTGCGCACGGCTTGTGCGCGGCAGAGGGAGCAAAGGGGCGCTTCATCACTGGAGCGTCTCGCAGAAGGGCTGTACATCTCCCAGGTCCCGGCCACTCTCGTTGCTGACTACGCAGCAACATGCAGAACACCAGACTGCATCCCTGCCCTCCAAGGCTGGATGGACAGCTGGTGGAAGCTGGTGCGCTGTGACATGTTGTATACAGTATGCTCGGGAGCTGTGCAGCTGTGCTGCACTGCACAGCACCATGCGAGATGCCAGTGTGCCAGTACACCCTATATACACTTGTGTGGCTCTGCTCGCGTGGCTGCTCCCTGCTGCTACCTCAGCAGCAGCAGCAGCAGCCTCCTGGACCTGCCACGCGTTGCAATGCAGGCACCCCGAAACACTTTGGACCAAGTGGTGCTAGTCCAAGGCGACGTCCCCAGTGCTGTGTTTGCATACCCACAATCAAATCCACTCACATACTACGCGGTGAGGAAGGTGTACTGCACTAGCTGGACACTAGCTGGCAGGAGTGACTGAGGCACAGCGTAAGCATAGCAGACCGCTGGCAGCTATAAACGCGCGAGCAGGCTGCCATGTAACAAGCGCACCTAGAGCTGCCATATCGCCCATATGCTCAACTAGCTGCCTCCATCTGCCTCCACCTCCCACGCAGAGTATCCAAACCACCGACACCTTGGTCAACTCGGGAGGCGCCGGCGATGCCGGGGCGGCGCTGCGTGATGCCGCTGTTGCGTCTGCTCTGGGCACCCCAGTCGTGTCAGGCAAGCCTCAGCTTGCGCGCTCATGCACGCGTGCCTGTGTGCCTGCAAGTCGGTTGCCATGGTCGCTTAGCCATGTTGCACGCTTCAAGAGGCTGCTGACTGCACGTCCAATAGAGCTCGACAGCTATGCAAGCAGCCGGGGCAGCCAAACACTCTGTGATGGTTGCTGTTTGTGTGGGGTCTCTCGTGATGACAATCCTAGCACAGGTGCGATGCAAGGCGCGTTCCAAATCATTGTGACCTCTGGGCAACCAGTCTTTGCGCGGGCCATGAACGCGAGCGACACCTGGGGCTGGATGCACGCTAACAGCAGTTCAGGCAATGTAGCCAAGCAGGCCCTGTGTGATGGCCTGAATATGTGGGCTGTGCCGCCAGGGCTTCACATCCCATGCTACAATGCAACAACGCACATGAGATGGTGGGTTCCTGGGGGCACAGAACCAACAGCGAGATGCTTACATGCCTTTCAATTGGGTTTTGTTGCTGCATGATGTGCATCTGCGTCCGGGTGCTCGCCATGGGGGTAACAGCCATTGAACAGGAGCCATTGGAGATTTAACAGCATGACTGGACAGCCATGCCTGCTCGATTCCTTTGCTGCATGTTTGCCTGGACTTGGTCGCACCAGCCTGACGTACTGCCACATTGTGGACATGCCACATTCAGGTGGGGGTATGTGGCCGCGGTGTACAACCGTACCACCCTGCTCGCCAACATCAGTGCTGAAATGGCAGCCAGTAGTTATGAGTACCTTATCACCCGCAAGCTAGCACCAGGGCTCTTCCCTGGGTCTGATAACGCCTCAGTGGTGGGACAAAGCCTAGATTGGGGTGGGTGTGGTGGAGAGGGCGGCCGCGGCGTGCACTCCATCTCACGCCCCGTGACTGCACATGGCACTGAGGTGTGACCTGTCCCGCTGTATCTTGTCCTCTGTACATCTAGAAGGCACAGTGATGTTACTCGTGGAACACGCCTGGTCCTGCATCGATGGTTCGAGGTTTCGGCCTGAACCTAGGAATGCATACTCCCCTCCGTGAGATTTGGGAATGTGCACGCTGAGTATTTTGGCATACAACTGCTGCATGCTGCAGTGGGTGCTGCACCTGTGTGCGCCTGATGGCCACGCAATCAGCTGGGAGAAAGGGCTGTACGCAGTTGTCCCCTGCACTGCTGTTGCCTGCGCTGCACTTCTCTTCAGCGTGATGGTCACAAGGTGCGTTGATATGCCTGTATAAAAATCCCCACACAGGTCCCAAGCGGCACAGACTGCATTGCTTGCCTTGGACATCCGCACAGCTATGTACTCCATTTCCATACCTCTTATCCCCTTGTGGATGTGGCTGTGTGTATTCATGCACAGGGCACAGCAGCGCATGCTGCTAGACGCGCTGCTGCCTGCACCAGCACTGAAGGCCATGGAAGCCCAGTTGAGCGAGGTCGGGGGCATGCATGTGGTGCTGCCAGGTGAGGCAGTAGTGGAGGGGTGCGATGTTATTGTGGTTGGATGCAAAGGTTCGGGCATGCCTGCCATGTATGCTGGTATTGCTCAGGGCATGCTAGCTGCGGCTGACTCAAGGCTGACTCAAGGCTGCCTGTGTCTGACTGGTAGTGGGGCCTGCTGTGCTGCCCTACCAATGTACCTCTGCTTCCAGATACCCCTGCAAACACGATGATTGACATGCTGAGTGGGCTGTTGGAGGACCGGCGGCCGGATACACGAGATGTGCTGACCCTGCTGCGCGCGCTGCGCCAGGGCGCTGGCCTGTACCGCCCTCTGAACCTGTCAGGGCGCATGAAACAGTTGGCAGGCATGGATGTGAGTCCATGTGCTTGTCCGCCCCCACAGCACTTCCAATATGCACCTGTAACCCTTGGCGCTGTGACACGCTGTGTTATCATTACTGTTATTAACCCTTTGTGCTGTTTCACTTGACCTGGGCGGGGGGCTTCCACGTTCCAGCTGTCAATCCTACCGTCATGTCTGCACCCACACACCGCTTTCATGCCGAAGCTGCAACACCCCGACTGCACTTTTCCATTATCAAGTGTACAGCCACTGTTCTTAGGACATGCACTCTTGCTCACCCATCACCTTGCATTCATGGCCCACCGCTACTGCTCGCACTACCACTCCTGTACGTGTGCTGCCTCATAAACACAGGCAGAGGCAGCTGCAGCGCTCATGACTGTGCTAGACCCAGGAGCCCACAGCTCTCGTGATCACGCAGCAGGCAC
Source organism: Haematococcus sp. NG2 (assembly GCA_004335575.1). Lineage (NCBI taxonomy): Eukaryota > Viridiplantae > Chlorophyta > Chlorophyceae > Chlamydomonadales > Haematococcaceae > Haematococcus > Haematococcus sp. NG2. The sequence goes on along the minus strand of QAXD01000211.1, from coordinate 233,164 downwards.
TGACAGTGCCTCACGTGACAGGTCCAGCACCAAGCTGCCATCAGGGGTGGGGTTTGGAGCAGGCACTGCGATGGATCAGGGCACAATGGGGGCAGCCAGGCAGCAGCTGGGCTTCACGTCTCTCACCCAAGCGCTGTCGGTGCTGGTAGGCCTGTCCGCTGCCACACCACGCACCAACAACCCCGCAGCTACTCCCGCTACCCTCCTCATTACCCCTGATGGTAGGTGTATAGGTGCTGTAGTGGGGCGGCTCCCAGTATTAAGGACTAGCTTGGGCATCTAGTGATGGTGTTTGGTACATGACTGTCAGGCCCCGGCATGTAGAAACATCTGTGAAACACCGTGTTGTTATTATCATGTAGGTGAATATGGGTCAGGGTGCAGCTGGGCCCGTGCACACGCCCCTCACAGGCGCAGGCAACAATGCATGTTGGCACACCGACCTGCAGTACTACTGTACATACTGTACCTGTGAGCCCAAGGTTTCCTGGTGCTGCTCAGGCTGCATAAAGTTGCGTTGATGCATGGTGCTGTTGTTGGAGCGACCACCTTGCGCTGCCGGCTGCTGGTGCAGGTCCCGGCGATGGCCTGGCCGCACTCCCATGTGTGATGGAGGGTGATGAGACGGTGGGCTCTCAACGCAAGGCCAGCGTGTACAGCTGCGGGTCATGCAAAGCAAGCCTGGACATGCCATTGGCGGATGGTGGCGGCACATCTAACACGGAGGCCATGTTCATGCTGTCAACAGGAGGCGGCAGCGTCAGCAAGTTGACCCTGACACGGACCATTGAGTTTTGCGAGGCACGAGGGGTTCGATCACAGCAGGCTTTCTTTGCCAGGTTCATGGGCTGCCCTGCCACACACATCAGCATTGCAACATGCAAGGAACGCCGCAGACACGCAGCACGCAACCACTGTGTGAATGCGGCTGAATGCCTGCAAAGCCCCGTGACATGATCATCGCTCACGTGATCACAGCCGGCCACTGGTGTGATGTGTGCACAGGTTGACAATGAGATAAGCCAAGACACTGCCGCCTGCTACAAGGACGCAACCAACACAGGAGCCATGGTCAAGGCGGGGGCTGATGTGGGGGAGCGCTTCATGACAGCGGCCCCACAGCAGCCACTCATCACCCATTTGGAGCAGTTTCTGGAGCGGCGCGCAGGGGATTGGGGCTTTGATGCATGGGCGCTAGCCGAGGTGTCTCATGGTCATGCGCTGTCAGCTATGGCCTACTATGCGATGCATACGCAGGTGAGCTGCTTGGTTGGTTTGTCGGGCGGGCAAGTAGTTGGTTGGGTGTGTAGATCGCTTGTGGCTGCACTGCAGTGCGATGCCTCCATGGCTCCAGTGCCGAGGTCATTGCGCACTGCCGCTGCTGTGGTGGCTGTGCTACCGTTACCTGTGCTGGCACCTGCAATTCTAAAAGCTGACTGTGGTGAATGCAGACAAGGATCAGAATACGAATGCTCCCTGTTACTGGCACTGGCAATCATTTTGCGCAGGGCCTCATAACCGAGTTTGGCATCAATGGCTGCACCCTTGCGTCCTTCCTACGCAAAATTGAGGCAGGGTACAAGGTCACCAACCCGTACCACAACGCCACGCACGCAGCAGACGTAGTGCAGAGCATACATGTCCTGCTCACACGTGGGGGTCTGGGGCCACACTATGCCACTCCTTTCCACGCGCTGTGCTGCCTGCTGGCTGCCACTAGCCATGACTTCCAACACAAGGGTGTGACCAGTGAGTGTGCCAGGAGCTTGGCTGCCATGCCATGGTATGTTGTGAACTTAAACGCATGACATGCTTCAAACCACACCCTCACTGAGCTGCAGCCGTGCGCTGTGCAGATGCCACGCAGTCTCACACTTTTCATTTGTCTCACACTTGTGATGTACTGCCAGACGACCACCTGGTCAGCACCCATGATGAGCTGGCGCTGCGGTACAACGACCGCTCACCCCACGAGAACCACCACGTGGCGTCTGCATTCACCGTGCTGCGCAAGCCAGGCTGCGACTTCCTGTCTCATTGGGACAAAGCGCAGTGGGAGCGGCTGCGCAAGCTGGTGATCGAGCTGGTGCTGGCCACAGACATGAAGCAGCACTTTGCGGTGAGTGGGCGCACATTTTGGCAGGGGCCGGTGCGCAGTGTGCAGCACGCAGTGGGCCACGGCGCTGTTAGACAAGTTGTGTTTGTGCCTCATTCCCAATGAGTCATTTGTGCACACATGGGTCGGGTTTGAGAGGGATCTGGGTGTCGCCACCAGCACAGGTGCCTCATGGATTGTTTCTGGTCCTCATCAACGGCAGCACACCATCTGCCTATGCTTTTCCACATATTGTGCCTTTCCTGGACCAAGCAGCTGGCAATACGCGTCAGGCTTGCCCTGAGGAAGGAACTCTCCCTGCTGCTGCTGCCGCTCGCAGGTCAATGGCCAGTTCAGCAGTGTGCACCGCCTTGCTACAGCAGACAACGTGCAGGCGGTGGCTGCTGCTGCGGCCGCTGCTGGACGCAGTGCTGCAACCGCTGCCATGCTGGCAGCTGCGCGACAGGCCCAGCAGCACCCACAACAGAGCAGCCATGGTGGTCTGGACATCAACAACAACAACAGCAGCAGCGGCGGCAACAATAACAGCAGCAGCAACCCGCCGACGGCCATGGTTGTGTAAGTGGCTGCGTGGTTCGCGGCTGATGCAGCATCATTCCAGACAGGGGCCGCACACAGCTGCCCTACGCACCAGTGGTGCGCACATGTACCCAATCCACATGCTGTCGTGATGTGTCGCACGTGCGTGCTCGCTGCTGCCTGCGGTTGCCGCCAGGGTGGCCTTCTTGCACGCTCATGTGTGTGTATGGCACTCTGCACTGGGTGCAGGGACGAGCACAGCAGCGGTGTGCGTGACACATCAGGCGGGCGCGTCAGCAAGGTCGCACATGGTGCCAGTGGCCGCGAGCATGGGAGGCATTCTGCCACACTCACTTCAACTGCTGGTTTTGGCTGCAGTGGGGATCTCTTGAAGGTATGCTGGGAACACCTGTGGTGCTTAAGCTCTGCGCACGTGGCCGCTTTCATCTGTTGTAGCCCTGGCACTCAAACTATCAGCCGTCATACGTCTTGCTTTGTATACAGCACCTAGCCTGTCTGTCTACTGAGGCAAGGTGCTGAGTGTACCGTATGCATGTTCTGAGCTGCATGGAAGAGGCCTAACATATAATTATAAATCATAAGCTGTTGCTTCTTGTCCCTGGCTGTACACACACAGCTTGCACCACCGCCAAGCCCCATCGACGATGCAGAGCAGCTTCTGAGCCTGCAGGTGTGTGCAGCATGAGTCAGCCGTCAGGTGCAGTAACCCAGCCAGGGCTGCTGCTGCCTGCTTTGCTTGGCAGGGGTGTGCCAGGGAGCTGATGAGTGCCATGCAAGCCTCGCAGGCCGTGCCAAATGCAGTTTGCAAGTTCTTCTTTGCGTGCATGATTCGACAGATGGCGCTGAAATGTGCCGACCTTGGACACGCAACCACCCCGTTGGCAACACACTTGCGCTGGGTTGCTGGACTGGAGGAGGAGATGTTTCGGCAGGTGTGCTGGGGGTTTAGGGTTTTAGGGTTTAAGCCGACGCCATGGTGCCTTGGGGACGTGCAGTGCGCTGCGTAGTGCTTGGCCGGTTGTGAGCTCAGGCTGGCATGTGAGGGTGGGGCAAGGGCTTCTTTTCAAGATTTTTCTTCTTGTGCCTGATGGGCATGTGTGATGCACACATGCATGTTGCGCCGGCATGTGTCACAACATCACCACACCATGAGATTGTTTGCTACTTGGTTCTCGCACTGCATACGCGCTTGGGTCACGCACAGGGAGACCGGGAGCGTGAGCAGGGACTGCCCATTGCTCCCCTGTGTGACCGCAACAAGACCGGCATCACAAAGAGCCAGACCGGATTTTTTGATGTGGTGAGCAAGGGCTGGCTGTGGCGTGCAGGGATTGTGCATTGTATTGTGCTGGCCTTACTTTTCCACTTTGAAAGGGCTCCTGGGGGCTGATGGGGTATACCGTAATCAATGAAGGTACGCTCACATGGAAGATATGGGAGCAGGGCGCATGAGAGGAGCCTGCATGGGGATGCCACAGACAACAGGAGAGCAAGGCGCGATCCTGCTGGTGGTGATCATAAACTGGTACATTCATAAGGAAAGCACTGACCTGCAACCCCTGCCCATCCCCAGGTGGTGTTGCCGCTCTTCTCCAACTTTTGTGCGCGCTTCCCTGCTGCCCGGCCGCTGCTGGATGGCGCGGTGACCAACCTACGACACTGGCATGAAGAGGCGCATATGGCACAGGCAGCTTCAGAGGCTACAGTAGCCATCGGAACTTATGCAAGCCCGCCAAGCAGTGCATGAGCCAATGCATGGAGGCCAGACCCCTTCAGAAGTATAATCCAGAAGTTCTGGGATTCTGCGGACCACGATGTGCGTGCGTGCATCTCGTTTGGTTGTTGGAGGATCTTCCTAGGCGTTTCTAGTGACGGGTGGTAATTTTTTGTCCAACAGTGCTTCACCCACATCTGCATCAACCCACTTGGGCTGCGAATACTACCACACATACTACTACTAGTCCTCCAGCGCTTCTCAGTCTGCCTCATAATCTCTCAGTTTCTGACCCCTTGTGTGTGCGCAACAGGATTTCGCATTCTGCCAGTGTGCAGGTTCACGATCCATTTTTGCATGGAGTGCTGCATTACTATGTGCCTCGCCATGGCCTCAAAAGCATGAGGTGCATTCATAGCCAGTTGTCTGGAGTGCTGAACTATGATGTGCTTCAGTGGGTTATGACTCTGCTGTGACGGGCAGTGTTGCACGCTGCACACCACCATCAGGCAGGTGTGATAAGACCGTGAGGTATGCTCAGGGTGCGATTTTCCGGAGCTGAGATAGCCTGGCTGAGATGTCAGCTGTCCATCTCTGATGGTGTTGCAAGTTTACATAGGACAGGCTGGTGGCCGATCCTGGTACACGCAGGACGGGATGCTGCATGGTGTTTTAATGTTGACCAGGCTGCACAGCCACAATCCGGGAAGGATGGATACAACTACATAGTGAAGCTTGACCATGCAGATCTTTTGTGCAAACCCATCATCCCATCAAAGTGTCACATACTGTGCTCCTGCAGCCATGCCTCAGGCTCCAGCCTGCAGCATCAAGTCAACCCCTCCGGATGTGCAACACTATCACGTGCTGAGCAGGTGACCCATCCAGTCCAGTATTTACCCATGATATCATGTGGGGCCACACGGTAGAGCGCCTCACAAGAGAACCTCCGGCTTGGCTGCACAAGGCACACTGAGCTGCAGCACTAGGCCAGCCAGCACTGAAGGCTGCATGGACCCGGCTATGATCACCTCTGCGGCACAGCTGCACAGCCACTCTGTCCTTCATTTCTTGCCCTTTTTCCCGCCTGTGGTTTTGGCCACCTCGCCACGGGCTATCCGCTCACGCTCCTGCCACGCCAGATAGATGGGGTTCTCCTGAGAGGATGACGGCAGCACAGTGCATGTCACCCACGTGCCTGGGCTTGCATGCATCTCAAAGAAGCTCGTGGTGTGCTGGGGCATGGGGCCCGTGCTTGCGTGTGCATGCAGCTGTAGCCATGCATTTGCCAGCCAGTCGCTGTCATGGCAGCAGTGCCTAGTGATGAGGGAGGGCTGAGGACGAGGATCCGGTGCTGCACAATCAGTTCTGCTGAGGTCCTGTGAGAACACACCTCCAGGTCATCCATGTCTGCGTTGGCTGGGGTGAAGGTCACAATCTGTGTGCTGAGCAGCGGGGTGTTGGCCCCCTCAATCTTGGCCTTGATTTGCCCATTCTGCATGTGATGAGCACCCATCTCACAAGGATGTGAAGAGTACCAGCAGGCAAGGATGCAAACTGTGCCAGCATAACACTGAACATGAGACAGCAGCACACAACACGGCTGACACTGTCACCGTCATGGCCATCGTCACTCATCAAACAAACACAGCTGGTACCGGCCGCTGCCATTGGGCAGTAGGTAAACGTGCACACGACCCGCCCTGACACAATCACAAGGAGCGATCCCTGTCACACCACCACCATGTACTGTGTTGTGTGTGTGCGCGCACCCGGTACACAAGGAACAGCGGCTCGCTCTTCCCCCGGTGGTCCTTTGCCTGGTCTAGAAAATCACACTTGTCTGATGCGATCTGAGGACGGACAGTGCATCAAGGATGATCAGCATGTGCCCAGGCAGGTGCGATGACATGCATGGTCCATGCGCTTGCATGTACCACACCACATGCTTGTCCAAGCAGCTGCCCTCTGTGTGCAATTCTGTGCAAGGCATGCAGGCTATGCACACACCGCGAGGAACTGCAGAGCTGCTTCATCGTCCTTTTCTAAACGAATGCGTCTGAACGTTGGCACGACGCTCTTGCATGTTCCCGCCCATTCCGAGTAGAGCTCCACAACTGCGCCCAATGCACCAAAACACCAAGTTGACCGCCGAGTAGTGTTTACACTAGGCTTCGAGACTGTACTCGCCCTTGCAGCCCTTTGAGGCGAGCCTTTTCTCCAGCTCCACATCGTTGTTTACGAAGATTTGTAGAGGGGGAACAGCTTGAGCCATTCCTTGTTACTATTATGTTGACAACAAGTGCTCGATGAAAATAAGGTGATCAAATGGTCTCAGTGGCTACGCTGGAATTAATAAGAGTCGTCTTGGGTCACAAGCTTGTCGAGGGCAGGCAAAGGCTCAAAAACTGCAGCGTTGCAATTCAGCCTTCGTTGGTTGGATGGCATGCAAGACAGAGTGACCTGTACTGCTCGTTGTGCCTGTTTGAGTCTGTGCCCAAGGTAGTAGGCGCAAGGCTGTGTGCTGCAGTGCACGCGGCTTTACTGCATCAGCTGCTGCTCCCGATGCATGGTCTCTGCAACTGCATGGACAGATGAGGCCCGTTGGGGGGCCATCAGCGGTTTGCTGCGCACACAGCTGGAGCGGCTGCATTATGAGCTGGCACGGTATGAGTATGCATGCTGGCTGCCCTGGTACGTGTTGGATGGCCTTCACCGGCTTGTCAACCTTTCTTATTCTCTTTATTTCTCTTTCTCTTTTGCCTCCCAACTCGCTGCCATGTGTCTGCCATCCGTCGTCAAAGCCGTCTAAGGGCCGTGATCTGCACAGTGGGCAGGGTGGAGCGTGATGCTGTGTGATGCTGCAACATGTGTCAGCATGCTGGGCTTGAGTGTGCGTGCATAGCCCCGCTATGCAAGGCAGGGTGCTGTGAGCCTCGCAGAAGGCGACGTGCCAACCCCCCCGCCGCCGCCCTTCCCTGCACAACCTACCTTGTCGCCAGTTGTAGAACATCATCACTGGCGCCCGCAGTGGCTGCTGCAGCAGGTGCACGTCTTGCTCTTGCCGCATGACGCGCAGGTCGCCTGCGCCCTCGGCCCACGGAATCTCGCGGGACATGAAGGCGGGGTACCTGGTGACACCATCCTCACCTGCGCAGCCACCCATGGTACATAGAAGGTGCATACCACGCTCATGGTCTTACATGTGCATCTATGTTGCCAGGATGCCTACTGGGTGCCTGCGTTCAACGGTCTGTGACGCAGTGTTGTGTGTGCAGCTGCAACTGCCCCTGCAGGTTACCCGCCGATACAAACATCAGCCACAGTGACACTCACCAGCCCAATCAAAGTCGATGAACTTGACGTGCCACAGGGCGCCCTGGCCATAGCTGCTGCCACCTGCAGGTGTGGCCCCGGGTGGCTGGTGGCTGGTGGCGGGGCGGACCATGACGTTGACGCCGCGTGCGTCACCGTGCACGCCCGCGCGAGTGTAGCCGGGGATTGGCACTTGGTGTGCAGCCTGCAGCATGTGTGAGAAGCACGTGTGTGCCGGCCGTTTGCTAGGGACTGATGCACGGCTCAGGTGGGTGTGCAGCGCAGCAGGCAACATGCCCTTCCCCCCCCTCCCCGGGGTGCCTTTCGCGCTGCCCATCGCCCCTCCCTCCCCCACTCCGCAATAAACCCCCACACCCCACTCAATCACGTAGGAACACACCTCCAGAGCCTGCGCTGCTGCCTGCCGTGCTGCTGTCTGCTGCTGTGCCGGGAGGTCCGCCAGCCGCACCCAGTCGCCCGCCAGCTGCTCCATGACGACCATGAGCCAGCCACCTGTGAAGCAAGGCGGTGTGTGCACCTTCTCAGCACCTTCTTCTAGTGAGCGAAAATTTTGCATCAAAAAACATTTTTGTGCACTACTTGCGCAGGCCCATCGATGTTTTCAGGCCGTGGGGGATGCGGTCCACTGCGTGGTTGGCCAGACAGCCAGGGGCAGGCTGGATGCAGCTGCAGCACATCTTGCCCCACTTGCACCCCTTGTGTGCTACGTGAATCATACAAGATAGCGTTCCCCATTTTCTTTCAGGGCACAGAGCATGTTGCTAGCCAAGCGAGATCAGCCCACACAGCTCACAGCTCAGCTCACCAGGCAAGCTCACCACCTCCAGCAGGCGGGGTGCGAGGTGCGCGCCGGCCCACGCGGCGTGCACTGCCGCGCCATACCTGGCCACCACGGCAACACGGGTAGCAGCAATGGTGGGCGGTGCTTGTTGCGCGCGGCGAGGGCGTGGTGTGCGCTACAGCCGCATGTGTCGGCTGACACCAGCTGACACGGCCCGCAAGTGACCACCGGCCCCCGCGTTACCTCTGTGTGAATTTGATGATGACGGGGATGCGGGCATGGCCGCCGTGCTGCTGCTGCTGCTGCTGCTCAAACTCCGCGCTGTACACGGACCAGGGCTTGATCAGCTGGATGTTGCACAGCCTGCGCGCAGCAGGAGTCCCATGTGACCAGCATGCAGTTTGATGCACGCACATGTCCCAAATTGCCCACTGCAGCAGCCACTGCGGCTGCATGGCCACTCTCCTGTTGTTGCCGTGAGTTTGCGATGCAAGTGGATGCTGTTTGCTGCTGCTGCAACTGCTCCTCCTGCCGCTGCCGCCTGCCCACTGCAGGCCGCGGCGGGCAGCTGCTCCTCACCTCACCTGGAGGACAGCTGGACGGATCCGTGGTCCATGTACAGGGGCCAGGGCGCTGGCAGCGACAGTGCAGGGTGCCTCGGCCCTTCATGCTGCATGGCAAAGTGGCAGTCTCGGTAGAACTGTTGCAGCTCCCTGATGCACAGCCTCAGCGCAGTGAGTGTGCACACAAGCTGCAGGCGCTGGTGCTGGTCGGGCAGCACTGCCAGCATCAGGTGCGCTGTCAGGGGCGCAGTGTGCACCTGAGGCCAGCGCATGCAAGGCAATGCAGCAGGGTCATACCGCATACATTGAACAGAGCTGCTAACCTGCGTCGGATACGAGGTGTGCACGGGGGGAAGGGTTGGGGGCACAACCAGGCGAGCGGGGTGGGGGGG
>QAXD01000211.1:200146-211237 GCA_004335575.1 Haematococcus sp. NG2 | reverse complement strand
CACCCACTCACCCACCCACTCACGCCCACTCACCCCACACAAAACCCCACTCACCCCCACACCCACCCACGCACCCCCTCTCCCAACACATCAACCCACTCACGCAACTCCCCCCCCCACACACACACCCACGCGCAGGCATGTACCACTACAAGGCCGCGCACTGCCAGCTGGTGGGGGAGTGGGAGGAGGGCGGGTTTGCGCGCGGGCGGTGGGTGCACCGCGACGGCTCCATGTTCCACGGCACGTTCGCGGGCGGCGTGCAGCCGGTGCGTGCTGTGCGTGCTGTGCTGTGCGTGCTGTGCGTGCTGGGCGCGTGCTGGGCGTGTGCTGGGCGCGTGCTGTGTGCGCTGGGCGTGTGCTGTGCGGGCTGGGCGTGCTGGGGAGAACCACGGGGATGTCCTGAGCTTGACTTGGGGGGGGTTAGTCCCTGATGCTGCCATTCAGGGTGTCGGGGTCAGTGTGCAGCCAGTGCAGGGCGGAAGGGGAGGCCGTTGAGCTATGTGTGTGTGATGTGTTAGCGGGCTATCACACCTGTCCGCTGCTTGCCGCAGCCTGACACAGCCAAAAGCTGCATATGAGTACAGCCATGTCCTTCACAAACCCCAAAACCGCCATCCCCCAAACCCTGAACCCTACCTACCCTAAACCCCAAACCCTACCCTACCCTAAAACCCAGGACCCTCACCCCCCAAGCCCTAAACATCCACCCCCAAACCCTACACTGTCCTGCGCAGGCCGATGGCGCGTTCGTCTTCATCCGCAAACCCCAGATCCCTCACCCCCCAAACCCTAAACCTCTAACTCCTGAACCCCCCAAACCCTAAACCCCGCAAACCCCTCAACCCTCAATTCTAAAACCCTGAAGCCTAAACCCTCTTCCCAAAAACCCTAAAAACCCTAAACCTCTACCCCCCAAACTCTACACTGCCATGCGCAGGCCGACGGCGCGTTCTTCTTTGCGCGTTCAGGGCTGCTGCAGGCGGGTTCGTTCGTGGCGGGCGTGTGGGCCGCAGCCAACGAGCCGAGCGTGGGGAAGGCGGAGCAGCTGGCGGGGCTGGCGGGGGCGTAGGGTTTAGGGCTTCAGGGTTTCAGGGTGAACCCTAAATCCAAGACCCACATGGGTGAACCCTGAACCCTGGACCCGCATGGGTGGAGCAGCTGTGTGGGGCTGGCGGGGGCGTAGGGTGCGCTCTAGGGTTTCAGGGTAAGTGGGGGTTGTAACAGGGGTTAGACTGGCATGTGGGCATGTGGGTGTTGGTCAACCCTAAACCCTTAACCCTAAACCCGAATAAGGCCGCCACGCACGGCAGCTGGCAGCTGCTTGCTGGTGCTGGTGTTGATTGTGTGTTCTGACGGTGATGCTCGCATGTCAGGAAGGGCTTGACTGGCACTAACTGCTGCCTGCAACAGCAATGGCTATCGACACTTCCACCCCCTTGTACCCTGACCGGCTTGGCTCTATGTGATTCTGTAACAACAGCATGTCTGGTACTGGTGGCATCATTCTATTGCTCATGTTCATGTTCATGTTAAACATTGAATTGTTCAGGCATCATTCTACTGCGTTGAGCACGTGGTTCTGGGTGGAGTGGTGTGCCGTGCATGGGAGAAGGGGCAGCATGCAACTGCTAGCGGCACTGGGATTCACATACAGCTGTCTGCGCCCGCAGCAAGCGAAGCTGTGATGTGCATGGCATACAGCCAGTGCAGTCAGCGCCTTCTGCCTCTGCCTTCTTTCTCAGCCTTCTGTCTTATCTCTTATCAGTCTTATGGCAGCTGCCACTGGCAGCCACTAGGGACTGCCACTGGCGGCAGTTCACATTCATGTTGCACTTGCCTTCAGCCAGTCACGGGCTGATCAGCATGGTATTGTATACTGCACAGGACCGCTTGTTTACATGGATGATACAATATGTTCAGCACACGCGAAGTTGATGTGGAGTTCGTGTGCGCCTGGAACATAGCTTGGCCCCAGCACCAACCCAGCCCAACCCTAACCGCAGCCCTACTCCCCGGCAAACCCTGAACCGTAACCCAAGAACAGCCAAGCCCTGAGCCCCCAGCCCTAACTCCCTACCCCACCACCGCCACCAGCCCCTCAACTCTAACTCCCTCAACTCTAACTCCAGAGAGTCCCTACCCCGCCGCCGCCACCAACCCTCAGCCCTAACTCTCTACCCCACCACCGCCACCAGCCCCTCAGCTCTAACTCCCTCAACTCTAACTCCAGAGAGTCCCTACCCCGCCGCCGCCACCAACCGTCAGCCCTAACTCTCTACCCAGCTGCCGCCCCCAGCAGTGCACGTGCCACTGCCCGCGCCGCCACATACCGCAGCTCCCCATCCGCCTCCACCCGTGCTGCCACCTCCTCTTCCCCCTGCCCCACCCCGCGCAAGCCCTCCGCCTCCACCCGTGCTGCCACCTCCTCTTCCCCCCGCCCCACCCCGCGCAAGCCTTCTGCCGCCTGCCCCCCGCCCAAGCCTTTCACCCCCCGCAACCCGCCTGAGCCCTCTGCCGCCTGCGCCCCGCCCGAGCCTTTCACCCCCTGCCCCCCACCTGCTGCTTCTGCTGCCTGCGCCCCGCCCAAGCCCTCTGCCACCCACGCCCGCGCCTGTGCCGGCCCCTGCGCCTGTGGCGCGCTTCGGCCGCTCTGTTGATGATGGATGTCCAGCCGCGTGCTGAGCCACCGCCGAGCCGCCACGTCCCCCACCTCCTGCGCCGCCTGCACCAGCCACCAGGTGCTGAGCAGCGGCCGCCCGCCGTACCCTGCTGCTGCTGCTGCTGCTGTTCTTGTTGTTGTTGCTGCTGCTGCTGCTGCTGCTGCCGCTGCTGCTGCTGCGGGTGCTGCCAGCCGTCTGTCTGGGCTCACCGGAGATGCTGCTGCTGTTGCTGCCGCTGCTGCTGCCAGCTGTCTGTCTGGGCTCACCGGGGATACTGCTGCTGCTGCTGCTGCTGCTGCTGCTGCTGCTGCTGCCGCTGCCGCTGCTGGTGCCGCTTCGGGTGCTGCCAGCCGTCTGTCTGGGCTCAGACCCGGAGATACTGCTGCTGCTGCTGCCGCTGCTGCTGCTCCTGCTGCTGCTGCTGCTCCTGCTGCTGCTGCTGCTGCTGCTGCTGCTGCTGCTGCTGCTGCTGCTGGCGCGCCCGCCCAGGGCCGGGAGGCAGAGGGGTGCCGCGTGGCGCGGGCGAGCAGCACAGAGGCGGGGAGGTGCGCGGGTGCGATGACGGGCGGTTGCTGGGCGGCTGCTGGGGTTGCTGCTGCAGGCGCCGCAGGCTGTGTGGCGCACATCAGCAGGGCGGCTAAGTGGGCGACGGAGTGTGGGGGCGAAGCGGGGCGCACAGAGCGTTTGGCAGCAGGGGTGGTGGTGGTGGTGTGCGCCGCGGCTACGCGGGCCGCACGCGCCGCGGCAGAGTGTTGGGGGTGGTGGTCTGTGCCATGCGCGGCGGCTGCATGGGCGGCATGCGCCATGCGGGCCGCCGCATGCTGCTGTGCCACATGCACCCTGGCCCACCCGCGCGCAGCCGACCCCATGAGCACCCCCAGCTGGGCGCGCAGGTTGTGGTGTGGCGGCACACAGTCAGACGCAATGCCCCACAGGCGGTCCAGCAGCTGCAGGCCCAGCAGCTGCTGGGCAGCTGCCTGCGTCCGGCTGCCCTGCCCTTCGTGCAGTGCCAGGCTCGGCAGCTGAGTAGAAGCCGTGCAAGGGGCGTGCAGGCCTTGCTGGTAGCCGCGCTCAAAGGCCAGGGTGCGTGCGGCAGAGGGGGGTCGGGAGGGGGCTCCTGGGTCCCAGTCTGATTGTTCTGATAGCACGGATTCTGATTGCTCTGGGTCCAGGAAATAGTATTCCGGGGCCCCACCATGGGCCTGGTTCTTCTTCTGACCATGGGCCTGGTTACTGTTCTTGCCATGGGCCTGGTTGCTGTTCTTGTTATTATCCATACCCTTACCACGGGTCTGGTTAATACCATTACCATGGGCCCGGTTTTTGCAGCCGCCCGCCCCTGCGCCACGGCTCGTGTTTGTCCTCGGCGCGGCGGCCGCGGCGTCGAACAAAGTGCTGAGCTTTGCGCGCGCGTGCTGCCGTGCCCGGGCCACCACTTGGGGCGCCTCTGCTGCCAGCTGCCCCACAGGGCTCGCCGGGGATACTGCTGCTGCTGCTGCTGCTGGTGCTGGCAGCTGTCTGTCTGGGCTGGCAGGGGAACCACCTGCCCCTGCTGCTGCTGGTTTGTACTGGGGCGTCGCTGGTGTGCTGCTACCGCCAGCCATGCGGGCGGGGGTCTGGGGTGAGACGGCCATGATGCTTACCAAGGCGTGTGTGTGAACGCAGCCAAGGCAAGGAAGAGGAGTGGGGAGCTGAGGACGGTTGCCACAGCCTGCACCCAGCAGACAGTGCATACAGCATGGAACAGCGCGCAGGGGCAGCGTTGATGGCAGCATGGTGTGTGCACCAAAGCGTGCTTGCATGTTTGCATGTGGGTGAAATGCCGGGCAAACATGCCGTCGTTGGTACTTCAGCAACAACACTGACCTCAAATGGACAGTGAGACGTGGTGCATCTCAAGTGCGCTCGAAGTGCGCCAGAGCTGAGCGAGGACACAATGCTGCTCAAGGTTGAAGGTAAGATTATAAACGCATTTTTAAGGCGTGGAACATTTGGGACGGCAAAGCCCGCCACGTGGAAGATTTAGGGCTTTAGGGTGGATGGGCCAAGGCACCTGGGTCAGTCTGCAAGAATCGCATGTTCCTTCCATCAATATGAGTGGCAGCTGAAACACACACGCTCTCAGTGTGTTCAGGGCGCACTGCCACACACACCACGACGATGGGATGCTACAACATTTACATTTTCAACAGGCAGGGCGTGTGCATCTATTACCACGAATGGTTCCGGCCCAAGTCGGTGAAGCAGGGAGCTGGGACCCTAGCAGATGACCAGAAGCAGATGTTCGGTCTGTTCTGGACGCTCTCCAACTTCTGCGCGACGTTGGATCCCAAGGAGTGGGTGCTGTAGGGTTGTTCGGCAGATCGATCACACGCTGAACTGGCTAGACCAACGCGCAACTCGAACGCCTGAACTGCAGTACCAACAAACAACAGCTGGGCGCTCCTCGCAAGATCGGGCAAGGGTGTCGCTTCAACTCGTTCACGACCAACAACTACAAGCTTCACTTCTTGGAGACGCCCACTGGGGTCAAGGTGGGGCGCGCAGGCAGCAGCATTCCCCACGCCCATGGACGCATGGTGCAGTGCATGGCGCCATGCACACGCATGCAGCAGGGTTCCCAGGGTTGGCAGCAGCACAACACAAGAGCTGCAGCGTCAGGGGCACATGGCGCAATGCTGGAGCTGGACCCAGCTGCGTCCTGATGTGCCTCGCATGGCGCACAGCTGATCCAAATCGGGAAGTTGTGTTACCGTGGGGGTTGTGAGGGGAATGCTGTGATTGCCATCCTCTCAAGGTCCAGCCAAGCCAGGCAACAGCTGCAGGACACACAGCCAAGCCAGGCAACAGCAGCAGGACACACAGTGCTAGGCAACAGCTGCAGGATGCCCAGCCAAGCCAGGCAACAGCTGCAGGACGTTGGAACAACGTGCAGGTCGTGCACCCACCCAGCAGGCACTCAGCAGGCATGCAAGAGCATCCAAAGGCACGCAAGGGCATGCAAAGGCATGCAAAGGCATCCACAGGCATTCAAAGGCATGCAAAGGCATGCAGCAAAGGCATGCAAAAGCATGATGTGGGTGCCCCGGTTCTGTTTCATGTTCATTTTCATGTCATGTTCATGCTCATCTGTTCCCACAGATCGTGCTCAACACGGGGCGCGACGCGGGCGACGCGCGCGACACACTGGCCGCGCTGTACGACGAGCTCCTGGTGCGTACGGTCTATCTGGTCTGACAGCACGTCTGCCTGGTCTGACGCCACGTCTGCCTGCTCTGAGTGCATGTCTGCATGGTCTGACTGCACGTCTGCATGGTCTGATGGCACGTGTGCCTGGTCTGACGGCGCGTCTGCCTGGCCTGCACCTTTGCATGCCTCTTTTTGTCTGTCTGTCTATCCGCCTGCCTCTTTCTTTCTGCCTGTCTGCGTGTTTCTCTGGTCCAACTTATGGCGGCTGTGTTCAGGTCATCGATTCGCATGGCTTGTGTCGACCTTATCCCCAGTTCTAAGCCTTTTTCTTTCAAACTCGCACACTTGTGCTGCTCTCTTGCCACCACACGGGCTCTCACACGCTCTTCCCACGTGCTGTGCACCTTGCACCTCACTCCTCACTCCTCACATTATCATACTCCTCACACCTCACACTGTCGTACCCTCCTCACTCCTCACACTACCACACCTCACACTACCACTTTTCAAACCATGCAGGTGGAGCGCGTGTTCAAGAGCCCCGCGTACACACCTCACATTATCATATCCGCCTCACACTCCGCACACCTCACACCTCACACTACCACTTTTCAAACCATGCAGGTGGAGCGCGTGTTCAAGAGCCCCGCGTACACACCTGGAGCACCCATCCCTGGGTGAGTGAGGTGGAATGACCTGGTGCCTTGTCAGCAACTGCCCGCAACTGTCAGCAACCGCCAGCAACTGCCCGCAACCCCCCTGAAGCTGCCCGCAACTGCCAGCAACAACCCTGGAGCTGCCCGCAACCCCCTGAAGCTGCCTGCAACTGCCAGCAACCGCCAGCAACTGCTGGCGACGTCCTGAAACTGCCTGCAGCTACCAGCAACCACCAGAACCTGCTTGCAACGTCCTGAAACTGCCCGCTACTGCCCGCAACGGCCAGCAACCGCTTGCAACCTCCTGAAACTGGCTGCAACTGCCTGCAACCGCCTGCCACCTCCACGTCCTGTAACGTCCTACTCATCAACTGATACTCACAATATCACATCACACAGAATCTCACAGAATGCGCACGCACTTGCTGGTGCACCCCTGCATGCAGGGCGGATGGCTTTACGTCCGTGCTCACCACATTCCTGCGGCAGCGCGGCATGATGTGACCCGGTGTACACATGGTGTGACGCAGCATGACGCAGCGTGACCCAGTGTCACCCAGTGCGACGCGGGGTGTGACCCAGTGTGACGCAGGGTGAGACCCAGTGCGACCGAGCGTGACCCAGGGTGTGACCCAGTGTGACCCAGCGTGACAAAGAGTGTGACGCAGGGTGTGGCCTGGTGTGACATGGGGCGTGGTTTGTCCCAGTGAGACACGGATATGCACGATTCAGTGTGATGTCTGCTGTGACCTGGTGCGATGCAAGGAGTGAGTTCATGTGACATGGGGGCCATGAGGTGGGGTGGTGGGTGTGCAGGCTGCTGCTCTCAAAACCCATGCATTGTTTTGGGGGCCCAGCTACATATGTTTGATACGCTGATCCTGTGCTGATATGGCATATTCCAGATGCTGATTTGCTGCTGGTTGCAGCTGCCGTTGTACTAGACCATGCAAATACCTTGCAAACAGCTTTGTTACTGCAGCCTGGGAGCTACTGGTACTGCATGATCCAAACGCC
Organism: Haematococcus sp. NG2; assembly: GCA_004335575.1. Taxonomy (NCBI): domain Eukaryota; kingdom Viridiplantae; phylum Chlorophyta; class Chlorophyceae; order Chlamydomonadales; family Haematococcaceae; genus Haematococcus; species Haematococcus sp. NG2. Next base: position 203,712 of record QAXD01000211.1, on the reverse strand, counting down.
CGTCCCTGCCCTGCTGCTGCTGAGCTGGACCACGACATGCATTACTTGAGCTGTGAAGAAACAGAGCTTTGGGCCAACTTGTGCAGCACAGCTGATGTAAACACGAGGGTGCAGCACAGCTTATGCAAACATGAGGCGATTAGGGTGCTGTCTGCAGCCAGCTGACGACCTAACACCCGCCAGCTCTAAAGCACCCTCACGTTGTTACAGACAAGGGTTTATGGTTCAGACAACCTGTAGTAGTTCTGTTGCAGTGACTGTTAGCTGTGGCAGAACAGCGACCGGTTTCCATTACAACAACTGTTGCCTGTTGCAGCTGCTGTTTCCTAATGCAGCAACTCTTCCCAGCCATCAGAAGCTGCAGAGCTCTGCGCTCAGTGAGCAACACCGTGGCTATCCCTGTTCCGCCTGATGAGACCTTTCTGTCCTTGTTGATGAGACCTTCCTAACCTTGCGCGTTCGGATCAGACCTTTCTATTCTTTTGTTTGTTTTTGTTTTGTTGCTACACCGTAAATGCGTAAGCCAGTCAAGGCCTTGAGCAGATCTTCCAGATCCATCTCTCAGATCCATCCTTCAGATCTATCTTTCAGATAGACCTGATCAGACCCCCCCTCAGTCGTCAAAGTCGGAGCTCTCATCCCCCGCCTCCCTCTGCGCCACCACACGCCGCACCAGCGCCTTCACCAGTTTGGCGTCCTCGCCCCGCCCCCGGCCCCGCCTGCCCGCCCGCCCGTGAACACCATCCTCATCCTTCTCGCCGCCGAGATCGTCGTCGCCCTCGCCGCTGACGCAAATGGGTCCCACCGAGTTGAGCACCAGCGCCACCTCTGCGGTACATGTGTGAGCGGTACACGTGTGAGCGGTGCACAGTCATCATCATCATGCGTTATCATCATCACACGGCTTTGCGCGGTTGAACCTGGATGCTGCGGTTCGACGCATGTCCCTCCACGCCTGCTTGTCCATGGCCCAGACCCTTCAGTCCTGACCATGCCCGGAGGCACGAACCAGCTCCAAGTCCCAGCACGCGGCGTGCGGTACAGTTTTGGGCCCGAGCAGTACAGTGTGCAGTACGGGCCGGTGCCAGGCAGTACAGTGTGCAGTACAGTTTTGGGCCCGGGCAGTACGGTGTGCAGTACAGTTCGGTGCCAGGCAGTACAGTGTGCGGTACAGTTTTGGGCCCGGGCAGTACGGTGTGCAGTACGGTCCGGTTCCAGGCGGTACAGCACGGCATGGTGTTGTACAGCGCAGCTGGTTTGCTGGGCGGATACAGGCCACCTCCAACATGTTCACAGTTCATTTTTAACAGTGTTCACACTTCACAGTGTTCTTCACAGTGCACACACTTCACAGTGTTCTTCAGTGTTCACACTTCACAGTGAACTTCACACACTCACGCTCGGGTGTGGTGCGTGGGCCGCCGAACGCGGCCAGCCCCACCAGGTGCTTCACACACGTCCCTCGGTGGTACAGCAGCAGTGTGGGCAGGTTGGCGTCCGGGTACTGCGCGCATGGGCGCGCATGGGGTGTGCACGGGGGGTGCATGGGCATGCATGAGGGTTCATGGGCATGGACATGGGCATGGGCAGGTTACTGCGCGCATGGGTGCGCATCATGGGCGTGCATGCGCGCGCATGGGCGTGGGTATGGGCATGCGTGGACACGCATCACGGGCACGCATCAGCATGCAAGGGCACATGGGCACGCATGGGCACATCAAATCATGCATGGACACACATGGACAGAAGATGCATGGACACAAATGGGCTGAAACGCCATGGACTGAAAATGTGCGGGCATGCATGGACACACATGGTGGGCGTGCATGGGCATGCATGGACGACACCTGGGGTGGGTGGACGACAACCAGGGCCCCAAGATTACAATGATATATATTGATACATACTACTATCAATATCATCATTGTTAGTGACCTTACTTGTTATTGTTATCATCACATTCCCATACCTTGGGTATGCAGTCGGTGGAGACGATGCGCACAAACTTGGTGGCGGGGTAGCGCGCGGCCAGCTCCTCCAGTGCAGCCCCCATCAGGCTGGAGGGGCCGTGGCTGCGAGGGGTGTGAAGGGTGTGATTCATGTGAGAATGGTGTGAGGATTGTGATAATGGTGTGAGGGGCCGTGGCTGCGAGGTGGGTGTGAGAATGGTGTGACGGGTGTCAGAATGGTGTGAGAGGTGTGAGGTGTGAGGGGTTGTGGCTGTGAGGGGTATGAGTTGTGTGAGGTGTGAGAGAACGATGTGAGCGGCATGAGCATGAGGGGTGTGATAATGATGTGAGAGGTGTGCAAATGGTGTGAGTGGTGTGATGGGTGCGAGGTGTGAGAGGCGTGAGGGTGTGAGAATGTTGTGAGGGGTGTGAGGGGTGTGAGAATGGTGTAAGAATGACGTGAGGTGTGATGGGTGTGAGGGGTGTGAGCTGTGTGAGGGGTGCGAGGGGTGTGACAACTGTGGGAGGTGTGAGGTATGAGGGTTGTGAGCGTGAGGGGTGTGAAAGGGGTGTGAGAATGATGTGAGGGGTGTGAGGTGAAAAGAGCGAGGTGTGAGATGCAAGGAGTGAGGTGGGAGTGAGTGTGAGATGTGAGGGTGTGAGGTGCAAAGAGTGAGGTGGGGGTGAGTGCGAGAAAGTTGTGATGGGTGTGAGGTGAAAACAGCAAGGTGGGGGTGAGTGTGATATGTGAGGAGTGAGGTAAAAAGAGTGGAGTGGGGCACAGGAAGTGTGAGGGTGCAGGTGTGAGGTATTGGGAAAGGTGTGAGGTATAGGGGCCCAGGTTTGCGAGGGCAGTGGGTGTGGAGACGCAAAAGCCGTGAGGGCAGTGGGGTGTGAGGGTGTAGGAAGTGTGACCTGTGGTGTGTGGAGTGTGAGGTGCGAGGTGATGAGTGCGGGTGAAGCCATGAGTTGTGGTGTAAAATATCAAGGTCCAGGTCCAGGTCCAGGTCAAAGGTTCAAGCATCGAGGTACAAGGTTCGCCACCCAACGCATGCAATATATAATACATAGTTTGTACATAAACACATGCACTATAAATGGGATTCATGGAACCCATACACACACATGCAGGTCACGCACCCGTCCTTGTACAGGTGGACCACCACCCACAGCCCCTCCCCCTCCCCCTCCTCCACCCCGTCCCGCCCGTACTGCCCGTACTGCCCCGTACTGCCGGCCGGCCCCGCAGCCGCGCCCAGGCCGAGCGCGGGCCCTGGTGCTGCTGCTGCTGCTGCAGCGGCTGACCGCTGCCCCTTGCTGGCCTCGGTCACCTGTGGGGGCGGTACGGTGGCGGTACGGCAGTATGTTTCACGGTAGGCAGTGGATTGTATGGCATGCGGTACGTTGTACAGCACACAGTACGTCGTGCAGCTTGTGGTACATTGTATGGCACGCAGTACGTTGTGTCCGGACCCTAAACCCTGGTCCCTAAATCCCTAAACCCTAGCCTCAAGTCCTAAACCCTAAACCCTTAAACTCTGCACGCACCTTTTGCACAAACTCGGCGCCGCGGATTTCCTCCACCTATGGAACCCAGACCCAGGACCCTAAACCCTA
>QAXD01000211.1:113697-125417 GCA_004335575.1 Haematococcus sp. NG2 | reverse complement strand
CACGCGCACACACAAGGGGGTGTGGGGGGGGGGTGAGGGTTAGAGGGTAGGTTGGGCGGGTGTGAGGGTTAGGAGGGTTGATTAAAGGGTGCCTGACGTGTGCATATAGGGTGATCATAGTGCACGAATGCCAGGCACAGAGGTTGTGCATCTGCTTGCACACCCCAGGATTTCCACGACGGTGGGGCTCATAATGTGAAGAGTTATAGAATTAAGGATAATGGTGCCTGACGTGTGCAACAGATGAAGGGATCGCATCAACCGGAAACCTTGACCCCAAACCCTAACCCCGGCCAACAACCCTCACCCTCAAATCCTCACTCTCAACTCCTCCCTTTCCACCCCCAAACCCTAAACCCTAACCCCATGAACACCCACCAGCCTGGAGCTTTCCACCCTAAACCCTGGGTCCATGAAAACCCATGAGCCTTTCCACCCTGAACCTTAAACCCTTGAAAATCCACGAGCCTGGAGCTTTTCACCCTGAACCCTAAACCACGTGACCCTAAACCCTAGCCAAGCCCACCACCCCGGCCTCACACCTGCCAGAATGGGCCCACTGCCGATGGCGGCGGGCGCATCAGCAGGCACCAGGTTGTTGCCGGCTGCTGCTGCCGCTGCTGCCGTTGCTGCTGCTGCTCCTCCTGGGGAAGTGGCCCCTTGCAGCACCGCCTCCAGGGTGGCCTGCGGTTGGTTGGTTGGTTGGTTGGTTGGTTGGTACGTTGGTTGGTTGGTCAGCCGGTTGGTTAGTCGGTTGGTTGGTTAGCAGGTTAGCACGGTTGGGTGGGATCCCACTCCCGCGCGCCCCCATCCCCCCCCACCACAACACCAGCGCAACATGCACCGAAGCATGCATACGCACACACACACATCCCTTTACACACACACCCTTACACACACACCCTTACAACAACACACCTGCAGCTGCTCGTGCTCCGCCTGCAGCGCCTTCTGCTGCCGCTGCATCGCCACCAGCCGCGACCCCGCCTCCAACGCCAGGACTTGCAGGGAAGCTACAGACTCTCTGCGTCCCAGCATGAACATGCAGCCCAGGAGCACTAAAACCTGGAACGCGGAGTACTCTACCTGGCCCCGCGTACCGCACGCGTACAGCACGTGTACCGCCTCGTACGCGCAGTACGCCCCCATGGCCGCATGCAGCGCGTGCCGCTTGTACTGCTGCACCGCTGTACTGAGCAGCAGTACCGCGGGTCCCAGCCGTACCGCGTGTACCGCGGCGGCGGTACGGCGGGCCATGGGGCTGACGGCACCCGCCCCCGCAGGTGCCCCCTGCGTTTTTTCTGAGTCTTCCGTATTTGATCGCTCTCCTGTTGCTGCTTGTGCTTGTGATGGCTGTTGTTGCTGCTGCTGCTGTTGTTGTTGCTGCAGCCGCTGCAGCTGCTCCAGGACTTCGCCCCAGGGCACCCCAAGGGCAATGGCCCCGGGGATCAACACTGCACACAGCGTCATTGCTGCTGTCAGGGCTGTGGACCAAGCTGTGCTCTTTTGATCCACCATTTGTCCGCCTGTGTGCTGCACTGCCGCTTCTGAGGCACCCGCTGCAGTGGGTGCGTTGTGCACGGGCTGCTCAGGATCCGCCTCGCCCACAACAGGCAGCATAGCCCATGCACAGGCACACAGCACGAACGCCGTGGCTGCCAGCGGCGTGTGCTTGCTGCGCCGCAGCAGCATGCAGCATCTCCCTGTGCCTTCAGCCATGGCCTGCGCCACGGGGGAAACCATGTGCAGCATGCCATGCAAGTGAGGCAAGCAACATAATGCAGGTGCACAGCCCAAGCCCAGAGCAGCTAGCATCGCAGACTTTGACCCATCGCACGTCCACGACGCGTTCGCAGCGCTCACCCGCAAGCCACAAGCGCCCCTTCGCTCGTCCATCAAGATCTGCACGTTTGCAGGAGGGTGTGCACCCAGTGTCTCTGCAGTCGACCGCAAGGTCTCCAGCGCGTGCCTTAGCTGCCCTCCCACCCGTTGCCAGGAGGTGCAGCATCAGCAAGTACTGGGGTAGACCGCCACCAGTGTTCGTTAGCACTTACAAACGCACGGGCACTCACCAGCAGAGCCTAAGGTAGTATGTCTCGCTCATGGCAGGTCGTCCTTTTTAAGGCCCAAGCCAAGCAGTGCAGATAGTGCAACCTAATGACTGGGACTGCGCTCCTTCGCTCCATGCTTCCCTACTTCCCAGCCTGTAGTGTCGCAAACACATCCAGACAATGCTGCAGGCTCGCACTGCCCCTATGCTGTTGTTTGAACACAACTGATTATCGAGGATGAATGGCGGAAAAAGATTTGCAAGGATAGCCCACACACAATGAAGAGTTCCTGCACGAATTCGTACCACATGTCACAAAACTAACTGGATCCACTGGGAGAGATGTTAAAAGATAATACGCGTGGCTGTGGTCTTGTTTCGCTAACTCACATGGCTTGTCTTCCTCCCTTTCTGCGCTGCCAGGCTGGAGACAGGTGTGGAGGACGGCCAACCCAGCAGGCATCACGGGCACGGTGAACGCGAATAGTTCCAGCCTCGCGTGCGGGACAGGACAGCGACTGGGCGCAGCTTTTCCGATGTCGTGCCAGCCGGTCGTGCATGCTAGCTCATGCTCCCAACCGACTCACATCAGGATGCGCTGAACAGTGCTTGCTGTGGTTTATGGTGCATTACAAGCGTCGGTTCTTGCACAGCGCAGAGAGCACAGCCCTGGCATGCTGGACAGGGGAAAACTGCACGCCAGGAAAACTGAACACAATCTCGCGCTCTCATGCAATCCCCGCAGCCTTAGCTAACAGTGCTAACAGGCCCTGTGCCAGCCCCCATAATACACATCAGCTGTGGCACTCCCCAAACCTTGAACCGCACCCCCCACCCGCCCACTCACCCCCATTCACACCAAAGCCCCTCTGCTGGCCGCTCACATTGGGCAGATGGGCGGCATACATGTCCAGAGCACCGCTGCAGGCACACACGCTGTGCTGTGGGCAGCTCCGCGCACCAGTCAAGCGAGCCTGGCAGAACCAGCAACGCAACGCCATCGCCTGCCAACCAGGGCGGCTGCAGTCTCGAAGACCGCACCATGACAGGATCATGCCTGTGTGTTGCTGCTGCCGCTGCCCGCACCCATGCCGCACAGGGCCCCCCCCTGGCCTGCCTGCCCTCTGCTGGGGCCATGCGCATGCGCGCGGTTACGCGCTGCTTGCTTGCGCTGCTTACTTGCCGCCCACGCCGCTGTTGGGGAGGCACTTGATGGCGTTGTCAATGTTGGCGGGCGACACAACGTACCTGTGGGTAGATAGGAGGGCACAAGGGGTTCAACAAAGGCTGGGGGAATTCATAGATAGGACGGGAGAAGGGATTCATAGATAGGACAGGAAAAGGGGTTCAACAAAGGCTGGGGGGGACTGGGAGGCACAAGGTGCAGTAGGACAACATGCCAAGGAGGCAGAGAAACACATGCAGCATCGCTGCAGGTGTGCAGGCGCTGATACCCGATCCTCATGTGCCAACAATCCAGCCATGGCGAGCACCACATGCAGAAACCCATAGCCACACGCAGCAGGCAAGCGCAAGCAGTTAATGCAAATCAGCCCGTGTCTGGCTGAAGGCTCATGTAACATGAACAAGCATGCCCACCACCACCCAGTGTCAAGTGCCCCACAGCAGCCTGTCTGCCCCAACAACCGGCCGGGCTGAGCTAAGCAGCACAGTGACGTGACCCGCGTGCATGTGTGGGCGCATGTGTTCGGTGCCCCAGGTGTGGACAGCCGCATCCATCGTTGTTGTTGTTGTTGTTGTTGTTGTTGTTGTTATTGTGGTGGTTGTTGTTGTAACATTCAGCTTCAGGTGCCAGGCCACATCTGATTCACGCGGACAACTCACATCTTGGAGTTGTCGCGGATGAGGTCGCGCGAGCGCTTCTCGTTGAAATGCTGCTTGCAGCAGTGGCGGGCCATCAGCTTGCCAGACCCAGTGACCTTGAAGCGCTTGGCGGCGGACTGCGGTCAACGGTCAACGGTCAGAGGTCAACGGTCAAAGGTCAATGGTCAAAGGTCAACGGTCGGAGGTCAACGGTCAACGGTCGGAGGTCAACGGTCGTCGGAGGTCAAAGTGCCTGGTGTTCATGTCAACGGGCAGAGCTCATAACCCATGGTCCACAGCGGTCGACATTGCCAATGCTGCAAAACGCGCAGCGCGGCGAACCAAACCCAGGTCCCTTACTCCCCAGCCCCCCATTGCCAGTTGGGAGATGCACATGGTCACATGCAGTGGCAGCACGTGCAAGGTGTGTGCAGGGGTGCGCTGTGCGGGATGAGTTGTAGGGGTGGGTGGGGAGGGGATGGAGGGGGCAGCACAAGATGCCAACCGCCCAGTGCATCACAGGCTCATATCTGCAGCTGCTCCTGCACTGCATGCAGCAACTGCAGCAGCAGGGCGCAACGGCAACTGCGCATGCATGCCCTGCAGCGCTGCTATGACGCCCTGAGCATGCCCCTGCACCTCGCATCCAGCTGCCCCAGCTGCATTTGGGAGCACTGAAGAGCTGCAGCCTTGCTGCACATGATGGAGAGGTGCAGCCAGCCATGCCACTGTCATGCAGCACATGATGCTGCCCATGATGAAGAGGTGGGGAGTTCAGCACCGTGAAACCTTCTGGGCTCACGCAAACCCGGGGGCTTATCTGCTCGCAACCTGGCTCCTGAGACGCCGTGCCTGCCCCATGGTGAGCATTTGTGCGCTCATCGCACCTTGCGGGTCTTCAGCTTGCCGCTGGCCTGCACATCCACGGTGACCGCCTTCACGGGCTGCGTGCACACCAGCAGCAGCATGGGTAGAGCAAAATCCCAAGCACGGCCATTGTGTGGTGCACCCATCTACTAGCCCCCAGGATGCCAACCAGCGCTCCGTATTCTATGAGTGCATAATGGATGGGAATGCAGGCCCCAGGCTGTTTCCGATGAGGTGACTGGTGGCTGGTTAATCTTGAGGTGAGGCCAGTGCTGCAGCTCCACGATAAGAGTTTCAGCCAATCTTTAAGAGCTCGTTACTCACTGCGGCAGCCACAACACGGGCCTTGGGGGCCACAGGGGATGCCATGAAGGCGGAGCGCATGGACGCACCCCTCAGAGCGGCCTGCATCTTTCCTATATTTTCTTGGGCTACGCGGCAGCCTTAGGCGCGCTAAGGGACTGCACATCCCTGGCAGTGTGACCTTGCTAAGGCAATGCGACCCCCATTCGAGACGCACTCACCCATTAGGATTTCGACTGCGTTATCCCAAATTACTGTCATCCAGTGGGCGTGCCTGGTGGTGTGCATGCCAGGCCCGGGTTGTGGGGCAGCCTGATGCTGTCTGGCAGCGTGCTCGTGTGCAGGCCCTGCAGCACAGCACATGTTCAGCAGCAGCATCAGACCAGTCTGGGCAGGCTGCATCTTGAAAGGCGCACGCTATGGGGCACGCGCCCTGTGCAGCGGGCCGCTGCACAAGCTGCACACATGCGCAGCGCTGCACCATCAGGGAGTAGCTCAGCGTCTCTCCGAGCCGCAGGAATAGCCAGCCAAGCGCGGCTGCAGCATCACAGGGGCCGTGCACTCACGGTGCGATGATTCAGCAACCGCATGGTGGCGCATGCTCTTGACACCATGTGCTGACCTGCATGTGCACCCTGTGCTGGGCTGCATGTGCTGTGGGTGTTGGGGTGTGTTCTGTGTGGGTTGGGTGGTGGCATGCAGTTGTGGCATGCAGTCGTGGGTGGTGGCATGCACTTCGGGGCTCATCATTGGTGCATGGCATCACTGTTGCTTTGTGCTGTCAGAGCTTGCACGTTCGTCTATGTCAACGTGCCCCAACGTAACATACGTGCAGCGTGCGACGTGCCCATGCCGCCACGGCATCACGCTGCACCCGCCACTCACCGCCCACCCCCAACAACCCCATGCAACATTTTAGGATACCGGCTTTCACTTCAGTCTGCATGTGCATGGACGGTCGCCGTTGCCCAGACTCGGGAGGTTGCGGCTGGACGATCTTATGGCCGATGGCCTGCATGCATGCAGGCCATCGGCCATCAGATTGTCCAGCCGGGCGCGTTGGTGCATCTCAGGACCTGTCGCAGGAGCTATTCCATGGCCGGCCGGCATGCTGAACTGTAGAACCTGTTCCATGCTCGGCATGCTAAATCCTTCAACCTCTTCCATGCTCGGCATGCTGAATCTTTTCACCTCTTCCATGCTCGGCAAGCTGGTTTTAATAACGTATGCCACGCCCGGCATGCTGAATCTAGGATCGGCATGCTGAACTTCAAAAACCTATTCCATGCTGGTCCACGCACGCAGGTGTGCATGGCGGCGCGCAGCTGGCTGAAGGAGGCGAAGCAAGGCCCGCTGCTGCTGCCTGGCCGTGTGCCCAACACCCCATGGCGGCGGGTGCTCATGGCCCTGCAGGTGCGCCTGGGCTGTGCATGGGGCGCGCCATGCGTGCACGCATGCAGGCATGCGTGAGTGTGTGCATGTGTATTGCATGTGTGCGTGCATGCATGCTTGCGTGCCTGCTTGTTTGTGGGCAGGGGTAGGGAAGGTAATGTGTGTGCGTTCCTGCATGCGTGCATGATGCATGCATGCGTGCACCATGTGGCGTGCGTGCACATGGGCACGCGCGCAGGGCGCCCCCACCCTGGAAGAGCTGCTAGCACTGTTCATGCGCCACCAGCACAAGACGCTCGTTTGGCGGCCAGTGCATGGCGCTGCGCTGCTGGCACGTACCGCCCAGCTGGCTGAGCTTGCCGCGCTGTCGGAGCAGTACACGTACAGCAGTACAGCAGCACATGTGCAGTACAACAGTACACGTGCGGTGCAGGCAGTACAGCACGTGGCCGCGGCGCAGGGGGCGGGCCGCGGCCCAACGGAGCAGGCGGTACAGCACGCGCGGCGGGCGCGCAGTACAGGCAGTACAGGCGGTACAGGCAGTACAGGCGGTATGGGCAGTACAAGCGGGGCGGGGGCGGGCCGCAGCTTGGGCCTGGGTGGCGCGCAGTACAGTGCGGTACAGCGCAGTACAGCCGCTGTCGCTACTGCAAGCACTGCCGCCACAGCCCCCGGTGTGCACTCGGAGGCTGCAGAGGCACTGACACAGCTGCTCCTGGTTGCGTGGCCCAGGTGACTGCTGTCGGTACTCCTTTTGACTGCAATGCTTTGTCATGTATTGTTGGGAGGGAGCAACCTGCACTGGTGTATGGCTGGAGCTTTACCGTGCATAAGTATCGTTAGATGTTAGTGATGTTATCATGTTACGGTCACAACTGCATGCCCTGTTTTCACTGCACGACAGCTCAGATATTCGCAGCTTCCTCATAGCCCACACACGTCGCTAACATGCGGCACCATGCGCCATGCACCATGCACCACCTTGCGCCATGCAGCGCCATGCGCTGCGCACCTTGGCTGTGAGGGCCCTCCCCATTTTCTGCCAGCCAGTCAGCCACTCAGTCAGACCGTCAGTCTGCTAGTCGGAGTGTATGCTTGCCACGTGGCAGTTGCTGCGCATGCCGCGTTTTCTGTACATGCCTCTTGGTTTATAAGCCAGCTTGTTAAGGCCTACATTCTTACATATGTGTTTGTTGATACTGCCGCCCGTGCATTCTGTGCATAATGCCCACCTTTCTCTCTCAAGCTCTAAACCCTGAGCCCTGAAGCCCTAAACCCTAAAACCTAACCCTAATCCTCTTACGAACCCTCTTTCGGTCCCTCTTCCAGGCTATGTGACCCGGAGGTTGTGCGGCGGTTGGAGGCGCGCCACATCACCCAGCTCCTGTCTGCCGCGGCCTCCCTGGGTCTGACTGTCGCGCCCGCGCCGCGCTTCCTGGACCCACACACCAACCGCGTCACCGCGCTGCCAGTGAGCCATGGCAGCGGCAGCGGCAGTAGCAGCAGCGGCGGCGGCAGCAGCAGCGGTGGCGGCAGTAGCAGCGTCGGGGGCAGTAGTGGTAGCAGTAGCAGCAACAGTAGCGGCGGGGGCAGTAGCAGCAGCAGCAGCAGCAGCAACAGCAGCAGTAGCAGTAGCAGTAGCAGTAGTAGCAGCAGCAGCAGTAGTGTGGCCCCTTGCCTGCCTGCCCAGCTTGCAGCTGTACTGCTGGCAGAGCTGACTAGGGAAGGTTGCTGGAAGCTGCGCACGGCACTACAACTGCTGCCAGCTACTGCCAGGGCCCGGGCACGGGAACGAGGAGGTACGGTTGTGCATGATGGCAATACTGCTGGCACTGTTTGGTACTGCTTGTACAGCTGCTGCTGGTGGCGCTGCTGCTGCTGCTGCTGCTCCTGGCGCTGCTGTGGCTGCTGTCAGTGTTGTTTGTACTGCTGGTGCCGCGGGCCCTGTTGGTGCTGCTGTTAGTGTTGTTTGTACTGCCACTGCTGCTGCTGCTGCTGCTAGTGTTGTTTGTGTTGACACTGCTGCTGACGTTGCTGCTGTTGCTGCACCCACAGGTCGCAATGCATCCAGGCAGCAAGGGGGCTGGCTGCACAGGGCTGAGGGGATGGCTGAAGAGGATGTGCAAGGGGAGATGGAGGAGGGGGATGATGTTGATAGTGAGCCAGACGCAGGGATGACGGCTCAGGAGGATGAGGAGGAGTGGGTGTGGGAGCAGTGGTGGGCGCCGGGGGACGGGGATGCGCGGGGCAGCAGCACCGGCAGTACCGGCAGTACCGGCAGTACCGGCAGTACCAGCAGTACCAGCAGTACCGGCAGGACCAGCAGTACCGGCAGTACCGGCAGTACCGCCAGCGGGAATGAAGATGGTGTCGGCAGCGTCCACGTCAATGGCGTCAACACCTGTAGCAGCAACAATGACAACACAGGCAGTAGCCGCAGTAGCAGCAGCGGCGGCGGCGGCAACAATGGCAGCAGCGATAACAATGGCAGCAGCGGCAGTAGCAGCAGCGGCGGCGGCGGCAACAATGGCAGCAGCGGCAGTAGCGGCAGCGGCAACCTGGGCGCGCGGCGTGCGCTGCTGCTGGATGCAGCATGGGGGGACGGGGGCATGGTGGGAGCAGAGGCGGGCGCGCCGGGTGCGCTGGTGGCGCGTCTGACTGACGCACTGGTGCGCCTGCAGCTGTTGCCAGAGCAGGCAACTGGCCCCACTGCTGCCGTGCTAGCCGCTGGAGGGTCAGCACAGCAGCACATGTCCACGGCTGCGGTGCCAGCTCCAGGCAGCCAGCCAGTGTCAGCCCGCCGCCCGCGCACAGCATCTGCGCCAGCACCCGCCACGTCAGCAGCCGCCACGTCAGCACCCGCCACGTCAGCACCCGCCACGTCAGCATCGGCACGCGCACAAACCACACAATGGCCATCACACAACCCACCGTCGCGGATGCAACCCACGCCCTCGCACTCACCCAACCCACCCGCACGCGCACAACCTGGATCCTCGCCCTCACCCAACCAACCCTCACCCTCACACAACCCACCCGCACCCGCACACAACCCACCCGCACACGCACAGCACACGCCCAGATCATCACCGCCGCTCGTAGCACAACCGCCGTGTGCGGTGCTGCCGCCCGCCACGCGCGCGCACGTGCGGCAGCTGTGGGGGGAGCTGCCGCGCATGAGTGTCCGCCTGGTGGCCTCACGCCGCGTCATGAGGGTTTGAGGGCTCAGGGCCTGGGCATGAGGGTTGAGGGCTCAGGGCCTGGGCATGAGGGTTCAGGCTCAGGGCCTGGGCATGAGATAATAGGGTGCTGGGCTTGGGCATCAGGGTTCAGGGTGTGGGGTTGAGGGTTCAGGGTTCAGGGTTCAGGATGCAGGTTTCAGTGCTCAGAGTTCAGAGTTCAGGGTAAAGGGTTGAGGTTGTGGATTCAGAGTTCAGGGTAAAGGAACCTGGAAAAGTAAACCCTGAACCCTGAACCCAAACCCCAATGGCTTCAACCCTGAACCGTAATAAAACCTAAAACCTAGCTGCATGCACCTGCCTGTCTGCTTTTCGCCTTTGTACTTTGTCACTTCCTTCTTTCTTTTCTCTTTTTTCTCTTTGCGCTGCATGCCGGCTGGGTGCTGTGCTTTGTCATTTTCTTCTTTCTTGTCATTTTCTTCTTTCTTGTCAATTTTTTGTACTCTTTGCGCTGCATGCAGGCTGGGCTGAGGGACCCCGTGCTGTGGGATGCCCTGGAGCACCACCTCACAGCCACACCCCTCCCCAGGTGGGTGAGGCCCACACAGTGGCCGGTGCTAGGGTTGTTATGGTTGGTTGGTTGGCTGCGGTCGGTCGGTTGGCTGTGGCTGGTGCGAGGGTTGCTGTGGTTGGTCGGTTGTGCTGGGCTGTACGCCGCTGTTATGTTGATCATAATGACATAAATGAGGATAAGCCGCTGTTATGTTATGTGATGTCCCAGATGGCTATTGCTGGTGTCGTGGTGCACGCAGGTCGGTCCGCTCTGTGGCGTGCGCTCTGAGCGCCTTCACCGACGCAGGCCGGCCTTCAGTGGCCCTGCTATCCGCCGCCGCACAGCTGCTCGCACCTCCCGCCATGCACACCGGCAGCGGTACGGTACCACATGACATGGGCAGTACAGCGCGGGACGCCGGGAGCAGTACTGTACTGCAGGAGGCCCGCATGGCAGACGTGGCGCGCCTCACTGCTGCTACTGCCGCCACCCTGTCCTCTGGCATCCAGTCAGACTGGCAGCTGGGCGGTCTGACACGCACGCGAGCGGCGGCCCAGTCAGACGGGGCAGCCGCGGGACGTCTGACAGCGGTACAGGGGCAGCAGGCACGCCACGCGCTGCAGGCCGGCACGCAGCTGCTGGCGGCACTGGCAGCACGCGTACGTACCGCGCACATGAGGTGGGTTTTGGGGTTTTGAAGTACCTCCAGGTTTCTGAGGTTTGTGCTCTCGTGTACTGCACAAGCTTTCGTGTGCTGCTTCCGTGTGCTGTACAAGTTTGTTGTATGAGTACCGTATTAGGACTGCTGCCAGCATCCAGTAGTCTCTTCGTTGAGGCGGGCCTCGCACAAGGTGGGGGCCAACATCTGGCTCCCTGCTTCAATCTGTCAGGCTCTGGCAAGGCAGCATGCGACCGGTGCATGTTGTACTGCAAGCAGTGTTTGCTGCGTTGTGTTGTGCCGTGGTTCTTTTGAGCAGTACAGTGGGGCGGTGTGATGTGGCGCATGCGTGCCCAGCCTGGTGCACACACCTGCTGGTCACAGGTTCTCACTGGCTGCCCTGCTGGAGCTGCTGCCGCCTCTGTCCCAGCTGGAGGCTGACCTGGCGCTGATGTCAGACGCACCGGCTGTGACAGACCGCGCCGTCACGGCCGCCGCGTCCGCCGTAACAGCCGAGCTGCTGGACGTACTGGCGTACCAGCTGTCCCGCGCGCTCGCGCAACCGCCCGCCCAACCGCCCCAACCGCCCCAACCGCCTCAACCACCCGCCCAACCGCCCCAACTGCGTCCGGCCGCTCCAGGCGCGCGTACCAAACTGCAGCCGCTACTGCCCGCACGCCGCCCGCAGCCGCCCGACGCACCAGCAGCGGCCACACCCACAGGAGAGGTGTTGGGGGAGGTTTATCAGATCGTCGATCTAAATAATAGTTCTTTCGAAGCGGCTGTAGCGGCCAGCGCCCCGCAGCCGCAGGGCCTGAGGCTTGATCAGGCCGCCCAGCTGGCGGCTGCCCTGTCACACCCCCACAGCGTGGCGCGCCCGATCAGGCGCGCCGC
>QAXD01000211.1:91940-106065 GCA_004335575.1 Haematococcus sp. NG2 | reverse complement strand
GCGCCGGGGTCGCGCGCACGGGGCGGCTGAACAGCAGCGACGCCAACAACGGGTTGACGGGCGGCGGCAGCGCGCGTGCTGCTGCTACTGCTGCTGCTGCTGCTGCTACTGCCGCTGCTACTGCTGCTGGAGCAGACGCAGCGACCGGCGGTGCAGGAACCACCACCAACAACAACAACAACCCCAACGCCAGCAGCAACCCCCACGCCAGCGACAACCACCTCCACCAACCGCCAACCACCAACCAACCGCCAACCGCCAACCAACCGCCAACCCCCGCCCCCGTGTGGCGCAGCAGCGAGGGCGACAAGCCGCTGCGCGGCGCGTGCGGCAGCGCCGTCGCCTCGATGCTCGTCTCACACTTTGGGCCCGAGCTCTCACGGGACCACCCGCGCGCCGCGCTCTTTGCGGTACGTGTCAGACACAGCGGCTGGCGGTACGTGTCTTGCGGTACATGCTGCGGTACGTGTCAGACACCGTGGCTGGCGGTACGTACCGCGGCTGGCCGCAGTACGGTTTTGCAGTACGCCACCTGGGTGCTGGGGCTTGAGGGTTGAGGTGTGGTTGGGGTTGAGGGTGGACACCGTGCTAAGGTGTTTTGGGGCTGGGGCCTTAGCAAGTCCACGGCACCGGCACTCATCGCCCCCTGCTGACTCAGCCCACTGTGTACCGCCTGTATCGCTTGTACCGCAGTACGTGAGGGGGGTTGAGGAATACCTGTACCGCACCGCGGCGTCCCGCCAGGAGTACGCTGACCTGTCCACTCTGCAGGACAGGATCGTGCAGGTGCGTGCAGCAGTACATCTGAAGTACAGCTGCGGTACAGCTGCGGTACAGCACAGCTGCAGTACGGTGCAGTTGCGTGGTGTGATGTCACGGCTTAAGTGGCCCCAAGGGCCCCACGTGTAGCCTCACGTGTCTGTGTGCGTGCTCGTTCTGCATAATAGTAACAACACACATGCTCGTCATGCATACATGCACTTGAAATGTGTTACACAGCACACTCCCCTGTACGGCTGTGCCGCGTGCTGTACCGCATCAATGTACCGCTGCTTGCGATGTACCGCTCCGTGCAGGCAGTACAAGCCATCACGAGCGTGATGGAGTGAGGTTGAAAAGCCCGGGGTGAGCTGAGCCCCCCTCTCCCTCCCCTCCCTCCCCCTCCCCCGCCCCCCTACCTGGGCACTGTTTGCCACACGAGCCTGCACTGTGTTTGTCTGGGTCCAGCATCTGATCAAGGCTGTGGCCCCCCTGCTGGGCCTGCTGAGGCAGGACCCTGATAGATGAGTGATACATGGAGGGGTGGGGTGCGAGTGGCAGGGGCAGGGGAAGCGTGCTGCCGTCAGCCATGCGTTAGTCCATGGCTCTGCAGCCGCTTGGTGTCTGGTTGCTGAGATGATGGTGGTGGGGTGGGTGGTGTGGCGGCGGCGGTGTGCAACATGCCGGCTGTACGGCCGGTGACAAACACAACACGCCGGCTGCACAGGCTGCACGTGGTGTGATGCCCAGTGTTGTGGACTGTCCAGTGTTGTGACGTGAGAGCTGGACCATTCATGGCGGTTCCCTGCTGTGTGATGGTTGTTTTGTGCACTTTTTGGGGCGCGTCGTGAGTGCCTTTTTCCCCCTGGGGTTGGTTGTGCTCTGCAGCTCGTGTGCTGCTGCGACTGTGGCTTGGGCGCGTGATGTGGCCTGCCGTGTGTGATGTGTGTGACACGTTGTGGCTGGGTGTGGTCCATGGTCCGTCCGACTCCCCCCTCTGTACTATCATGCACCATCCGCAGCCCGGCATGGTCGCACATGTGAGACACTCATGTGTGGCGTGCCCCCAAGGGCGGCGTGGTCTGACTGACCGTTCCTGGTGTTGGTTCGTGGTCTGACATACGCGTCGGGGTCTGACATGCGCGCGTTGTCTTACATGTGCATCGTGGTCTGACATGCATGTACCGCCGGTGAGCAGCTGGCTGTTCTGCCCAACTGCCTCACACAATGAGCGTGCACTTTTGCACCAGGTGGTACTCGATGCAAGCAAGCTGCGTTGATGCAAGCAAGCTGCATTGATGCAAGCAGGCTGGGTTGATGCAAGCGGGGTGGGTTGATGCAAGCAAGCACTGGTGGGGACGTCGCACCTAAGCATTGAAGCATTGATGGGGGCCGCTGACCCCGGCCTCTGGCCGTGTTCACGCGGCGTGTGTTTCCTGTTTTGGACCCCTACCTCTGTGGGAGGGGCTATGAGGAGCCTGTTTTGGCTCCCTCACTCTGCCCTCACCCTCTGCACATTCGCAGGGGAGGCGCAGTATTAGCAGAGGGCTGCGGGTCGTGGTGTGGGGGGGCTGGTGGGTTGGGGCTGAGGGTTTGGGGGGCTGTAAGGGGGTGGTGGAGGCCGGTATAGGGTGGTCGAGGAAAGACCGGAAATGGGAGGCCCAAGCAAGTGTGGGAGGTGTGGGAGGTGTGACCATGCTGAGGCTGTATGTGTGACCTGGTACTAGACACTCCAAGCCCGGTGTGAGGGGTGGTGTGAGTTGTGTGACCGCATAAAGAGCACCTGGTGTGATGCCCGGGGGTGACCTCTCACGTGTGCCTCACGTGTGTGCGTTTGTGCACCCCACCTTCTGGACCGTGGAAGGAAGGAGCAAGGGTGCTTCTGCTCTCTCCCTCCTGTGATTGCCTTCCTTGTGATGGTGGGCCACGCGTGTTGTTTGTGGTGGGGCATGTGGTGTGCGCGTGGCCCTCATCCACGGCTTGTGATCCAGCCGCCATCCGCTTTGTGTGATGGCGGCCCTGCTGTGCTGTGCTGTGCTGTGCTGTGCTGTGCTGTGCTGTGCCCCCAAGCCGTAGAGCTGTACTGCTGTAGTGTGAGAGGCGTGAGGCACGTGTCCTGTGTGCCTGATGCTCCGTGACTGAATCTTCCTTTTGTTGATCTCTTGGCTGGCCTCTTGGCTGCCCTGGGGGCTCCCGGCTGTGTCCGGTGGCCTGACCTTTGGCCTGCCCCCAACTGCCGAGGGTTCAGGGTTTAGGGTTTGGCCCCCCTAAACCCTAACCCCCAGGCTTCCATTGTTGACACCCATTGGCGAAGGGCTGCCCCCCCAATGGCTAAGACGCCAGCGCCTGCTGGCTGAGGTTTTGATACGATTGGTTGTACGTGTGAGTGTGTGTGTCCGGGCCATTGCTGCCGGCCATCACTCTTCCTCCTTGTCTTTGTACTGCCGCTACTGCTGATGCTGGGTACCGTGATGAGTGTGGGTGTGTGCAAGGGCATGTGCCGAATGTGGGGCAGTACATGGGAGGCAGTGCATGAGGGGCAGTACATTGGGGCAGTACATGTTGGGCAGTACGTGGGGGCCGGTGCATGTGGGGCAGTACATGTGCCGGCAGCCGTTTTGTCAAGTGGTGCGTGGGGGTGACGAGCGGTGGGGATGAGGGGGGTGGTCTGGCCGGGCGCATGGGGGTGGGGGATGGGGGCGCTTCGCCTGGCGTCCCCTCCCTCCCACTCTTTCGCGCCTCTGTTTTGCGCTCTGCCTTGAGGGGTGCTGCGCGTGTTTCTTTGAGGGCATGCTGCATTGGGGCTGTCCCTTGCCATCCGGATTGACCGGAGAGGATGTGACTTGTACACACGCACTTGTTTCACACGAGGATTAGACCATGCACATGGTGGGGCGGCACTACTACCAATTGGCTTGACAGGCAGTGCTGCACCGGCCATCTTAACCCACTAAAACAACCCATTAAAACAAGGAACGGCCATCCTGGCCCACTAAAACAAGGGACCACATGCACTGGCGTGCGGTGTGCTGTGCTAGCAGGGGTGCCCATGGCGCATCTGGCCTGGGCCAACAAACCCCGTTCCGTTTTTGTGCATCGCATCTTGCATCTCGAGAGCCGAGTTGTGCCACAGCCCCAACCGCTGGTTTGGGTGGACGTGATAAAGTGTGAGGTGCATTACCCCCCCAGGGCAGGGAGCATCCCATTTCATATGCTTCTCACAGCCCCTCTTGTGTGATCGGACTTCGTTGTACTGCCGCCCCACACTCGTACCGCATGCCCCTCACACAAGTGGGCGTGTGAGGTGTGAGGTCACGGTCACTCTTCCTGCGCCCGCCCTCACTCTGCCCATGGAGTGAGGGCGGCGCGTGCGGGTGGTGCGACTGGGGCGGCAAGTATGAGCGGTGTGGACGTGCTGACGGTGCGGAAGTATGAACAGGGAATGGAAGGTATGAGCTACCAAGCGGCACTCAGCGCCGGGCCTCAGATGAGGCGGGGTCGATGTGATGTGGCCCTTTGGCGCCTGTTATATTCTTTCCTTTGTGGCTGGCTGGGCGGGACCGGCGCAGTGGGTGTGGGTCACGCATGCACTGCCGGCTTAGATGTACTGCCGGGCGCACATGTACTGCCATCACAGATGTGCTGCCGGTACATGTGTACTGCCTGCGTGTACTGCCTGCATGTGGGCCTGTGTGCGCCGCGCGACGTTTGACGCGACCCGATGGTGAATGCATGTGGATGGCTGTTGGTGGTGGTGGCAGGTGTGGCATGGTGGTGGGGACGCGCGATGCCGATGCTGGCAAAGATGAAGGCCAGGGCGGTGACGGCTTACGCAATTGTTAGACCTTAAGCGCACGTGCGATTGTTAGACCTGAAGGGCCTTAGAACGCAAGGTGGGCCTGGGCGGTGGGAGGCAGTGTGCAAGGGGCTCACTTGAGTGTGGCCGCCCCACTAAGCACCCCATCTGACGTGCCCTTGCCTTGTTTCCGGCTTGAATCGGCTTGAAGTTTGAGGTTTGAGAGACAGAGATAGAAGCTGCTTTGCACCGCACCGGACTCGCCTTTGCCCCGTTTCCGGCTTGAGGTTTGAGAGATAGAGGCGTTGACGCTTCAAAGCTCTGAGGGTTGCTGCTCTGGTTCTTCTTTGAGGGTAGCAACTCTGGTTCGTTGCATGTTGGGGGTGTGGAACGGCGTGAACAAAGGGAGTGGCCGGCCGTGACTCACAAGTAACACACAGTGCCTTGGCACGTGCCTGGGTGCACTGCGGTGGGCCGGAAGGGGTGTTTGGTTGTAGAGGCGGTGGTGGGTTCGTGCCTCTTGCTCTTTTTGCTCCTTTCTGAGCTCTTTCCTGAGCCTTTCTGGTAAGAGCTCCTTTCAAACCGTGCTTTGTGCTGCCTGCAGCTGTGCCGCCTGCGCAGCGGCCCTGTATTGCAGCTGTATGTGCTGGGTCTCACTCTTTTGTTTCCCATGAGCGCGCATGGCTGCTGTCCACTGCTCCATGCAGCCGTTCGTGCATGTGACTGTACTGCTGTACTGCCCCTTCCTCACACAGTGTGGGGGGTGCAAGGCAGTACAGCATTGATGTGTGAGCACGCTGGAGAATGGCGGGTGTTGCAATCTTGTTCTTGCTTTGTCTTGCTTTGCGTTCATAGGCTGGGTGTGCTGCGAAGCATGGCCCACGCTTGCTTTAGCCTGTTGATGAGTGTTGCTCGCCTACATGGTATATGGGCACCGTTTTGGGCCCCAGACATGTAAAATTGTGTGCATGTTTGTATGTGCACGTGGTGTGAATAGGACCTGCCCGGTAAGGAACTGCCTGATTAGGACCTGCTTGAGGACCACGCTTTTGTGGCCTCATCTGGCAACACACAGGGGGGCACACAGTGAGGTCACACACTGCGGCTCTTCTTGACCATGGTGCATGCGTTTTTTGAAGTTGCATTTGAGATGGCTGGAACTATGGCTGAAACTTGTCACATGGCTGTTGGAAAGGTGGCAAGATGGTTTGCATGTTGAGTCGTGCATGTGGCTTGTCAAACAGCTTGCAGACTGCTGTGTTTGCGGCGGCTCCCAAGCAAGGCTGGGGGGCAAAGACTAGGTGTTTGAGTTTGAGGTCGGTGCGACATCTATCACTCATTTTGTTGAGATGGTGCCTGCATCAAGACGTCCTGTTGTGTGGGCGACGAAAGTGCCGCCGCGCATATGTACTGCACATGTACTGCTGCTGCTGGGCCTGTTCAGGCCATGGGAAGAGGCAGTACATGTACGCCATGCACATGGTGCCATGCGTGATGGTAGTATGACGTGATTGTGGTGTGGCTGCATAGTGTGGAACCCCATCTACTTGCTTGTTGTACAATGTGCGACGTCCAAGAGCATGCGCGCGCGCACGATGTGCGGTTTTTGGCTAGAGTGCACTATTCTTTCAGCCGTGCACTGTTCTGAGTGGCTGGTATGATGCACCGACAGCAACAAGCTACGTGCTGCTTGGCACAGGGCTGGTGACACTAATGCGCGGCGGTAGAAGCTGAAGCCGTGTGATGGAGTGACAGGGCGGGGGTGCGGCCCTGATGAAGCAACTTTTCCCGGTCCTAACTAAGGAACTTTTCCCCGGCCCAAAGTAAGCAACGCCTTGTGGCCTAATGTAGCAGCTTTCCCATGTGAGGATGAATGGAGCGGCAGGGGGTCAGTTGCACAGGGCAGGTCAGGAGGGCTCTGCCATTGCTGTGCGTTTGTGCGTCTGGCTGCGAGTGGGCCTGCTAGCAGATGTATGAGGCGTTGTTTTCACAGAAGCCGTAGGCGCCAGTCGACGACCGCTTGGCCCCGTGTATGAGGTGTGGTAGAGTTGTTGTTGTTGTTGTTGCGACACCGTAAGCCAGTCAAGGGCTTCTAGGTGGCAGATCGACAGCAGATCACAGTGACAGTCCATATACAGTAGTGCCTGTTTGATTTGGTGTGCTGGAGTGGGCAGGTGCATGTACAGGAGAGCTGAGGCACCATGCAAGCTGTGAGACAACATGTAATGTGTGAGATGAGGCGTGATGACCAGGACAGGTATTACACTTACAGCGTTACAGGAGAGGTATCACACTGTCATGAGGCCCATTTGCAGGAGAGGTATTACACTGATTAGATGTGACCGCCAACTCCACACCAGCAGTACAAGTGTACAACGCAGTGGCAGTACATGACACAGGATGGGCACATTGACAGCTGTGAAGGAGGACTAGCCGTGACACAGCACAAATCGTGATGGATGAGAAACCCTAATGTGACGGCGTGACACAACAGCTGTTGTTACAGAAGCCGTAGGCGCAGTCAAGGCCCTCTTGGTATGTGAGCAAGCTCTTCACTCACCAGAACATCAGTCCGTGTTATTGTTATTAGTCCAGGCGTGACACAACACAAATCAATGCCCCAGGTCCTGACAGCTGTGCACCACTTCCCCTTCGGTTCTAATGTCTCAGGCCCTGTGATGTGAGAGAGGTGTGCAAGGGCCACTGCATACACTGCCGTCACGCTGCACACTTACAGGACAGTCACCGTAAGTGCCAGGCTAAGTGGAGGTGGAGACACCACCAAAACCAAGCAATCCTGCAATACTGTGTTTTGGGATGGAAGCAGGAACTGGCCCGCCGCCCACAACTGGCTGAAGGCTCGTAGCACATCATGATAATGATAGTAACACGGCGTTTCATAGATGTTTCTGCATGCCGGAGCCTGGCAGTCATTAGCCAAACACCTACATGCCCAGAAAACTAGCCCTGAAAACCAGGAGCCGCCTCACTACAGCACCTAGCACCCTGTTAGAAGCACACACTACAGCAGGCAACAGCTGACCGACACACCACCCGTGGTCAGCAGCAACATGCTGATGCCACAGGGCACCCGGGCCATACGGCAGCAGGCGTGCCAAACCAGCTGCACCTGTGCAATGCGCACCACTACCAGAGTGCAGGGCATAGGGAAAAGTATGCGTCAGGATCAGGCAAGCAGCTTGTCCACACAACCTCCTCCACCCCTCCCTGTCCTGAGCCAGCTGCTGCTGCTGCTGCTGCTGCTGCATAATCCCTGCAGTTCATGCACATACTGGACATACACAAAGGTGCTTGCCTGGATAGTGCGCCACGCACGGCACGCAGGCGGCCGGTCTGATGTGCATCATATGTTTGGATCCAAGTCAAAAACAAGTCTGGAGCATGTGTCCGGACCACATCTGTACCACTTGCGGCAGGCGGTGCAGGATGTGACCAACACACACGCTCATCATGTCACTGCCGGTGGCGCCAGCAGCCTTGGGTCCCTACCTCAACATATGTTTCTACGTTGTCTACATGTTTCTATGCTCCTACCGCATGTTTCTAAGCTTGATGCTCATACAGAGCGTGAGCATGTTCATACGCTACGTACCGCACCACACAAGACAGCAGCTGACACGGCTGCTTGACACCACTACTGGCAGTGCCATGTGCCCCCAGGGAGCAGACACGCACTATGAACATGAGCATGCCCATCTATGATTGAACAACCCAAACCCTACCTGCTCAACCCTACCCAGACCCCGTGCCGCATGGCGTTCTTGAAGCGCACATCGCGTGTGACAGGCCATAAGCAGGTACAAGCAGCCCCTTGGCTGGATGCCGTCATGGATTGATGGCGACCACACAAAGACGAGAGGAGGTGCTTCTTGAGCAGGCACGACGGCATGCAGATGACATCGCGGAGAAATGCGTGGCGAGGGTGGGTGTGTTGGACGTCTGCAAAGGTCAGCTGCGCGCTGGAGGTGCCCTGGCCATCTGCAACATTACTTCTGCACTGTGCAAACGCATACCAAAGAGGCGGGAGACTCGACTGATCTGGTCAACGGGTCAAACATGGTGCATGTGCATAATGCTCCATGTTCAGAAGCACATGCGCTGTGTATGCGCTGTGTTGCCTGCATAGGCGCGTACGAACGCACATGGCCTGCTGTCTGCCCCCACACACGCTGCATGCTGCAATCAGCGCACTGCTATGTGATGTCCACTGCTTTTTATTCCGCGTGCTCCAGCACATGGCACTGCTCTTCATCTGGCAGACGGAAAGGGATGTCCTGGGGCTGATGCAGCATGCTCCAACATACAACGGCTTTAGGCATCTTAGCGCTACCCCAGGCCTTGACCCAGGCCTTGATCCAGAGCGCACGCCGTGCGTGGCCGCAGGCTGCCCTGGTGGATGCCCTACGAGCAGCTGTCCGCTCCGAGCTCTCTGGTGTGGTCAGTGGCATGCACGCCCATGTCGCGCGCATGGAGGCGCTGGTGCATGGGCTCTCCCTGCAGGGGCACAGCCCCCACAGCCCACAGGCAGCTGCCACCGCAACAGCAGCTCCACGACCATCGGCTGACCTCAAGCTCAATGCTTGTGGGCCCAACTCAAACTCGGGCTGGGACTTGAGTGCTTGTGGGATCACAGCAGGCCAGGAGGTGGGCGGGTATGGGTCAGCCAGGCAACAGGGCCGTGGGACGCGGGGTGGGGGAGCACCTGCACCAGCACCAGCACCACCACCAATATTGTCACCAGCAGCAGCACCAACGTTAGCACCAGCAGCAACAACAGCACACGCAACACCAGCAGCAGAGTCAGCAGCAGAGCCAGCACCAGCACCAGCACCAGCAGCAACAACAGCACAGTCCTACCCCGCGATCGACCGCATGCTGCAGCGCAAGCAGCGGCTGCTGGCACTGGCGGCAGCAGGCAGCGGGGGCGGCAAAGGTATTGCTGCCACAGGCGCAAGGGGCGCGGCCGATGCTGCGTCACAGCAGCAGGAACAGCAGCAGCGGCAACAGCAGCATCAACAGCAGCGGCAACAGCAGCAGCAGCCGTTGCAGCGTGCAACACAGCAGCCAATGCAGCGGTCGACACAGCAGCCGCCCCTGCGGCACCCAGCACAGCTGCAGCAGCAACGCACAGCTGGCGGCAGCCATGCAGATGCCACGAGTGCCAGCAGCGCCAGGGGCCCACAGCCACAGAGGCCGCCACAGGCAAACCCACAGCGGGGAGCAGGGGGTGTTGGTGGGGGTGGTGGCAGGATTTATGGTGGGGATGGTAATGGTGGGAGTGGTGGCAGCTGCGAGGATGGTGGGAGTGGTGGGAGTGGCAGTGGTGGGGGTAGGGGTGAAAGTGCTCTGGACCCGCACTGGGCCACCACTCGCCACGTGCCTTGGCCAGGCTGGGTCAGGACAGCTGGGTCAAACTCAAAAGGCAGCAGCGCTGCCAATGGTGCAGGCAGTACAAGCGGTACAGGCGGTACAGGCGGCACGGGTGGGCTGTACAGCGGCGTGCGCGCGTGGCGCCAGGCGCGGGTGGATGCCGCGGTGCTCATCCAAGCCCACGTGAGGGGTTTCCTGACCAGGCAAGCAGTAGCGCGGGAGCAAAGAGTGAGGGAAGCGGTACAGCAGCTGGCTGCCAGCTCAGCGCGGAGGCAGCTGCGTGCATGGGCGGCATGGGTGCATGTGCGGCGGCGGGCGGTACGGAGGTGGCAGGTGGCGGTACAGCGGTACGGCCGGGCTGCCATGCACCGCGCTCTGAAGGCGAGCTTCGATGGCAGACAGGTATGCTGTCTGCTGTACTGCATTGCGATTACTGTACTGTACTGCATTGTGATTACTGTACTGTACTGCATTGAAGTTACTGCACTGTATTGCTCAGGACAGTGATGTGACGCTCTGCAGTGCTCTTCGCTGAATTGCACTGTACTTCACTGCGCTGTACTGTACTGTACTGTACTGTACTGTACTGTACTGTACTGTACTTCACTGTATTTCAGGCGCTCAAACTCGGTGTCCTCAAACAGCACGTGGCTTCCTCTGCCAGGCAACCCACATGCACCGCATTGTGTGTCCTAAACAGGCGACGCGCGCCTCTCGCATGGTCGCAGGTGCTGAGGGAAGAAGGGAAGTATGCGTACGCGGCTGCATGGTGCATGTGGCGGCTGCGTGTGCGCGCATGGGCCGCATGGGCCGCCACAGCAGCTGGCATCACACTTGAAGCCATCACACTTGAAGCCAGTGGCAGCACGGGCGACCATGACGGTGTGAGACAGCATGACCATGATGGTGGCGGAGGGGGAGGTGGTGCTGGTGCAGATGCGGTTGGTGTCAGTGGCTGCAGTGCCGGGGGCGATGCACTGTCTGACACCGCGTCATCCCAGTCAGACAGCAGTCAGATATCCAGCAGCAGTGACGGCTGGTGAGTGCAGCAGCTGGCTTTTGGCAACGACGACGGTTCAGAAGTGACATACAGCATTAGTGGATTTAGAAAGGACATGCAACTGCTGACTGTCAGGCTCCGGCATGCAGAAACTTCTGTGGAAAGCAATGTTATTATCTATTAGCATGCAACTAACTATTGGAGCAGTAGTGCGAGCAAGCAGAGTGGAGATGATGAGGATTACACCTTCAGCCAGTTACGTGCTGCTCAGCAGTCTCAAAACCATGCATGTGATCATGCCATGATGTGTGTCAGTGTGTGAGCATTGAGCAGTCATAAGCTACTGCAGCATGTGACTGTGGGCAGCTCTGGGGGAGCCAACAATGCTGTCATCTGCTTATCGATAACAGTTGGGAGGGTGATTGGCTCACTGCGCAGTGCAGCAGCTCCTGTCATGTTCATGTATTCATGTTACACGAGCCTCCAGCCAGTCACGGGCTGATCAGGATTGCACGCTCCATAGCGTGCCTTACAGCAGCTCTTTTCAAACCTGATCCTGGAATGCAGCTCGCACGAGCTCCTCTTCCTGAGCCAGACGCTTGCTGTGCCAACCTTAAGAACACATGTTCATGTTCATGTTACACGAGCCTTCAACAAGTCACTTAAGAACACATGGTTTCATGTCCCGCTGCTGGTGCTGTACTGCCGGTGCTGTACTGCCGGTGCACGTGCCTGATGAGCCACTGAGGAGCCTGCGCTGTGCGGCCAGGTGGAGCGCATTAATTGTAATGCAGCTTGCGCTAGCACTTTTGAGGTG
Source organism: Haematococcus sp. NG2 (assembly GCA_004335575.1). Classification (NCBI taxonomy): domain Eukaryota; kingdom Viridiplantae; phylum Chlorophyta; class Chlorophyceae; order Chlamydomonadales; family Haematococcaceae; genus Haematococcus; species Haematococcus sp. NG2. Next base: position 94,302 of record QAXD01000211.1, on the reverse strand, counting down.
GCATAGCACAGGTCAGCTGGGCGTAGCACTCATGATGTGCGTGGACTGAACATCCTGTTGCTGCATTGAATACCCACGCGTCCATGCTGCCCAGCGTGGTATGCCCTTCATTTGGCTGACATGATGGCTGGACTGCGCGCTTGCAACAGCTACATGGCTCCTAAAACATCGCGAGGCAGCTAGCCCCGTCATGCATGGGCTGGCAGCGTGCATACGCCTGAGGTGAAACTCAAACCCTCAGCATCCCCATTGAGCAAAAACAGCTGAAGATCACTTCTAAGTGCATGGTCTGCCAGTAAGCCTGGATGAGAGGTGTTGTGTGTTGGGCGGTTAACTGGGGCGCTTCGACAGCTTCGGCCAAGGGGCCGCGCTGCTACAAGATGGGCGTCAAAGATCATCACCTTGTTCAAACTCCTGCACGAGCGCTGTACATCTGTCAGTTTGCTTTGGTGGTTGCTACTGTGAGCTGCACTGCGAGTATCGTTGTGTCTTGCGACGGGCGTCGCAAAAGTCCAGGTTTTCTAGCAGCAGAAATACACACTGCCAGTGCATAGCGCAGGGGCATGAATCGCATTGAAACGGGCCCTCGCAATCGGCTGCCCACCCTGCTAATCACATCCTGAACTCCAGGCGCGGCCGCAAACGACGCGGGACCCTTGTGCGCTAAGGTGCGTGGATATATCGATTCGCAGCCTGGAGGGTGTATGTGCTACTTCAACACTGGAAATGCATCCAACATTCCTTTCAACGCTGCGTCTTGATTGTGGTGCATGCCATCCGTTGGGGGCATCGCTTAGGGTGGCACTCACGGGTGAACGCTTGGATGTGAACGCAGCGACGCTTGCTACATCAAAAGATGGCATGCGGGGAGCGCTGAGTTGTGGAACCAAGATGGGCCCTCGGAGCACGGCATCCGCTTCAACACGAGGGGGCACTCAGCAGCAGCGCAGCCCCGCGATGCGCAAGGTCCGAGCCTCAGCCGCGCAGTGGGCGCAGGTGCGGTCTGCGCTGCGTTCTTGATGCCATGTCCATATCCATGCAACTGTCCACGATGCATGCCATGTTGCATGATGTGCATTTGTGGCATGCATCTGCTCTGTACAGAGCTGCTGCAGTGCACCCGCCGTCCATGTACCATCGCATTTAATGTTTATCTTTAAGAAATGGAGCTGGGGCTGGGGATTGATATTGTAGCAGTATAGTACCTGGGCAGCAGTGGCAGCACAACGAGGCAGGTGCACCCTCTATTCACCAGGATTTGGGTCTTTGGGAGCCCGGACAGCGATGCATCAAGCATGGATTGGGTGAGGCACCAGCATCAAGCATGAAGCACCAGCATCGTCGCGGATGTGAACTTCGCGGATGTGAATATCCCAACAACTGCGGCGGTTGCGGCATAGCAGCCCAGCTCCCCCACCCAGTGGTGGTGTGCGTGTCAGCTCCTGCCCTCCCTCACTCTCCTCGTGATGTCACACCTGGTCACACGCTGTCACACAGCTTGCCCCACGGTGTCACACACAGGTCACACATTCTCACACAGCTCGCCCCACGGTGCGACACACAGGTCACACAGCAGGTGTGCTGGCGCTTCCCCTCCACCTACATCATCCCCCTCATCCTTTTTGGCGTGATTGTGGGCGTGGGCGTGTGGGCCGTGAACGCGGGCGCAGGTGCGTGTGCGCACACGTGTGCGTGTGGTGCGTGCGCGTGTGCGTGTGCGTGTGTGTGTGCACATGCTGCACCTGAGCAGTGAGCCTAGGGTGCTCCCAGCCCTAAGCTGGTCTCACACTTCATGCCTGCACTCACGTCACACTTCATGCCTGCGCTGATGCCACACTTCATGCCTGCCCTCACGCCACACTGCATTGCTGCGCTCATGCAGAAGCATCTGCGACACTCCGTGTGATTATAAGTCCCCGCACTCATGTCACGCTTCATGCCTGTGCTGGCGCCATACTGCATGCCTGTGCTGACGTCTCACTTCATGCCTGGGCTGGATTCACACTTCGTGCCTGGGCCGACGTCACACTTCATGCCTGTGCTGACGTCACACTTCATGCCTGGGCTGGATTCACACTTCGTGCCTGGGCCGACGTCACACTTCATGCCTGGGCTGGATTCACACTTCGTGCCTGGGCCGACGTCACACTTCATGCCTGGGCTGATATCACACTTCACGCCTGTGCACGTCACACAGACGCGGCGGAGCAGAACAGGCGGGACAACGTGGTCAACATGGGGGCGGCGGTGGCACGTGGCTTTGAGGTGTGCGGGGTGGTGGGGGTGTGGGAGCATGGCCCGCATGGGGCATGCGGCATGGGGCATGGGGCACGGGGCATGGGGCATGGCCCGCATGGGGCAT
>QAXD01000211.1:65066-78017 GCA_004335575.1 Haematococcus sp. NG2 | reverse complement strand
GCGGGTCTGCCGCGGCGGGGCGCCGCATGTCAGACCGGGCGACCGCCGAGGGCAGTGTGACCGGTGTGACCGGTATTACCGGTATGACCGCGCTGGGTGCGACGAGCGGCAGCGGCGGTTCGGGCGGTACGAGCGAGAATGCGAACGGCCCACCCCCCTCCTCCCGCTCCCTCCGCCGCCACACCACGTCGGGCCTGTCGGGCCATCAGCACACAGGCGGTACAGGCGGTACGGGCGGTACAGGAGCTGGAGGGAAGCTGCCCACGGTTCCGGAGGCTCCCATCCCCTTGGACGACGCGGAGCGGTTGCTGAGCCTTCAGGTGCGTTTAGGGTTTACTAAACCCTATTAGGGGTGAGGGTTCAGGGTTTAAGGTTTACGGTTTAGGGTTTGGGCGCGTCTTAAGGCTTAGGGCTTTAGGGTTTAGGGTTTGGGCGGAGCGGCTGCGCTGCCTGCCTACCTGAAACCCTGCACTGCCATCATACCCACCTATCCACCTACCCACCTACCCACCTACCCACCTACCCACCTAACCCCTTATTAACCCACAAACCTATGCCATCCACCCTATGAAACGCCGTGTTATGATTAGATATATAAATTTTAACATATGTACCTGAGCTGCAGGTGGCGCTCAAGTGTGCTGACCTGGGCCACCTGGCCGAAGACCTGGTCACGCACCAGCGCTGGGTCAAGTGCCTGGAGGAGGAGCTGTTCCTGCAGGTGATCAACTGCCCTTTACTTCAATTCTAAGAATGTAGAGGACGATAACGGTGAAATAGACGATCGTACTACATGTACATGAACTCAAACAGTGCCTGGAGGAGGAGCTGTTCCTGCAGGTGACATTCGTTTGGCATCATGGTTACTTTAATAATAACAATAATAATATGATTACTTTGTTAAAAGAGGTTATCAATAACCTAGTAGGTGCTGCTTTATGCGAGCTCGCAAAGAGCCTGGAGGAGGAGCTGTTCCTGCAGGTGACGCCTGGACTCAACTGTCCTTTAACTTTATTCAAAGATCATCAGTAATTTAGAAGATATCAAGTTTTTCGGCGGAGCCCCCCTCTCGGGGGCGCAGCCCCCAGGTTCACCATGGTGTTCGTCTGTTAGTCTGTCTGTCCATGAGATGTTTGTACTGCCCGCACGCCAGGGGCTGGGCTCGCGGCTGCCGCTCTAAATTAGTGTCCAGATGACGCCTGAAAAGTTATGGAAGCTTTGCTTCGGCGGGTGGGCGGGTCGGTGGATGTTTCTGTTTGGGGCCCGGTTGGGGCCACGACTCTGCCAGGCTCTTGGAAGCTTTCTTTGGGGCTCGGGGACGGGGTTTGGGGCGCGGGCGTGGGCCCTGGACGGGGTCATTGCCTGGTCAACACTAGCAAGACCGAAGCCGCAGGACGTAAGAACGACGTAGAATATGTTAGAATAGCTCAAACATGTTGAACTCTGCGATTGATTAGGGAATGAGGACACGTGGGCCGGCTAGCTGGGCGATCCCGTGCCTCATGCTAATAGAGCACGGATGCCTGAACTTGCGAGATTTCTTGTGGCCGGGTTTGACGGGGGTCTGGGCGCCGATGCTGCAGGTATCATGGGCACCCCTGCCAGCACGCACAGCGTGCGGGGTCTGTGGGCAGCCTGGCCACAGTTGCAAGGCCCTGCCCCTTGAAAGCTTGCAGGGGGATGAGGGTGCTGTGGGGCAGGCGCAGCAGGGCGGTGGGGGAGCTGCAGGGCCTGCATGCACAGTTGCACACCACCTCGAGCACACAATCCACAGCCCCATCCATGCAGCAGCAGCATCACACAGTGCGGGTGGAAGGGCCGGCGCACAGAGTCCACCGCCGGGGCAAGCCCCCGAGGGGGGGCTCCGCCGTTTTCCCGTGTGGTTTACCACACCAAATTTATCTGTGTATATGAACTTGAGTGCCTGGAGGAGGAGCTGTCCCTGCGTGTGTTTCTGTGGTACCGAACCTACCCCCAACCAACTGCCCAACCTGCCGCCCAACGAACCAACGGTCCAACAAACCAACCGCCTAATCAACCAACCTCCCAACCGCCCAACCGCCACCAACCGACTGCGTGCAGGGTGACCGTGAGAAGGCGGCAGGGCTGCCGGTGTCCCCCCTGTTTGACCGGGACAAGCCGGGCGTCACCAAATCTCAGGTTGGGCCTCTCTCTGACCTGCACTGCATGTTTGTAGGGTTGGCCAGAAACGTAGTTTGGACACTGGAAGGGGCGTAGGTATTGATGTTTGTATGCATCGCCAGTCACGTTATCACAACTGCAAGTATGAGAAGCACACCTATAATGCCTGCTGCACTGCACTTCAACCAGCCAGCAACCACCCCAACCGCTAGCAAGCCACTTCCACCATTGGATCACTTTCGACCTGGATCTGGATCTGGATCTGACCTGGTTCTGGATCTGGATCTGCATTTGTAGGTGGGCTTCTTCGAGTTCGTGGCCCTGCCACTCCTCTACTCATTCACCTCCGTGTTCGTGCAAGCGCGGCCCATGATGGAGGCCGTCGCCGCCAACTACATGCACTGGAAGGCCCAAGAAACGCTGATGCGTGGCAGCAAGGGCGGTACGGGCGGTACAGGTGGTGCGGGTGGCGTTACAGGCGGTACAGGCGGTACAAAGGGCGGTACAGGGCTGGGCAGCGCGGGGCCCTCCACAGCGGCGCAGCAGCGGGTTTCGGATGCGGCTGAGCAGCAGCGGGTTTCGGATGCCGCGGCACAGCAGCGGGTTTCGGATGCGGCGGCGGCGCCGGCAGCTGGCAACCCTGCGCTTGGCGCCTCCGCTACTGCCCCTCCTGCCGCTACTGCCGCTGCTGCCGCCCACGTTGCAGCTACTGCCGCCGCTGCGGCCGCCCCCACCGCCGCGGTTGCCCATGTGCCCCCGCTGCCCCATGCGCCCCATGCACGCCTGCCAGCAGCGCCCCAGCCAGCAGCCCTGCCAAAGGGCTGACACGCATGGGACACTGGTGCAGCTGCGTAGCAGCTGCAGTACAATGACAACAGCAACAGTACAAAAGTACCAGTACAAAAGTAGCAGTACAAAAGCAGGCAGTGGCAGGCCGGCCATACATGTCCATGACGCCCCTTATACCCTCAGCTTTCAAGTCATTAGTAGCAGTGGCGGTGCGGGGCCACACCTACTTGTCAAAGCATTAAGAAAGATTAACGGCTGGAAGCTTCCTTAAGGATGAAAGGACTCTGTCCTGCCTTCACTCATGTGGCAGTTAGAGAGCAGCTGGCTGGTGGTTGGACGGCGGTTGGACAACAGTTGGAGGGCAGTTGGATGGTGGTTGGGCGGTGCTTCATAAGTGGTTGAAGAAGAGATGGGGTGGCATTATTAAATGGCGGTTGAATACCAGTTGGGTGGTGCTTAAATGACGGTTGGGTGGTGGTTTTGGGCTGCTGCTTGTTTAGCCCCTTGCCCTGCCTTTGTCTACAATCTCTACATAGCTTTTCTTTCAGGCGGAGGCTTGACACACCATCATGCATGGGTTTGGCACTGGAGGAATGGACGAAGCTTGATTTATCTATAGCGCTATCAATTCAACCTCAAGGCCCCTTTTATCTATCGATGGATGCATGGTGTGGTGGATGGTTGGCCGGATGGATAGACCTTTGGATGGGTTCTTTGATGCGGATCATGTGGATCTTGGCATGGAACCATGCATGGATCTTGGGATGGATCTCAGAGTGGACCTTGAGATGGATCCCTGGCTGAACGGATGGATCTATGGTGGCTGGATCTTGGGATGGATTCAAAGTTGAACGGATGGACGGATCTATGGTGGATCTTTGGATGCATCTATATATGGTGGATTTGTGCGCGCAAGGCATCAGCCGACCAACACGGCGACCACACACCACGACAACGAACAGATGGACCGATACTACGAGGAAGAGATGCCATCAGTGGACATCTGGATAACAGGAGTTAGGAAGTGCTGCCGTGCCATCAGTGGACATCTGAATGACAGGAGGCAGGAAGAGTTGCCATCAGTGGACGTCTCTGGATAACAAAAGGCGAAAAGAGCTATCATGAACTAGGACCCATGGAGCCGCGCAAAGGAAGTACACATAGCATGAGAGCTCTCATGGCATCAGAGCTGTCACATGAGGCAGCATGAGGCAGCATGTATGAGGTAGCATCACATCAAATGATTGAATCAATCGATTAAGACATGAGCAAAGGCCTGATTAAGACATGAGCAAGGGTGAGAACGAGGACAAGGATGGAGGGGCAAGGTACTGCATGCCGCGGCTGCCAAATGTACTAGATGCAATACTGCGTTACGCGCCGGAGTTTATGTGTGGGGGGGTGGCGGCTCTAAGCTGCTTTGATCTAAGCTTCAACCTTAATCTAAGCGGCCATTAATCCCGGCATACACGGACGGAAGCTTTGGCACACCGCTGCTATGTTTTGCTGCAGTGTAACAACAGCAGCAGCAGCAACAACAACAACATGTTCGTGTTCATGTTACATGAGCCTTCAGCCAGTCACGGGCTGATCAGCATTGCACGCTCCATTGCGTGCCTTAGAGCATCTAGCATCCAAAGTTCGTTGGTGACATCCTGACACACATATCCCACAAAGAACCTTAGCCATGCAGCCGGCTTCAGCCGGGCTAGCCAGCAAAGAGGTTGAGAGGGTGGGCCGACAGTTTTGAGTGGTCCGACAACAGCAGCAGCAGCAACAACCACAACAACAACAACAACAGCATACGTTATGCTGAGTGCTTTGCCGGCCCCGTGCATTCCCCTCGGCACACACCCTGCTGTGTGCGCTGCACTTGTTCCCGCACCATAACCAACAAAAGTAGCATCTGGCCCACCCCCATCCCAGAACCTGCCGTGGGCCCTGGCCAATTGTCAACTGAGCCAACCAGCTGTCGTGTGATGAGCAGGCCACATGTGACCAGACCAACGACCGCTGCCCACCTCACCAACCACCTGCCACGCACGCCAGCAGTACTCGTACTGCAGCTTTGCAACGTGCCTTGTACATCTGGTACGGCACTCGTACTGCACTTACGCACACAGCTGTACCGCACATCATGGTACACTAGAACCGCGCCTTGTACGTCAATTGTACCGTGCCTGTACTGCACTTGTACTGCACCTGTACTGCGACGCGTACTGCGCCTGTACTGCAGCGCGTACCGCGTACCGCCTCATGCGTACCACTGGCGGAACGTGAGGTTGAGGCAGCCGGGGCGTGCGTGACAACAGCGCGTACAGCACTCGTACTGCAATCGTACTGCAGCGCGTACCGCGCGTACTGCCACGTCATGCATACCACTGGCGGAAGGTGAGGTTGAGGCGGCCGGGGCGCAGCCCCGTGCGTGACAGCAATGCGGCAGGGGCGGTGTTGGGGTAGATGCGGGGCACCTGCACGCGTTCAGGGTTTAGGGTTTAGGAAAACAGGGTTTAGGGTTTAGGGTTTAGGCCATCAGGGTTCAGGGTTGAGGACATCAGGAGCTAGGGTTCAGGGGCTAGCCGGCTAGGGTTCAGGGTTTAGGCCAGCAGGGCTTGTTCAAGGTTTAGGGTTTAGGCCATCAGGGTTTAGGGTTCAGGGTTTAGGCCATCAGGGTTGAGGCCATCAGGGCACGGTCAAACCACGCTCGGTCAGACGCGGTCAAACTTACTGCGTGGAAGATCATGCGCGCCGGGCCCCCAAACACCAGCACGTCGCCGCTCTCCAGACGCACGCTGCCCGCCTTGTCCTGCAGGCAGTACAGAGAGCAGTACAAGAGGCAGTACAGTGAGCGGTACAGAGAGCTGTACGGGCAGCCGGCCAATGTGGGGTACAGGGGCGGTACAGAGAGCGGTACAGTGAGTTGCGCGTGTCCTGCAGGCAGTACAGAGAGCGGTACAGTGAGTGGCGCGTGTCCTGTTGGCAGTAAAGAGAGCGGTACAGAGAGCAGTACGGAGAGCTGTACAAGAAGCAGTACAGGCAGCCGGCCAATGTGGGGTACAATGAGCAGGTCCCACAGCAGTACACCATGGACCAGCTGAGTGCACCGAGGTAAACCCTTACCCCTGAACCCTAAGCCCTCAGCCCTAAACCTTGAGCACTAAGCCCTAAACCCTCAGCCACAAAACCTCAACTCAAAACCTGAGCCCTAAGCCCTAACCTGCAAGCCCTAAACCTTAAGCCCTAAACCCTGAGCCCTGAGCCGTCAACCTTAAGCCCTAAGCCCTGAACCTTTAGACCTAAACCCCAACCTGCACGCCCTGAACCCTACCCTGCAAGCCCTAACCTCTAAACCCAAAAGGGATGGATCTGATTCACCTCTGCGGGTGAGGTGCCTTAAACACAAAGCCTTAAACCATAAAGCCCTAAACCCTAAACCCTAAGCCCTAAACCCTAAAAGGACGCTTTTGTTGACCTCTGCAGGCGAGGTGCCTTAAACTCAAACCTGCAAGCCCTAAGCCCTCAGCCCTAATAAAACCTTGAATCACGGTAATTTATTAATTTTGTTGAACAAAACCTTTAATTCACCTCTGCGGGTGAGGTGCCGTACGTGAAGTCGGCGGCGTCGCCAACGGAGAAGGACACGACGGGCAGGTGCTTGCGCAGCGACTCAGTCGTCTCGTCCTTGTCCTGTGGGGTGAGGGTGTGGGCGTGTGACAGGTGTGAGACACGCGTGTTACAGGCGTGTGACAGACATGTGTGTGACAGACGTGTGTGTAACAGACTTACACACGTGCGTGTGTGTGGGGTGGGGGTTGGGGTGTGTGTGTGTTGGGGAAACAGTGGCGGGCTGTCCCGCATGCAAGCACGCTCTCGCAGCAAGCACACGCTCTCTGCCCAGCATGCTCTCGCAGCATGCAAGCACGCTCCTCCTGCCCCACATGCAAGCACGCTCTGCCCACATGCAAGCACAAGCTCTCTGCCCACCACGCTCTGCCCACATGCAAGCACACTCCTCCTGCCCCGCATGCAAGCACGCTCCTCCCAACATGCAAGCACGCGCGCACCTGGTGCATGCCCAGCCGCCCCGTCTTTTCGTAAAAGTTGACGAGGCAGATGTCGGGTGTGAGGGGCGGCAGCTGCACGCCCTGCGCCTGCGCGGCCTGCCGGTCAGTTGCAAGGGTGTTGGTTGTTGGTATTTTGTTGTTGGTTGTTGGTGGTGTTCAGTTGTTGGTTATTGTTGGTTATTGTTGGTTTTGTTGGTGTTTAGTTGTTGAGGGGGTCAGAAGAGTCAGTTGGACGGTTGGCCCATGGGGCCTTTACGATTTGGTCGCATTGCTTGGTCATGAACGACTCTCTTGAGAATGCAACCCAAGAATGCAAAAGAATGCAAAGAATGCAAAGGCCGCACCTGAGCCACACACCACCAGTGGCCCACTGAAACTATGATAGCACGGCTTTCCACAAATGTTCCTGCATGCCGGAGCCTGATGCACACATCAGCACCACCCCACTCCTCACCGCCCGCACCTGCCAACAAGAACAAGAGCAAGAACAACAACCCGCACCTGCGCACTCGCCGCCGCCAGCGCCGCCGCACACAGCTGCGTGAGTTGGGGCGGCAGGGGCGGGGGCCGCGCCCCGTCGTGGTACGCGCGCACATCCGCGTAGCTGTGCGTACGCGGCTCCCAGTGCTTGCCTGCGCAGGCAACACATGCATGCATGCAGGAGGGTTCGTCTGCGGCTTGCCTGCGCAGGCAACACGTGCATGCATGCAGGAGGGTTCGTCTGCGGCTTGCCTGCGCAGGCAACACATGCATGCATGCAGGAGGGTTCGCCTGGGGCTTGCCTGCGCAGGCAACACATGCATGCATGCAGGAGGGTTCGCCTGGGGCTTGCCTGCGCAGGCAACACAAGGATGGTTTGATTGTGGCAACATGAGGAAGGTTCGGTTGTGGCTTGCCAGTGCAGGCAAGGTGTACAACGTGTCAAAGCGTGTGTGGCCTGTGCAGGCAACTTAACATGTGAGAGGGTGCATTCGCTAGGGTTTACCAATTTGTCCCCAAAAGTCAATGAACGCATCGTCCCCTCAAACCCAGTCAAAAACAAACCACTCTGCATGCACGAGACGCACATACGCACTCAATCACTCACCTGCTCACGCACTCATTCATTCACTCACTCACATGCTCACTCACTCACCGAGGCACATCATGCGCAGGTGCATGGTTTGACCGGGGCCATAAGAAGGTGTGTAGAAGCCGCCCGGCCCCAGCCCCAGCTCCCTGCGCGGTCAAACGCGGTCAACCATGGTCAAATGCGCAGTCAAACTCCTCTGAACACACCCACCCTAAACTCTTAAACCCGGCTCTTAAACCCTTATTACAAATCCCAATCAAACCGTGGTCACACATCCCGGTCCAGCCCAGTGAAACACCACAGTCAAGCACCGGTCAAACCTGGTCAAACCCAAGCAGTGAACCCCGACCGGTCAAGACCGGCCCGTCAAACCTGACCGTTCAAACCGGACCCGTCAAACCTGACCGTTCAAACCCAGCCGGTCAAACCCGACAAGTCAAACCCGGTCAAACCTGCCCGGTCAAACCCACCTGCAGATGCTCACCACCTCCACCTGCTGGTCCAAGGTCAGCCACCCCTTCAGCAGCACACAGCCAGGGGGCAGGGGCTGGGTGGGGCCCGGGGGAGCCTGCGGCTGCGCGCCCGGCCTGCGGTCAAACGCGGTCAAACGCCGGTCAAACGCGGTCAAAGCCTGGTCAGGTGCGCGGTCAAACCCCGGTCAAGTGCGCGGCCAAAGCCCGGTCAAATGCGCGGTCAAACCCCGGTCAAATGCGCGGTCAAACGCCGGTCAAACGCGGTCAAAGGCCGGTCAGGTGCGCCGTCAAACCCTGGTCGAGTGCGCGGTCCCGACATCACACATTCCTCATGTGGCATATCACGGCAGGTCACACGCCCCCTCACGTACCTGGCCGTGGCCTGGTTTGGCAACGGCGCGCCGCGCAGTTCAGGGGGGCACAGGTCGAAGGGGCGTGCTGACTCAGCCGCCAGCACTGCCGCCTCCACATCCTCGTACAGGATCTGTGTGAGGGGGCGTGAGGGGGCGGTGAGATTCAAACTCCACGTCGTCCAGATCAGATCAGATCAGATCAGATCAGATCAGATCAGATCAGGTCAGATCAGGTCAGATCAGATCAGGTCAGATCAGATCATGGATCAGGATGGGGTGATGGGGGATGCACACATAACCGTCTCCATGTGGCCTAATCAAGACCAGTCTGGCACGGAGAGGTGCACAAGACAGACCGGAGTCAGACCAGCAGCCCCTCCCCCCAGGCTAAACCGCAGTCCAGCAAAGTCAAACCAAGGTCAACCACAGTCAAACGCACGTACCTGCGCGCCAAACTCCTCAAACTCCTCGCCAATCGTGTGCTGTAGCCGGCCCCCACCCTTGGTCACACCCTGGTCACTCGCCCCCCTCCCACTCGCGTCACTCTTCCCCGGCCCGAACCGCCCGCCTCCCCCGCCCCCGCCCACGAAACGCGGGACGGCCAGTTTGCCGGCCCGGTCGGTTTTGGCGGTTGGGGAGGCGGTTAGAAGGTCCGGGGCGGGGGCAGCACGTAACTGACGTAGTGCCTCTGCGGCACGCCTCACACCTTCCGCCACCTCCTCCGGGCTGGCCACCCCTGCAGTACAGTTGCGGTACATGTGCAGTACAGTTACAGTACAGGGGCAGTACAAGAGTGGTACATGTGCGGTACAGGTGCAATACAGGGGCGGTAAAGGTGCGGTATGGCTGCTGTAGAACAAGAGGGTGGTAGCTGTGTGAACACAGTGCAGAACTGGCACACACCACATCACAACAGCAGCAGAGCCATGCAACGCAGCTCATGGTGGTACGCCACAGTGCACAGGTACTGATGCAGCAGTACAATAGCAGTACAAAAACATCACAGCACACTGCAGTCCACGCCAGGGTAGGTGCAGCTTTGGAGGATGCAATGTGCAGGCGCAGCACATGCAGTACAGCAAGTGGTGCATGCAGCACACGGAGCAGTACAGACGGTACACTGTTTGAAGGCCTCACACAGTCACACACCTAGCGCGCGCTGCGCTGTACCGCTTGTGCTGACAGCAGTACCGCCGCTCCCTTGGACCCCACTGCCTAAGCTGGACGCGGCCGCGGCGGCTGCGCGAGTAACAAACAGGTGGTGCAGTTGAGGAATTCAGCTCTCTGAAAGGCAGGCAAAACCAAGCAGCAACAGTTTGCAGGACCCACAAACAGGTGATGCAGACAAGGACTTGAGCACTCTGGCAAACAGCAGCCAGACAGACAAAACCAGATGAACATGATGCGCAGGAACGCCGCCAGTACTTAGGCAGGCAGCAAGGAGGCAGGCAGCAAGGGAGTAAGGCATATGGCAGGCAGGTAGGCAGCGCATCATGCAACCGGCCACACAGCCAGCCAGCCAGCCAGTCAGACAAGCGTGACACACAACAGACGGCTGGACAGCCAGCCAGCCAGACAGACAGGAAGACAGACACACAGACAGAGAAACGGACAGAAACCGACAAAACCGACCCGCGGCGGCCGCCAGGGGTGTGGCCAGGGGGTCGTCGCCCGTGCGGAAGCTCACACCATCTCCCGGGGTGGACCCTTCGTCTACCAGCACCTGCGGGCGGCGGCGGTACATACCGGCAAGTACACCCGTAACTTTAACGCTTGTGAGAGGATGGTAGAAGGAAAGAACGGGAACAGGCGAGAGACACGCGCGCGCGCACGCACCCTAGCTTTTCACGCGCACACACGCAAATGCACACACGCACGCACACCCTAGCTATACGCACACGCGCACACACACACCCTAGCTATACGCACAACATCACACGCGCACACACGCCCTACCTACTCACGCACACACACGCACCCTAGATACACCCTAGATACACCCTAGATACACACACCCTGCGCCCCAGCAGGTCAATGGTGACCGCCACCCGCCGCCGCCGCGCCGCCTCCGCCGCCTCCTCCACCGCACGCCGCGCGCGCAGCTCCCGCCGCTCCTGCGGTCAGGCAGACAGTCAGACAGACAGCGGTCAGACGCGGGTGAGACACACACACAGACATGCAGCACGCGTCAGACGTGGAGCAGGCGTGAGTCGGACGTAGCTCCCGCCGCTCCTGCAGCCAGACGGCGGTCAGACAGGCAGACAGGCAGACATGCAGGTCGGGTCAGACACGGACAGATGTCCGTGGGCAGACGTGGGTCAGATGTGGATTCGGACGTGGGTCGGTCACGGGTCAGACACAACGGGCCGAGCACAGGTTGCACACGCAGCACGCACGCCGCCCACGTCGCCTCGGCGGTATGGACGTGCTCAGAATCATGCCAGGTAAGGGTTTCTTATAGGGGTGCTTAGGGTTTCGCAGTTGCAAGAAGTGCGGTGGTGGGAAGTGCGGTTATAAGACGTTTCCTGCGGAAGGGCGTGATCAGCTCCCCCGGCCCACCCCAGGTCAGCCACCCACCGGAGCCAAGGTGTGCGACCCAGGTCAAACCCTGTCAGACGCGGTACCTGTCCAACCCGGTCAAACCCAAACCCGGTCAAACCCGGTCAAACCCGGTCCAACGCGGTCAAACCCAGGTCAAACGCGGCGCACCTGCTCCGTGAGCCACGCATTGGTGTCGACCTCGAAGAAGTCGGACTGGTCGTCGATCACGGTCGTGCGCTTGGCACTGCGCACACAGCATCAGGGTTTACGGGTTCCAGGGTTTATGGCTTCCTGTGTTGGGGCTCAAGACCGAAGGGTGCGCGACTGTTGGGTGCACGGTGTGACAGAGGGGTAATCTATGCCATGAACAGGCAAGCGTGTTTTCCCAGTCCAGTCAAGGACAGAGTGAAGCACAGCTGCCAGTCCAACGCGAGCGCAAGCAAAACAAATCGATGTGCGGTCAAACCCGCACGCATTGAGGCTTACGACTTAGGGTTGAGGGTTTATGATTAGGGTTCAGGGTTCAGGGTTTGAAGTTCAGGGTTCAGGGGAGCCACGGCCAAACACGCACGCGTTGTGGCTTAATGCTGAAGATTTAGGGTTGAGGGCTTAGGGTTCAGGGTTTAGGAGAAACCGCGGCACAACACGCAGGCGTTGCGGTTTGGGGTTTAGAGTTCAGGGTTCAGGGTTTGAGGTTCAGGGTTTCCGGTTTAGGATTAAAAAAAAGCCGCGGTCAAACACGCACGCGTTGCGGTCGTAGTCCACCAGCCGGTCCTTGAACGCGACCGCCTCCCGCGTCGCCTCATCTGTACTGCCATCCGTACCGCCTGTACCGCCGGCTGTACCGCTTGTACCGCCTGTACCGCCACCCCCCATGCCCGTCCCACTCGCGCCGCCGTCCGCGGGTGTACTGCCCGCGTCGTCCGCGGGCGCGCCGCGGTACGTCAGACTGACCTGCGGGCGGTGCGCGTACGGCAAGCATGGGCGTCACGGACTCCCTGCCTCACTCACTCGCTGCCTCATTCACTCACTCACTCATGTTTTACAGACCTACTACCATCACATGTACATGGAGTAGCCCTGTCAATCACCCAATAGGACCAAGTAATGAATGCTTTTTAGCTGCGAGGTGGCAAAACATAATTCGCAGACGCAATGGCAAGAAAAGCCCACTGTATGGATACTGTGCACTGCCAGGCCCCAAGCCACAGGGAGCTACACATCCCCATCAACTCATCCCCATCAACTCATCCAACCCTAAACCCCTAAAACCTGAACCCTTGACTCTGAACCCTCAACCCAACCCCTAAACCCAAACTCTAAGTGGGCCCTCCCACCCCCACCCCCAGTCTACACTACGACCCATCTTGCCCATGAAAGGAGGGAAAGGGACGAGAAAGGGACGAGAAAGGGAAGAGAAGGGGACAAGAAAGGGACGAGAAAGGGAGGAGAAAGGGAAGGGAAAGCGAGGAGAAAGGGACGGACACACCCACACCCACCCCCCACCCCCCACCCAC
>QAXD01000211.1:36215-47563 GCA_004335575.1 Haematococcus sp. NG2 | reverse complement strand
CCGCGGCCGCCTCCGCCGCTGCGTCGTGCGCGGGGAAGTGGTGGGTGCTGAGCGCGCCGTGGATGGTGATGAGGATGACACCCAGCGTGAGAAGCGCCACCGCCGCGAGCGCCAGCACGTTTGCTGTGCGCGAGCGGCACGCGCTGCACTGGTAGCTGCCCTGGGACCCGTACCCCGTGTCGCACACGGCGCAGCTGCGCGCGTTGGGGTATGCACACTTCAGTACTATCAATATTATGAGGGGGAGCCCAGGCCAGGCGGGGTGGCAAGACGCGCGGTGATTGCTTTTCTCTTGTGGATACGAGGGATTGGATAGGAGGGAGATGGATTGAATACGGGGGGGAGGGATTGGATACGAGGGAAAGGGACGGGATACGAGGCATTGGATGCGAGGGATAGGGATATGTGATGGGGATTGGGTACGAGGGATTGGATGCGAGGGGGATGCGGGCGGGCAGGGCCACAGGTGGGGCGACAGGCATGTGGGGTCTAGGATTTGAGGTGCATGGTTTGCTACCATGAGTATTGCAGTACCAACAGGTATGAACACTTTCTCTTGGTGAGCCACACTTTATGCTGGTCGTACTTGGTTTGCTACCAGTGAGGCCAAGCTCAAGGTTCTAGTTCTGAGTCCAGAGGGTTTAACCCCCCTTCCACCTGCACAGCTCCACAACTCCCTGCACACCGACCTGACCCCGCATATGCATATGGAGCCACTGCCGCAGCCGCCCCCACTCACAGGATGCCCATGTAGCCTTCGGCGCACAGCATGGCCTGGTACGTTGCAGTGCTCAGGTTGGTGGTGGCCCCTGCAGGGCTGTCTATGAGGGCACGCTGCAAGGCGGCGATGGCCTCGTCCCGCGTGTCGAAGCTGCATGCGCTGGGGTTCAGGCAGCGGTGCACCTGCCGCGCGGTACAGCAGCACACGGGCGTGTGATGTTTAGGGTTTGGGGTTTAGGGTTCAGGGTTCTTGTATGTGTGTCGGGTGGTGCAGCAGCACAGTGCAGGCCAGCGACGTAGGTGGTGCAGCGGCGTAATTCTACAGTGGCGTCAGCGGTACAGCAGCAGGATGTGGGTACAGCACCTCCCATGTCGCACGCGCCCAGCAGCATGCCATGCAAGCGGCGCGGGCCATGCAAGCACGCAGGCCATGCAAGCCCATGCAAGCTCGCGCGCTACCTGGTCGCTGAAGGGGTGCGAGTGCCAGGAGCCTGGGTCAGGCACCAGGATGCCGCCGCCCTCAGTGCAGGTGGCCGCGTCGGGGCACGGCCTGCACGGCAGATCGTCGCGTAACGTGTACGTGCCCGACTTGCATGACAGGCACTCCTGCTGGTCGGCCGACGCGACGTCCCCCAGCTTGCATGGCTGCACCTGCAGGGGTGGCGCGCAGGGTGGGAGCACACGGGTCCAGTGAGCAACATGAAACATACAATTTTGGCATAACAACATTAGTAACATAATCCGATTCATCACATCATAATATGTTTCAACCACATCAGATCACATCATATACACCGGTCGTCTCTGCCGCCCTGCAGCACAATTCATTCTTCTTGATACCGTATGCCAACCATTTCTTATGGATACTGTATGCCTTGCGCACATTGATGTCTTCTTGATATCATATAAGTATAGTAAGACATGCCGATGGCAGGTCCTCCACGCACCTGCACCCACAGCGTCAGGTTCTGCAGCACCTTGAGCCCCGCGGAGAAGGACTGGTACGTGGTCACCAGGTACACGGGGCTGGTGCCCGGTACCGCGCGCAGGCGCAGGTCGGTGAAGTTGGCGTAGCCCCCCGACACGCTCGCCGACACCTGAGCGAGTACGTGTATGTGTTGCAGGCCTTGGTTACACCCAGCCCAGGTTACGGGTTACACCCTAGCCCAGGTTACACCGTTGTATACCATCGTGGGCCGTTGTAGGCCGTTGTACATTAGGCTGGTGTACACCGTTGTAGGCCGTTGCACCCCTTCGCAGGACGTGGCGTCAACCGGAGACTCCTATGACTCCTATATGGCTCAACCCTGGAGCTTGGCTATGGCTCAACCCTGAAACTTGAAGCCACGCTCACACCCTGCACTCATACCCTGGGCCCTGAAACGCTGAACCCTGAAGCCAGCAGTTACAGCTGTTGGACGGTGTGAAACAGGCCCCGGCACGCTGACCCGGTCACAGAGCAGCGGGATTGCTGTCACAGGACACCGGCCAGGTGCATGCACCCAAGTGGCACCAAACACTGAATCCTTACCCTAAACTTATTGTAAACCCTAAACCCTGAACCCTAAAGTTAGTGTAAACCCTAAACATATTGTAAATCCCAAACCCCAATCCGAAACCCTAAACCCTAACCCTAACCCTAAACCTCAGCCGAGCCCCACCTGCGAGTAGACCGAGAAGCTGGACACCACCTCCGTGTGCGTCACGCTCTCGTTGAAGCTGCTCGTCACCAGCTGCCCGTAGTAGTCGGTCACGCGCAGCAGCAGCCGGATGGGGCGGGTGCTGTAGTAGGAGGGGACGAGCAGCGGGTCGGGCGCTGTGTTGTTCAGTGTGGAGGACTGAAGGTCTGCGCCCGGAGGGGCCACATAGTCCCCCGCCACTGGTGTGACCACCCAGGGCTTGGTGGCCATGACGGGGCCGTAGCCGCCCTGCGTGTGGAACACAGATGCCCCAAGCGGCTGGTGTTGCGAAGGATGCAGAAGGAGCACTCAAGGGGGTTGCACTGTACACCACACACGCTGTAATCCCACATCGCACACGCCGCACACCCCACGCCCCACGCCACACACGCGCCTGTGTGACCGTGTTGTTGACCCACGCGGTGCACGGGATGCGCGTGAGACGGAGCACCGCGGGGAAGCCGGCATAGTCCTCGGGGTTCAGCTCGTACGACGTATCCTTGAACGCGGGGAAGTTGTCGTACTGCGCGTGCGTTGTTGCCAATTCAGGGCCTTAGGGTGAGTCTACGCCCTCATACCAGGCGTGTGTTGCCCATTGAGGCCCTAGCCACATCGGGCCCCGTGCAAAGCCGTGTAATGATGTTAACGCATGATGATGGAATGGAGGTAGCACATAATGATCCAGCCCCGCACCCACGTCGTAGTGCTCAAAGTTCCCCAGCCCCAGCTCTGTGTCCCATTCCTCGTCGGGGCACCAGATGTTGAGGCAGCGGTAGTCGGTCTCCCAGTACACCGCGCCCCCCGCACCGCCCAGCGCGCGGTTGTGCCGCACGTAGCAGTCCGACAGCTGCAGCCGGTAGCAGGTCACCCTGTGCCACGCGGTGCAGATCACGGGCAGGAGTGGTTGTTGTTGATGTTTGTTGTTGTTGTTTGTTGTTGTTGTTGTTTGTTGTTGTGGTGGTGGTGGTTGTCGTTGTTACAGAGACCGTAAATGGGCAGGCGGCAGGGATCAGGGGCACAACAGGTGCTGTTTTCAACATATCAGGAGCGATTCTCGGGAGCTGTTCTCTCATGAACATATTCAGGTAATCCCAAGACAACGATCAGGAGCTGTTTCAGGAGCTGTACATTGCAGGATATCATCTGTGGAGGTGTAAGGGACATGGAATACAAGGAATACATGGATCAATGGATGCCGGAGCCACTCAATTTCAAGGGGGGGGGGGCCCAGCGCTGCACGAAGCACAGGCACCTGACATGCAAGGTACGGTACTTCTACTGTGCTTGGTCCACAGTCTTCTGAGAGCCTGTGCCTGTGCCTTTGCCTCTGCCTTGCCTTTGAATTTGCCTGTACCTCTGCCTCGGTTTTGCCTGTGCTTGTGCCCTGTCTTTGCCTGTACCTCTGCCTTGGTTATGCTTGTACCTCTGCCTTAGCCTTGGTTTTGCCTTGGCATTTCAATCGCCTTAGCCTTGGCCTTGCCTTAGCCTTAGCCTTAGCCTTAGCCTTAGCCTTAGCCTTGGCTTTGCCTTGGCATCTTGAACTTATCTCTGGCTTAGGATGCAGGATCTTTGGCTTTGAATGCGTCCGCCCCCCCTGCACGCACCTCCACACGCACGACACGCCGACCGACAGGTACAGCCCGCCCCCGTACGTGGCCGAGTTGTAGTCAAAGGTGCAGTTGATGAAGGCGACCCACGCGGAGGCCGCGAGGCACACGGCGCCGCCGTTGCTGATCCCGCACGCCTTGGCGCGGATGACGTACGCGGCGTCCATGACAGACGTGTCGTACCAGTGCTGGATGGCGTCCAGGAAGTCGAGGGGGTAGGTGTCCGCCACAGCCGCCGCGGCTTCAAGCTGCAGGTAGAGGCCCAAACAAAAAAAGGCATAAGGTGGAGACCAGAGGCAGAGGGGGAACATAAGGTTGGAAAGGAGCGCGTAATCAAGACTGGACGCACCATGCGGGCCACTAGTTGCTGGGTGCTTGTCGCGAGGTTGTTCGTGAACGTCACGTTCTTAAACACCTGCACGCGTGCATTGCGAGACTGGATGACTGCACAAGTGCATTGCGAGGCAGGATGAAGTGAGCAGTGGGAACATCTCATCCACCAGCCCACTATGCCCCCCGCCTCGCTTGCGTGTGGTTGGTTGGTCACCCAATGGCATGTGATGAGTCCCACCCATTGATAAGATCCACTGATTGAAAGTTCAAAGTATCACAATTGCCCCAGTGTCACAGTTGGCCCCAGCCCCTCACATGATGTGGTCCCTGGCAGCTCAGACAGTATGGACATAACTGGACAGCAGCCATTCTACACGCCAGCTCAGATCCCCTGTGAGATAAGCTGTACACAGGCAGTCAGGCACCCGTACTTCTTACGTGGTTGTGGCGGTTGTCGAACACGACCAACGCACCCCCACTCAGCGCCTGCAGTTGCAGTTAACGAGATTCTTGTTGGGATTAAGGGCGCTGGGCTCAGGTTCAGGGTTGGGCAGGTGCTCAGCAAGCATGCGCTGCTTCAGTCTCGCTTGAGGTGTGTGTGCGTGTGTTTCTGTTGTGTGCCAGGACTTGGCACATTGATGCATGCCACCATATAGGTTATGCATATTTAGTGGCCTACGTGTGCCAGTTCATGCGCACAACACAGCAGAAGCACAGCGCTGTGCAGGATGGCGGGTGTGGGGTGTCACACGTGTAGATAATGGGGTAGGGGTTTGGGGGGGTGGAGGGCTGGGGGGAGGGGGACGATATGGGCTGGGGGTTGTGGAGGTGGTCATGGGCATCACCACCCAACGACCCTCGCCCACATTGCTGTAGCACTGTCATGCAGGCTGTGCAGGTACAAGTGGGTGTGCCAGCATTTGACCACGAATCAGCACCCAGCAACAGGCAATGAATTCTGAAGCCTAGATTTATCCCCACCCTAAACATTGTTGAAGTTGACCCTGACTGCCAACCTTATGCTAAACCCTAAACCCTGAATAAACCCCACGCACCAGGTTGCCGTCAAACACACAGTTGTCCACCTCAATGTAGCGGTAGTTTTCCATCAGAGCAAGAGCCCCCCCGAGCGCTGCAAAGTTGCTCCTGAACGTCACGTTGTTGAAGAACACCTGGTAGCCGTCGATGATGCTGATCGCGCCGCCCTGCATGAGCGCAAACTGCGATGCACGCGCACACACAGCGCCCGCATTCGCACCAGCACCAGCGTCAGCACCATGGTTGAAAATCGTTGCTGGCTCCCAGCATATGCCTGCTAATTAGTCGCTGCATGCTGATAACGCTGATGCACGCAACTGCACCAGCAACTGCACATCCAGCCGACCAACAGAACACTCTGATTCCCTCGATGGGAGCCTGTGTAACACAATACAAAATGCACCGAGCGTACAGCAGCAGTGGCAGCAGCAGGAGCGGCGGCAGCAGCAGCAGATGGCACTCACATTCATGTAGAACTCCGAGTCGCGCGACACCCAGTTGCACGCGCTCACGATCACAGCGCCTGCCAGCCTGCAGGTGCATGCAACACACACAAGCACGGGTGCAGACGTCAGAAGACACAGGCAACAACAGGACAGGGAAATGATCTGGATACACAGGGAGAAAATGCCAAATGAGGCAAGGTCAACTTCCAGCTTGACTTCTTAGACTAATACTAAGAACGGACACATAGCTCTCAGGATCTGGGAAATTGGAAACCCTGTAACAATTCAGATGACTTCCAGCAATGGTTGGATCGCACAGGGCCACTTGAATGGTTGCATCGCATGGGGGTCACGCACTCACTCGGACCACTCATCGCCGTTGTAGGCCGCGTAGATGCCGGTGGTGTAGAGGTTGAGGACGGTGTACGCGGCGAAGGCGGCCCCGCCCATGTTTGCCGTGTTGAGCACAAAGCTGGAGGAGGTGATGTAGCCCTTGCCAATGGACTCGTAGTACACCCCGCCCCCAGGGGTGTTCGCCTGCAGGTGCCAGGGGCCAGCGTGACACATCAGCAGCAGCAGCAGCAGCAGCAGCATTACACAGCTTGCGCGGTTAACCCCGCGATGCTGCAGTGCTGCCCTGCCAGCGTGCAGGTGCCAGGGGCCAGCATGACATCCTCTCCCTTGATGATTGTAGGGTTTAGGGTTTAGGGTGTAAGGTTTAGGGTTTAGGGTTTAAGGGTTATGTGGGACAGGGCGACAAAGGTGGTGATCAGCCGTCCTAGTTGTGGTCTCTCCACATGACCACTTCCCACCCAGCTACTACATGTTTGGAGCCTGTTCCTGGTCATGCACGCTGTGTTTTGACCCGATGGCCAACAGTGATCACCCTCTCGGTGTGCATCTGAGCCCAGCGAGCAGCCCCCTCAGCTGACAGTCCATTATGACACCGAACCGTACATGCAGTTATGCACCGTATGTGCCAGCTAGCAAGGCACTAGAGACGGACAATGCATGTTCCTGCAGCGCCCCTAAACCCTAAACCCTGAACCCTAAACACCCGCCCACCTGGTTGTGCAGAAAGGAGGACGATGAAATGTTGGCAGTGAGCGCCTGCAGTTGGGGTCAGGAAAAACAAGCAGTTCAGGTGCAGTTGGTGACTGGAGTTCAGTTGTCAACAATGGCATGCCGTCACGCTGCGCACAGCTGGTCCGTCGCCCAAACCTGCTTCTTCCTTGCCATGATTGAAGCGAGCCCCAACACAAGCTGCTAACCTGGTCATTTCTTGACCAGTACTGATGTTACCCCCGAGCAAAAACTGCTGCTGCCACAGTCGGTTGTTATTTTTAAACAACATTGCGTAACGCTGCAGAGGCACATGCCTGCATGACGACCACCGTGTTGTCTGCAGCCACGTTGTGCCGGGAGCTGATGTTTCGCATGGTCACGCTCTCCATGTTGATGACCTGCACCAGCACACACACAACACCAGGTTCAACACCAGCTTCCCTCATCCTATTCCTTCAATGACCACCAGGCATGACCGTTTCACGTGTGAAATGTGCACCGACGGTATGCGAGCTGCAGCTGGCGGCATGCCAGGCTGGCGATGTCACTGGCCCACTCATCCCACCCGTACCACACGCCCCAGCAGCTGCCACGCACGTGCGCTGCAATCACGATCTGCACACCCACAGTGCTGTTCTGTTCCATGCACAGCTGCAGATCCAACACACCTGCAGCAGGCCGCTGCGGATGAGCTGCTCGAGCTCTGCACGGCCCGTCATCGCGCTGCTGCCATAGCCCTTGTTGGACTCCAACAACACATCTTGCACATCTGCATGCCCCGTGCACAATCGAGCAGTAGTGAGTGATATAGATCTGGCCTATAGTGATATGGATCTGGCCATCATGGTGCACCCACAACCACCACATCCTGCCAGGGGTTCAGCCTCATCAGTGCGGCATCACAAGAAAAGCGGCACCCCAGTGCCACCCACCGACTGCACAGCGCTGCTCGCCAGCCCCTACAATCACGTTGCTGAGCACCAGCAGCGAAGGCCCGCCCTCGTTGCGCATGAACGTGGTGCCATGCACTGCGATGCTGCAGCCGCCCTCAGCCACACCAGTGCCCTCCACGCGCACAAACAGCGCCGAGGCCAGCTCCATCTCCTGCAGCATCGAGGACCAAAACGCGGCAGTTTCACGCAGCAATCTGAACACATGCCGGCTGCAGAGATCTATGGTGCATCCGTGCAGAGATCGTGGGTGCAGGTGTTGCGGCTGCAGAGATCACAGACGCGCAGCTCAAGGACGAAGTGCGACCTGAAGCCTCCAGCCACAGCTCATATGCGGCAGATGCTTGTCCATGGCTCGCACCAGATCCCAAGCTGGCGTACCTGGTCATCGCGCGACCATCGCACAGGGGCCCGTGCCTGGCCCCGATTCCTGGTGAAGGCGCAATCCCTGGCTGCCACCTGAACGCCCCCTTCAGACTGCCAGTCCAGAAACACCGTGCTGTTTGCCTGCAGCATCGCAGCATGCATGAATGAGGTGCGAGAGTAGGAGGGCTGGGTTGGTGCCAGGCTTGCCCTTGGAAACAATACCGACCCATCCTCCCGCACCCAGCCCCCACAAGCAGCCCACGTGTGTTCGGCAGCACCTACCATGATGCTGCCATCTGGTCCCACACCGTTGTCTGTGAATGTGCAGTTGGTGAGTTGGATGCTGCCAGCTGTGCCCCTGCTCAGGATGGCAGCTGCAGAAATGTAGGGGCGCGTGCTGAAGGAGGACGGCAGCGGTGTGTTGGCTCCAACTGGCCACCACCCCGCTGTGTTGTTTGTGAAGCTGGTGTTGCTGATGGTGACGCCGCCGCCAGGTGCAGGAAACAACGCAAGGGCACCTGCGCCGCATGACACATTATGATGCCCATGTGCAGCGCATGTGGATGCTTGCATGCGACACGCGGTCCTACTTTAACATCCTCCCCCATGTGCACACGATCACGCTCAAGCGCAGCACACCTACCAGCGAATGGCCCTGTGTTGAGGTCAAAGGCACAGTTGGCGATGTGCAAAGTGGATGGAGAGGCGACAGAACCAGCGTCCACAAACACGGCCGTGTCGGTGCAATTGCGGAACACCAAGTTTTCCAACCTGATCGATTGGGAGTCAAGCCCAAGCACAACGGACATGGCCCTGGAGCCTTGCGCCCCTCTGCAATCAATAACTGTGGGTGATTCTGCGCTCTGTCCCAGAATATGGACCGAGGAGAGGAGCCGTAGCGGTCTGTTCACGACGACAACTCCGGGCGCGAGAACCAGTGTAGCGCCAGCTGTGCCATTGGAAGCGCCTGCCGATGATTGTGCTGCTTGCAGCAGCGCATCCCAGGTGGCAATTGGGTTCCTGGGCTGGGCCAGACTCGGCGATGGGCCCGCTGCGGCCACGGCAAGCCAGCAAACCAGCACCAGGAGCCCCTCCATGAGGTCTATCAAACGAAGTACATACATGCAAAAGCATCAAGATGCTTCAATCCAGCCATCGCAGACAAAAGCTCTAAGCGTCACATTGGATTTATGAGCTAGTTAGTTGTGAACCGGCCGGGCCCTGTTATTAGGGGTCCCCGATTCTGGTCCTGGATCATCACGGGATCAGGTGATAATTATTGAAGTGGAACTGAACTGCCAGTCGCCATACACTCCGATTTCCAGGGTTTAGGGCCCACAGGCAGGTACAAACAGCGCGCCAGAAAATATCCGCATAACCGCACTTTAGCGCCATGCAGAGGACCAGATCTCTTTCAAAGCGCGAAGCAGGTGTATGGCTGTAGCTCCACACAACATCATCTTGTACGTGGCCAGCCACGCACATGGCATGTATGTTGTTACTGTGTGCCCAGCTGCCCACCCCTCATCACTGACAACGCGGAACATTGTGCAAAAGGAAATAGACGATTGTGCCCACGCACACCTTGCCTGCCGTTCCGGCATCCATGCCATGGGCCCCCAGCATACCCGAGCACATACAGCGGCTCAGCATCTGTCACCTGTGCATACATCATCATGCTTGGTGCAGCTGCAAGTGGTGCTGCACCCGCGGCATCACCTGCTCATGTCACTGACGATGTGCTGAAAGGAGAGATGGCCAGCCATGTTAAGAGACCAACAAGCTAGTATTTGCAACACCCTGCCTGGGGACACCCTGCCCAGGGACCGGACGGGAGGTGCCGCTTCCCCTTTCCCTTAACATCCATGCCGCTGGGGGGAGCCACTGAGGATAGGATTGACCACTTATGGGGCACTTCCGGTGCAACACATTTGCCTGGGCTGGAGCGACCACATCAGCGGGTGTTACACGGCGTGTCACAGCTTTCAGCCGCTTGCAGGAGACTGTTGACAAGCGACACTCGGGGCACGAGCACTGCCTCCAGCCAACCCCCTGCACCCATCTCCACACCAGCTCGCAACCACTTGCGCGCATCAATGGAACATGCAGCGGTATGTAACGTGGGTTATCAACGTTGCCAATCATCATGGGAGCCAATCGAAAGCCGGCAGTCTCCAGCTGCATGCACCTCCTGCTGTATGCACTTCCAGCTGCATGCACCTCCAGCTACATTGTTTTTTAAGCAATCAAAGGTAGCTGAGATAATTAACAGGTCAGCCGCCGCTGCAGGACGGCATCGTTCAATTCAACAATGACAAGGTCAGCCTCTGCTGGACTGCATTGTTGTACGACAACCAAAAGGTTAGCCGCCGCTGCTGGACTGCTTTGCTTCATAAAATCCAGAGTTCAAAAGGTCAGCCGCCGCTGCTGGACTGCTTTGCTTTAAAAATTTAAGCACCTAAACGTCAGCAGCCACTGCTGGACTGCCCCGCCAACAGCAGCTGCTCCGCAACCGCCGCCGGGATCCCGGGCAGGCCTGCTACCACCTTGCCAGGAGTGTGATGAGCAGTGTGACCTGTACCGCTCACATGGGCAGTGCCATGGGGCTGACCCGTGCTGCTCACATGGGCAATGCCATGAGTCTGACCTGTACTGAAGACGTGGGCGGTGCCATGGGCAGCTGTACTGCCTGTCGTGATGGTACTGCTGCCTGACACGCCTGCCTCAGCAGGGCCTGCAAGTGGGGGCGGGCGCGGGGCGTTGTTGTCGGGGCCGGGGCCACGACGGCCGGGGCTGTGATGGTTGCCATGGCTGTGATTGCTATGTGGGCCGGGGGTGTGATGGCTAGGTTGGTTGTGGGGAGTGTGATGGGTGTGATGGCTGTGATGGGTGCCAAGGGTGTGGTGGGTGTGGGGGCTGTGGGGGCTGTGAAGGGTGTGGTGGTTGGGCTGTGGTGGGGGCGCCCCAGGTGGCGCGGCAGGTTGCGACCCAGATGGTGCACCGGGTTGCGACCCAGATGGTGCAGCAGGTGCTGGGGGCTGGTGGGCGTAGATGTAGAAGGGGTGGGTGACGGGGGCGCGGGCGAGGGCGGCCGCTTCGGACAACGCCTGCAAGTGGGCCGCGCGCTGCGACGCCGCCCCGCCC
>QAXD01000210.1:65074-75856 GCA_004335575.1 Haematococcus sp. NG2 | reverse complement strand
CCCCTGTCCCTGTCCCTGTCCCTGTCCCTGTCCCTGTCCCTGTCCCTGTCCCTGCCCCTGCCCCTGCCCCTGCACCTGCCCCTGCACCTGCCCCTGCACCTGCCCCTGCACCTGCACCTGCCGCCCGGCCCTGTTCCCCGGCGCTGGTGCTGGTGCTGGTGCTGCCGCCGACGGTGGGCCCAGCCGCCGGCTGCAGCAGGGTGTAGCCTGTGACACGCAGTTGCTGCCCCTTCCCCCCCAGAGCACGCAGAGTGTCCTTGGGCAGTGTGAAACTGGCGGCCTGGCCCTGGGAGCCCGCCGCTGGCAGCTGCATGTCCAGCAGCGACTTGGTGCCCCTCAGCTGGCCGTCCACCTGGTACCACAGCTTGACGCGCAGGCGGCGGGCGCCCTGCGCAGGGCAGGGGTGAGGGTGAGGGTGAGGGTAAGGGTGAGGGTAAGGGTAAGGGTAAGGGTAAGGGAAAGGGTAAGGGAAAGGGAAAGGGTCAGGGTCAGGGTCAGGGTCAGGGTCAGGGTCAGGGTTTAGGGTTTAGGGGTTAAGGGGTGTTGAGAGCGCAGGGTCCAGCGCAGGGGTAAGGGGTGTTGAGAGCGCAGGGGCAGAGAGCGCAGACACGTGAGAGAGCAGGGGTGTGCGCGGGTGCAGGGGTTGGGGTTGAGGTTGGGGTTAGGGTTGGGGTTGGGGTTGGGTTCATCCTGGCATCATATTATTCTTGTATCAACTAGGACGCGAGGTTTCGAGGCGCAGATGCTTGTGTTGGGCTTTTTGTGATGGGTGCAGGGGTTGGGGGTCATCCTGGCGTCATTCTTGTTGCAATCAGGACGTGGGGTTTCAGCACAGGGTTTCAGCAGGAACGGATTTCTGCGAGGGTTTTTTGGTGTTGGGCTTTTTGTGTGGGGTGCAGGGGTTGGGAGTCATCCTGGCCGCGGCAACAGGCATTGGGGTGTGGCGGGATGGGGACGTGGGGAGTTCAGCCGGTTCAGCCAGAGCAGCCAGATCCAAGTGTGCTTGATGGCCCTTGCCGCCCTGGTTGTGTGGCAAGGCAGTGACCGCCTCGCAGAGGCCACACTGGCCCGTCTTTGATGCTTATCCCATAGTTTTCATCCATACTTTCATCCATACTTTCATCCATACCTTTCATCCATACCTTTCATCCATACTTTTCATCGACACTTTCACCCATACTTTTTCATCCACATTTTCCATCCATACTTTCATCCACACTTTTCATCCCAGTGCAGGGCGCCTCACCTGGGCCTGTGCCGCCCTGACCTGCTCCTGGTCAGCCAGCAGGTGGGCGAACGTCACGGGGCCCAGTGTGAGAGTCTCATCCCACACGGGTTGGTGGTGGCACTCCGCACTGCGCACCATGAGCATGCCCGCCGCCCCCAGCTGGCGCTCGACTGCTGCATGGGCTGCATGGGCTGCATGGGAGGAAGCTGCGTCATGCAGGGTGCGGCTGCCATGGCTGTCGGCAGCTGCACGGGCTGTGTGTGGTCCAGTTGCCTGCGGCTGCTCTGAACCCTGTGGCTCGGCCTGGGGCGGCTGCGGCACTGCTTGTGGGGCCCCACGACCATCACCATCGTCATCAGCATCATTACACGGCTTTGCGCGGTTACACCCGCGATGCTGCGGTGCCCCACGATTGTCCATGCTGCATGTGCCTCCTGCTTCTGTGGTGGCTGCATGTGCCGATGCGCCGAGCTGCCCGGGGCGTGCGGCATCTCTGGCAGTGCATGCTGCATGGGCTGCATGACGAGTGTCTTCCCGGCTGGGCATGATGGGTGCTGGTGCCAGCGCACCTGCATCTACACACGGCCCGCTTTGTTGCTGCTGGTGCTCCATGCAGCTATTGCGTCATGCTGCCACCAGCGTCTGCATCCAGCGTCCCATGCTGCTAGGCGTCAGCTGATACTATATATATGCGGGTGCCTGTAAGGCTGACCTGCACCGTGTGTGCCATGGCCAGGATGGGGTCAGCCTCAGGAATCACACCAGGATTGCGCATGCTCTGTTTACCTTCACTGTTCACATCAGAAGTCGGTCCTCCCGCCCTGGCACATATGTGTGCGCACGATGTAAATTGCGCTGTACCTAAGGAGCACAAAGGCTTCTGTTGAAGTCAACAAGCGGACAGCAACAAACAGCTCAAGACCATGGAATTAATGAAGCCAAGTATTTCTGGCAGCTTTTGGCGTTTTAGGGGCCAAAGAAACGAAAGCACAACGAGCGCGTACCACTCTAGATCACCCTGTTTGTTGGATCGGATCTTCGCGCATTCGCTTATAACGAGGCATGCCTGCATCTTTGAACGAGGTGATCCCAGTGACCCTGCACAGATTTGCATAGTCGTTGGCTTTTGCGTCCTTGTGCGTCCTAAGACCTGAAAACATTACGGTGCATGGTGGAAACTCCACGGCGCTTGCTTTCCTGATTGACCAGAAGTGTATCGCAATGGTCAACTTGGACTTAGCACGCAGTGCTGTCCAGCACCCAAAGCAGAAACGCCCAGCAGTGGCTGCGTATCAGGCTGCCATCACTGCAGCAGCTGTCAGTTGCAACTCCACTCACATGCTCATGGCCTTCCATGCGGCCTTGGACTTGGGGTGAGCATTAGGCAGAGGCCCAATGCGAGCACCATGGCCCAGCGTTCACTGCTGTCACATGCAGCTGCCAGGCTAATAATTACAACAGCGCTGTGCCAGCAACACTGCTGTGATGCGGCCATGCAGCATCAGTGGAGCGCCAGTGTGGGCAAGCAGTACACAGCTCATCACATGCTGCCACATATACCTTGCTGGCTACGGCAGCCAGCATCAGGCAACATCAGGCGTCCACAATGTCTATGCAGCATGACATGAACGTTGCCAGCCTTTACTTTTGTCCACACTGCATGAGAGCTTAGAGCTGTTTTGACACCAGCCGAGCAAAAAGCAGTGCAACCTGAGCAGTAGCAGCACAATCGAACAGCAAGTAAACCTCATCATCCACCCCCGGCCTCCACGCCTAGCCGAGCAGATCTCTCACGTGTGTGCTGTGACCAATCCCATTGTTCCCATCTCCCCCTCTCTACCCTCACGTTGTAGCGGTGTGTCAATCTTTGCTACTGGAACGGTGTGTTGGGTCGTGAACCCAAATTGCTGGTCAAAGCAATTCTACCATCTGGGTACCCCACCGGGGTCTAAACCTCTAAGTGACGGTTCGATAATCCAATGACCTTGTTGAGCCACCTGATCGACATGTCAACATGTGCATGTACATTTCATGCACAGCCACTAGGTGCACGGCACCCTGCTACACAGGTTGTGGCTGCACTCATTCATACGCGCTGCGTAGCATCTCCACTCCAATCCCTCGCCTGCAGGACCCGCAGATGCAGCTGCGCTGGGCTACCCTGCCTGAGATCATCCTGCTGGAGCTGAACCACTTTTGCACTTTTGCACTGAACCTGCATTTCCCCTTTGCACGATCAATGCAACAGCTGAACACAGCTGCCATGCACGCTCGCGTCACGCTGCATGAGTCGTCCTGCTCTTCCCCATCGAGTGTGCACATCGTATGTACGGTAGTAGCTGCCTTTGGCTGAGCCCTGAACCCTTGAAACCCAAGCCCTAAACCCTAACCATAAGCCTCCCTCCATCTACCACACCCCTATCTACAAACGTGCAGCCGCTCTCCAACCAATCACTGCCCTCATAATTACTCATCCTCCTCCTCCCCTTCCTCCTCTTCCCCTTCCTCCTCTTCTCCCTCCTCCTCCTCGTCCCCGTCATCAATGAATGAGTCATCGTAGCTGTCGTCCTCCTCGTCACTGCGCATGATGTCGTCCTCAAACCCCAGCATGTGGTTGCCGTCGTCCGTGCTGGCAGCCATGACCTGGGCGCGCAAGTGATGACCCAACATAATAAAAATAAACAATAATAACACGGGGCCACGCTCCAATGCAAGCACAGGGCAGCAAGCAGCAGGTGCGTGTGCGTGTGCGTGTGCGTGTGCGTGTGCGTATGCACCCCATGGGTCACATGCATGAGAGCCCAAACCCTGACACAGCCCCCCGTGTGGCCCCACCTGCTTGCTGTGGGGCGGCTGCTGAGTCGTGCCTGTCATGCTCTCTCACGTGTAACACCCCTTACCCTTACCTGCTTGACCGCCGCGCGCTTCAGCTTGGCACACAGCTTGTGCCGCTTGTGCTCGGGCAGCGCCAGCAGCAGCCGCTTGGCCTCACCCGGGGAGAGGTACGGGTCGTCTGACCGGAAGTACAGCGCGCGCAGCACCTGCGGTACAGGCGGTACAGGCGGTACACATTGGTGTCGCGCGGCACGGGCGGTACGGCAGTACATATTGGTGTCGCACGGCGCAGGCAGTACAGGTGGCAGGTGGCTTGGGTGGCCCGTAGTTCCGTATGAAGTCGGAAACACGACACTCACATGCTGCGCCCTAGAGCCTAAACCCTAAACCCTAGACCTCACCGCCCTGAGCCGTAGACCTTAAATTCTGCACCCTGAGTCCTAGACGCTCAACCCCTGAACCCTAAACCCTAACACCCTAAACCCTCTATCCCTCAACCATTGAACCCTAATCCCTAAACCCTGAGTCCTGAACCCTAAACCCTAGACCCTCAAACCCTTAAACCCTCAATCCTTAAACCCTGAGCCTCAAACCCTCAAATGCTCAGCCCTGAAACCCTAAGCCTTCAAGCCCTGAACCCTAAACCCTAAAAAAGCCTAAGCCCTAAGCCCTAAGCCCTAATCACCCTGCGCACGGTCTTGGTGCGCAGTGCGGGCCCTAAATGTTCAAACCCAAAACCCTAAACCCCCAAACCT
Source organism: Haematococcus sp. NG2 (assembly GCA_004335575.1). Lineage (NCBI taxonomy): Eukaryota > Viridiplantae > Chlorophyta > Chlorophyceae > Chlamydomonadales > Haematococcaceae > Haematococcus > Haematococcus sp. NG2. Next base: position 71,038 of record QAXD01000210.1, on the reverse strand, counting down.
TAAACCCTGAACCCTAAAACCTTAAAACCTCAAACCTTCAGCCCTAAACCCTAATTACCCTGCGCGCGGTCTTGGTGCGCAGCGCGGGCAGCAGGCGCTCCAGGTCCTCCACCCCCCAGCTCTCACACGCGGTCGCAAGGAACCCCGGGTCCAGGCCCTGGCGCGTGCGCCGGTCAGACGGCAAGTCAGACAGTCAGTCAGACAGACGGTCAGGAAGTCGGTGGGTTACCCAGTCAGGCAGGCAATCAGGCAATCAGGTGGGCATGCAGTCGTGCAATCAGGTGATCATGCAATCAGGCAATCAATCAAGCAAACAGGTGGGCAGGCAGGCAATCAGGCGATCAGGTGGGCAGAAAGTCGTGCGATCAGAAGATTAGGCCATCAAGCAGGCAGGCGGGCAGGCAATGGCTGCAACACCTGCAACAGGGGCGCCAGCTTGTGGGGCGGCCAGTCGGCAAAGACGGACGCAAAGACGTGGGGGGACCAGCTGGCGGCCACACCCAGGATGTCCTCTGCCGGCCAGGACACCAGGGAGGTGGCCTGTGATGAGCAGGTGTGAGCAGGTGTGAGCACACGGTGTATGAGCATGCAAGGTGTGCGCACACGGGTATGGGCACATAGGGTATGAGTGCAGAGGGCATGAGAACACGGGGTGTGGACTGTGGAGGCACAGGATTTGGGAGCGCAGGGCAGCGTCAAGGTTTAGGTTGGGTTTAGGTTTATGCCGCAGGAGGTTCATGCCTCAGGTTCAGGTTTAGGTTAGATATAGGTTTAGGTCGGGTTTAGGTTCATGGCTTAGAATGCATGGACAGGACCACAGCACCCCTCTGTGGCCGCTTGCATGCATGACGCCGCATGGCGTGCCGCATGGCCGCATGGCACTGCATGGCGCATGCTGCATGGCCAGCTGTCAGCTGTCACGCCATGCGCCACATGCCGCTCAAACCGCAGTGCCATGCACCCGGCGCATGCGGCGCATGTGCTGCGGCGCTGCAGCAGTACAATGGCAGCAGTACGACTGCAGCAGTACAATGACAGCAGTACAGATGCAGCAGTACAAATGCAACAGTACGATTGCAGCAGTACGATGGGCAGCAGTACGATGGGCAGCAGTACAAGTGCAGCAGTACAATGGGCAGCAGTACACCAGTCACACCGCCCCCCCCCCCTCACCACCACTTGGTGAGCATCCGCAGCCAGGCAGTTGTCGATCAGCCGCCTGCACCTGAACCACCACACCCCTTTCCCTGCATGCTGTCCACTGGGCCCTGCTGCCTCATTAGTGGCTCCCTGCCCGTCCGCTTCATGTTCTGAGCTGGAGCTGTCGGTGCTTTCTGCACGCGCGGCTGCCGGGTGGCGTGCAAGCGTGCTGGTCCCTCGCGGCTGTGATGCATCACCAGCTGCGGACGCATGCGCCCCATGTGCTGTGCCTGCTGCCTGCACGCGCCCGGCCCTGGCTGCTGCTGCTGGTGCTGGTGCTGGTGCACCAGCACCACGCCCCTGACGTGCCGCAGCATTTCCATGGGGCCCTGCACCCAGTTTGCGCCGCTTAGCTGCCGCATGCACATCCGGTTCGTCGTCCGAGTCCTCAATCACTTTCCGTTTAGCCATTCTGCAATGTGGATAGCGGTGAAAAGCACAAGGAAGACGGCTGCGACAGCTGCAATCCTGAAAACAGTGACAAGTGGGACCTGGGAGCTCGGGATATGATCTTGCCTCGCCAACAGCCGCAGCGCCTCCGTTCTGTGCCAGGCTAACCACACGTGATTCCATCGCCGGCGTGATCTCGACAAGGGTTTCGTTGTGCACCGCTCATCGCCATGGCTGCGGTCCGGACGGCGGTGCTGAGCAGGCAGCTGCTGGGGTTTGCGGCAGCGGGCGTCACGGGGGCCGCTGGGTTGACCATGATGCACACGGATGCTGCAGCCGAGAAGCCCAAGCTGCCTGGTGCCCTGGACCCTCAGGAGTTCAAGGTGAGGGGCAGGCACAGTAAGGGGCAAGCATAGTCAAGTTGTTGCTGTGGAGGTGGTAGCGCTGAACCCCCTGCATGCTCGGGTATCCTTTGCGCGCCATGGCCCGTAATGACATTACGGACATGGCCCTGCATGGGGGGCACAGGTGCAGCGCACTTGCACAGCTGTCTGAAACGTTCGCTAGCCGCGCCTGCATGCCCTAAACCCTGCGTGCTGTGTGCTCTGTGCCCCATGCTGCTCGCAGGCGTTCAAGATCATCGGTGCGTTTGCACACAGCCCTGCCCCTTGCGTCTCCGTGCCTGATCAGGCTGTGGTGCCTGCGGCTGGGTTTTGATAAGGGCAGGGGTTGACATGGGTGCATTAGCTGTGATGGCCAACTCTTTCACTTTCTCCCATGGCAGGGGGCACAGCCGCACTGTTGCACCAACCTGCTGCATATTTTTTGTTGCATGGGCCTCCTGCACTCACAAATCATGTACCGCTCATGTACTGCCCACGTACCGCTCGTGTACTGCCCATGTACCGCTCATGTACTGCCCATGTACCGCTCGTGTACTGCCCATGTACCGTTCATGTACTGCACATGTACTGCTCATGTACTGCCATGTACCGCTCACGTATTGCCCACGTGCTGCTGTACCGCCGCCGCGCAGCCAAGGAGAAGCTGACCCACGACACGTACCTGTACAGGTGTGAGGGCAAGCAGCAGTGCAGCTGGCAGTACAGCCAGTCAGCCAGTCAGCCACCCAGCAGTCTGTCAGTCACTCAGTACAAAGCGCTGCCAAAAAACGCTGCTAAAAAAGAGGAAGTGGCCGAGGTTGCAGCAGAAAAACGGTTCTGGGCATCTGTGCAAACTTAACGCGGAGCACCGGTGCTGCAGAACAGAGCATAAGGCAGTGGAGCTCGTGCATGACGCTGTGGCTTGCGCAACATTGCAACAATCACGCCCTCACACATACCCACAGCACTGCTCTCATGCCATCACACCATCACGTTTACGCCATTACAGATCAGAGATCACACTCGTACCTCCACATGTTATACTCCCACCATCACACCCCCACATCAAGCATCAAACAACATCAAACATCACACATTCACACCCACGCCACCCCACCATGACACCCACAATCCCACATTCACACCACCACCCCAAACCCTAACCCTAAACCCTAAGCTCTGTCATACCGCCATCACACTGACATGGCCGGCCACAGGTTTGAGCTGCCCAACAACCAGCTGAGCGGCATCCACGTGGTGGGTTACCCTAAACCCTAAACCCTAAACCCTAATCAGGGGGTTTAAGATTATGTGAATTTTCTGTCAGGGGTTGATGCGAGTTTTCGGTGAGGGTTTGATGCGGATTTCGGTGAGGTTTGATGCGGATGTTTGGTGAGGGGTTGATGCGAGTTGTTTGTTGAGGGATTGAGTGCTGGTGTGGGGTTGCTGCAGGGCCTGGGTGTGCTCCCCTACCACACTGCATTGGAGGTTTTTAACTACGACAGGGTGTTGTTTAGGACGGGGTTTTGCCTGGGACAACTTGTTAATTAAGACAGGGTGTTGTCCAGGACGGGTTTTTTTTTCATGGGACGGGGTTTTGATTAGGGCGGGGATTTTCTGGGAGGGCTTCCTGTTTCCTTTCTAAGGGCTGTCCGTGCCCCTGGTGGGTTGGTGGGCGTTCTGTTGGTAGGTCAGGAGGGTGCACCAGGTGGCTTAGAGTTAAGAGGTGATGGGTGTCCTTGTAGCCAGGGGGGGTGTAGCCCGCTGTAGCCAGAGGCGTAAAAGCCAGCCAGGGGTGTAAAGCCCCCTGGGCCTGAAAGGGGTGTGGCCCTGACCTCCCACGCACACACACACACCCAGGCGTCGTGCCTGGTGACGCGCGCGATGCTGAAGGACAAGCCTGAGGACACCCTCAAAACCCTAAAACCCCCCATCCCCTAAACCCTAAAAACCTAAACCCTAAAACCCTAACCCCGCCCCACCACACACACACACACCCAGGCGTCGTGCCTGGTCACACGCGCGATGCTGAAGGACAAGCCGGAGGACGCACAGCCCAAACCAGTGGTGCGGCCGTACACACCCACCTCTCAGCCCGACGTGCGGGGCCACATGGACCTGGTGGTCAAGGTGAGAGGGGATCACACATCAAGGTGAGAAGGGATCACACACATCTTATACATCATACGCACACACACGCACACCTGCAGGTGTACCCCACCGGGAAGATGTCCAAGCACATCGGCACACTCAAGGTACGAAACCAGGGTTTAGAGGGGGTTAGGGTTTAAGGTTTAGGGCTTAGGTTTTAAGGTTTAGAGCTTAGGGTTAACGGTTTAGGTGGGGTGCGCAGCACATGACACACCCTTATTATAACATTTAAGCCTGAATTCTGAAGCCTGACCCATACCCTCAACCTAGATCAAACTGTGATCCTGAGGGTAAAGATTGGGGGCCGTCATGTGAGCGTGGCGTGCTCATTGCAACAGCTGAGAGCAAACAGCCACCACCAGCATCACTGCACGGCTTAGCGCTTTATGAGAAACCCGGGATGCTGCGGTTCACAGCACACAGCTGCGGCCGCCTGCAAGTGTGAGGCTGTGAGGGGGGTTGGGGCTGCCGCAGTTGCTGACTCATCACGTGAGGGCAGTACAGCAGTACAAACTTTACAGCAGTACTGCGGTGGTACAACCTGTCTGACTGTACTGCTCCTGCGGTGTGGCTGCAGGTCGGCGACACGCTGGAGGTGGGTGACCGGCCGTCTGACTGACAGAGTGACCAACTGTCTGACTGACTGACCGACAGACTGACTGGCTGACTGACACAGCGGCCACATGCGTGATCGGAACGTCATGTGTGCCATGTGTGCGCCCACATGTACTGCGTGTGATGACAGTGTGACCACATGCACCGTGCTTGCATGCTGCACCGTGCTTGCATGCTGTATGTGTGTTGTGGGTCCACACGTGCAGATGAAGGGCCCCATCCCCAAGTACCCCTACGCGCCAAACATCAAGAAGCACATCGGTACGACACTGCCCTTGTTTCAAATGTTGAGCACTGATGATGAAAAAAATGAGAATAAACATGCTGAGGACTAACACATATTTTCAATGTAGTCAGCAGGTTGATCATGTGCTTAGAAAGGAAAGGGTCGCCTCGGTTATTTAAAAGAGCGGGGGATGCCTGATATAATCAGGGATGTAGGCACGGAGCCCATGCAGTGCAGACTGGCCCAGCATTGGGTGTCTGCAGGGAATATCGAATCCATGCATGGCAACCCCAAGCCCCCCCTCACACTCCTTCTGACACATCTCTCACTCCGCTTTTCTTACACAATGTTACACACGCACACGTTCTCATCCCCCGCTCATCCCCCGCCATGACACATGCACCCACTTCCTCACTCTCACTCCTCCCTCACACCCTGCCCCATCACACGCAGCGTGTGTGGCGGGCGGCACAGGCATCACCCCCATGCTGCAGGTGGGCAATCAGTAATCAGTGAAACAGTAAACATACTTATGAACATATCGTACTCGGTCATCATGGACAAGCAGGCATGGAGGGACATGTGTCAAGCATATATTGCACACCATCTAATTCATAATACAGGTCATAAACTGTGCATAGTGCATGGGTTTAAAGTAGCTAGTTCAGTAAACATACCGTACTTGTGAGCGTATGGGTAACCCATATCGTATTCGGTCATCCTTGTCATTGGTATCCACACCCAGTTCTTGGGCGGCTGCCATCATGTTAAAGGTTCGCACTCCCCCTCTGCCTCACACTCTCCCTCTGCCTCACACTCACCCTCTGCCTCACACTCCCCTCACATGCTTCATCGCTCTGCCCTCGGCCTCTGCCCTCGGCGAGGATTGTGCGCGCGCGCGCGCGCGCGTGTGTGTGTATGTGTCCCGTCCGTGAACTCAGATGAGACACACACACGCACACACGCACACTCCCCCCTCCCCCCTCCCCCCTCCGCCCT
>QAXD01000021.1:677442-693394 GCA_004335575.1 Haematococcus sp. NG2 | reverse complement strand
TGCATCGTAAACATCTAAGTAATCGCGGCTACTGCTGCACAAATCCCTGCATGCTTGTTCCCTTCAAGGCATGAGGGCGCGCATATCACCCTCAAACCCTCAACAACGGCCATCAATCCATCATCATTCGTGGGACCAAACAGCCATGGTGAATCTGCTACTCATTCATCAGTCACCACATCAGTACGTCATGCGTGCTGCGGGCAGCGAGATCCGTCCCGCCAGAAAAGTGTTGTGTCTGTACTGTCAGCGTGTGGATGCATGGCAATTGTCAATGCGACACACAGCAAAGAATGAACCAACCTGACTCCAACCTTAGCTTTATTCACTGCCTGCATCCGATGCGCGGTTGACATGCCCACAGGGCGACCCAAGCGCCACACAAAGAAACAGGAACAGTCAATGCCGCCACATGGCCTGCATACTACTGACATGCGGCATCGCTCGTGCGGGCTAAATACGTGAGGTCCCCGCCCATACTCATACACAACCACCAACGGAGTATGAACGATGGAAATACTTACTTATTGGAGTGTTCGCTGCGTCTGTGCAAGCCAGGCCTACCGGTTGGCCTGCACACCAGCTTTAGTGATGTTGGCTGGAGCCACCAAAACCCTGCCCCCCATCCCCCACCCTGTGTCCAAGGTTGCCCATGCACCTAACACACAGAGCATGTGCATGCCGGCTGGTGGGCCATGGCTGCTGTGTCATGTTGCCTGTTGTGGCGCACTCATCAACTGCCATCATGCAGTCATCATGGCCGCGGCTGTGCTGCCTGGCTGGCCGGTCATGTGCCCAGGGTCCTGGCACGAGGTCCAAGGGTAGTGACAAGCCAGCAAGCCCCGGAAGTGTGAGTGTTGGCCGACACACTTTTGATGTACGCCTGCGTTGTGATGAGATGGCACCTAAAGCTCGGGGGATGGCTCCTCGCCCAGCCACCACTTCACACCCAGCCACTCCATCTCATCCCGGTCATACTCCAGGAAGCCGGCCTTCTTGCGGTTTGCGTTGATGCACTGCGCTCAGGAAAGCGGGGTGAAGGTGCGATGGCACACCACAACATCAGCTCCATGCTGTACAACCTGTGCGATCTGTACGATCTGTAAGATGGCCATGCCCTGATGAGGAGGCACTGTGTGGCTAGGAAGGAGCCCCCCCCCCCGCCCCCGCGATCAGGTCACTGTCTGCTTGCGTGTCTGTTGCTTGTCTACGTCTGAGTTGTCTGAGCCTGTGCCTAAGTTGAGTAGAGGGGTTAGTCCGACCACCAGTCGTACAATCTACACCAGCAAATGTCGCCTTCGCTCGCCGCCAGAGCGTGCTGATGCGTGCTGGTGCTGGGTCTTACTGGTGCTGGTGTGGATGGGCAAGCGTGAACCTGTGCCTGAACTGCCTCCTTCCCACCCCTCCCACGCTGCCTCCCCCACCATCCCACCCCTCTCAACATGTGCACCAGCTGCTCTGGAGCCGCACCAGCTTCTTCTCCCCCCTCTGCACTCCCACCCCAAAACCCAAAACCCTTAACCCCACGCCCACGCACCGAGATGTCCCCATGGTTGCACGGCTTGCACACGCCGCACGCCTTGCGGCAATGCCCCAGGCTGTCTGCATCACCGACCATGAAGACCTTGTTAGACGCGCACTCGCCACGCTCCGCCCACTGATCACACATGTCCTCCAGATCCTCTGCAGATCGAGGGCATGAAGCCAAACACTGAGGTTGAGCTGCCTTGGTGGTTCAAGGTGCTGCACTCACGGTTTGCAGTCAGTGCTGTACGGCACACCCGTTCTAGCATGTGGTGCAGTGATCGTTGCATGCACAGTTGCATACCAAGTGACTTGGGGCCCAGGGCACCCACCAACAGAGCAGCAGAGGTACAGAATACATTGTAATCCCTGTGATCTCTGCAGCACTACTTACCACACAGCCCGGGCTCCCTGGGGAAGGGGTCAGCACGGCCACGAGCGCGCAGCGCCTCCTGGTAGTCATGGGCTGCAGCAGGGAGAGACGCAAGGCAGAGAAAAGCCTGAGATCCCTGCACAGATGTCAGGGAATGGGTTGTGCGCGCCCACACTACCAGCCCTGCGCTGGCATGCGCGCACACACACAGCTGCAGTACCAGCAGCAGGCGGCACAGGCAAGCTGCACATCAGCAGAATCAATACAACACTCACGCTCATATTCATCGATGTGGATCCACACAGGTGCCGCCCACTTGATGCCTTTGATCACGGGGCAGCCCGTGTGAGTGGCAGCAGGGTCCATGGTGCCATTGGGGTGGAAAGACCAGAACAGCACAGCATCGCCTGCCTTGGGCTTGTACGCCACGTGGCCCTTTGCGCACTCGGACAGCTTCACGCCGGCATCAGCCAGCTTCTTTGGGATCTCTGGATCTGCCCAGACGCTGCCCTCAGGGAATGCGGTTTCCCCACCCTCCTCCACATCAGACAGGTACATGAGGAAGGTGGCCATGCGGAACTGGGGCCCCGGTTCACTGGCATTGTCACCAGAGTCCTGGTGCGCGCCTGCAGGGATCGCAACGGATGCGGTACAGGCAACAGTCAGCTGCCAGCTGCGAGTCCAATCAGTGGGGATGGGTGGCATGTAGGCAGCTCAGGGCGCCACGGTATGCCCATCCAGATTGCATGTGAGTCAGCACATATCCCCGATGGCTGCAGGATCGAACATGGACGCAGCACGTTCCTGCAGTGATCGCAGCCCAGCGCATGGTTTGCCACCCCTCCAACACCCAGCTGCTGCAGCACACGTACCGTAGGTCTGGCCCTGGGTGTACCGCAGCACTTGGATGTCTTCCTGGTGGCTCACAGGCAGGTGCGTAAACACGCTGATGCGCTTCTCGATGCGCTCAATGATGGGGTCTTGTAGACGGCGGATGAACATGCCATAGGACGTACGAATCTCATCCACCACACCCTCGCCCTGCAGATCACAGCATGCTGCAGCAGTTATAATGTGCACAACCAGGATGCTGCACAGCTGCTGGTGCGCCCTGTTATGCATAACTGATTCACATCAGTGATGTGTGCAGAATGGTCACCCTGCTGCTGCCACCCTGGCACTTACATGGGGCCCGCTGACTTGCGAGCGCATCAGCTGCAGAGCAGGCACATATGGTAGAACAAGGCCATCAGTGCATGCACTTGAGGCGTTGCATTCCAGGAATCTGGGGCGAAATGGAGCTTCCATTGGCCAACAGCAGTGCACAGCACGATGACATACCATGGGTGCTGCTAGCCGGACCATGTGTGCACGCTCTGCCTTTGTCAGGAAACCATGGAACACATAAGCCTTGGGGTGCAGGCCAACCTGCAGAGGCAGGGAGCACAGCCGCCAGTCCCATGTCATGAAGGAGAGACACTCCATCCAGTCATGCCGCCATGTCATGACACACACAGCATGGCTGCAAGCCCAGGTGCTTTGGCCCACCTGCTGCACCCAGGGCTGATGCGTTTCCTCGTCATCACCACCCGCCTGCAGGGCGAACGTATTGCAGGTTTGCCGCGTTCACTCATGTTACGGAACTCCGAGACCCTCAGATCGTCTTAACACCCACCGGCCTGAACACCATGCGCTCAAGGCGCTCAGCCAACGGCTCTGATGTAGACTCGGAGAAGTGGTGCACTGCAGGACACAGAGTGCAAGGGCTTTCAACATGCAAGTGGTGGCCGGAACGAGACAAGCGCTGCATCTGTTGCCTACCTGCGCAACTGATTTGATGTATCAAAACCAATAATATACCAGCAACAGCTGAACACCGCTTCATCTTCTTATCGCAATTACGGCTTCTTTCGTGGGTGTATGATGTGATGACAAGTAAGCAATGCTGTTGATGCAGTTCAATTGCCTTAAGAAGCTGGGATTGTTCACGCGCCAGTCACATGCCCTCACATCCGTGAGGGCTCCGACACCAATTGCGGGCTCTAGCGCACGCAATCGACAGAAACAGAGCGTCATCTATCATCAGGAACTGCAAAGTGACGTGTTGCGCGTGACAGGTGTGGGTCGCCTAGCTACAGCCTCTGTGGCTCTGTACACCAGACGTACCGGCCTCACACTTGGCCCTGTGTGCACACGCTGTCCAGGTTCCTGTGGCCTGCATGCTGAGGAGGGTGTGTTGGATTGCTTGCATGAACGCCTTCTGCACTGCGTGCGTACATTATTTCAAGTGCATATCGAATACACAGTTGACCTTTTTCAAGCTGCAGGCAGGGTCACATATTCCACGCACAGCTACCAACCCTTACAACCTTCGCACGCACTCCCAGGCTGCACGGGATGCCTTATTGTCTTCTGCTCAGCATGCACACTCTGATCGACAGATAGCCTGCTGCACATTATGCATGTGCTGATCGCAGCGGTGTGTGTCCTGGCTCGATGCACGATTCGTTCATTGCAGCAGCTGAGAGGCAACCTTAGAGCTCCACACGCTGCTCCTCACCCAGCCACCAAGGTACACCCAGCCACTCCATCTCCTCTCGGCTGATCTCTAGGTAGCCAGCCTGTGTGCATGAGCCACACCCAACAAACCAGGCCTCATGTCCCCATATGTCTGCTGTGTGTACCCCTAAGTCCCGTATGTATGTGTGCTGTGCGTGCCCCTTGCATGCAGATACAGAGAGCGTGCGCGTCAGGCAAGCCCAGACTACCGCTCCCAGCTGTTGTGTGTGGTCAGCCGATGAGCAGAGCAGTTCAGGAAGGTGTTGAAGGATTGGGAAACACGGGTGCCACGTACCGCCTTGCGGTTGGCATTGATGCACTCCACATCCCCCTTTGCGCATGGCTTGCAGACGCCGCATGCCAGCCGGCAGTGGCCGATGCCACCATCAGCACCCACCTGGAAGCCACAGCAGCAGCAGCAACATCAGTAGCAGCAGCAGCAGCAGCAGCAGTAGCTCAGCATGCGGTTGGTGGGTGCACAGGCGGCCGCAGTCATGCACTTTTCACACAGCCGGTTGCCGCCCGTGGCGCTCAGCGCACGGCTCTCGGCACTGTACAACAAATGTGCGCATTAGATCTGGCATTTCTGGCATTTCTCTGACATGGGTAGACCAGTGTGTACGCCAAGGGCTCAAAGGGCCAAGCACCAGTGACAGCTGGAGCACCTAAACCCTAAACCCTAACCCCTAAACCCTACACCCTGAAAACCTAACCCCAATCTTGCTCCGGCCGAGAGGAGCCCCATGCCCCCTTGCAACCCGGCCGCAGTGCACCATGAAGCCCCTTACCCCCTTACCATGAAGCCTGGGTTGGCGTCGCACTCGCCCATCTTGGCCCACTCCTGGCACCGGTCATGGGTGTCCTGGCACAGGCCAGGCTCATCAGGGTATGTGATCCTGCCCTTGCGCTCCTCCTTCAGAGCCACTGCCTTGGCCCAGTCCTCAGCTGCAGGGGCCAGGAGCCATACCAGGGAGCATGGGATGTGTTTGTCTCGTGCTGGGCTGGGCCGTGCGTGCACATGCGTGCCTGGGTGCCATATGCCTGTGCTGCAGCGCCCCGCAGGCAACACAACATGCACCGCCTGCCACCGCCCACGACCCCTCCCATTGCTCCTGGAATGTCCACCTGATCCCCTCGGTCCCACCTCCATGTGATGGGTTGACCCATTTTAAAAATGAAGATAAATCCTCCTCATCCCTGCGAGCCCTCACACCCATTCGCATCACTGGGTCACCAACACACCCACTCTCCGCTGCTGCACAAACCCAGCCAGCTTTTTTTTCTCTTTTTTTCTTCCTGCTTCCTGCCCGGACCTTGCCCTGTTGCCTATCCTGCCCCTCCCCTCCCTTCCCCTGCGTGTGCACTCCCAGCACTCACGGTCATACTCATCCATGTGGATCCACGTGGGTGCCGCCCACTTGATGCCCTTGACCACTGGGCAGCCCGTGTGCATGGCTGCGTCATCCATGGTGCCGTTGGGGTGGAAGGAGTAGAACAGCACAGCATCCCCAGCCCTGGGCCTGTACGCCACATGGCCCTCCGCGCACTCGGAGAACTTCATGCCTGCCTCTGCCAGCCGCCGCGGCATGTCAGGGTCGGCCCACTTGGACTTGTGGGGGAAGGCAGTCTCACCACCCTCCTCCACATCAGACAGGTACATGAGGAAGGTGGCCAGGCGGAACTGGGGGCCGTCTGCAGGCGCAAGGGGTCAAAAGCCGCAACAGGCAGGTAGATAGATAGATAGATAGATACGGTAGATAGATGGATGGATGGATAGAGATGGGTAGATAGACTGCGCACGCGGCCAAGGGCCGCAGCGTGCATTAAGGGAAGGGCCCAGGGATGCCAGCTGGCAGCGTTCCCCCACCATACAACAGGCAGGATCACGTGCATGAGCGCAGCAGGTCACAGCCGCACGCACAACAGCCACAGGACCACGGCTGCTGCGGGACCACCTGCCATCCTGCCTGTCTGCTGTTTGCCGTCATGCCTGTCTGCCTGCCCGCCCGCCAGTCAGTCTGTCTGCCTGTCTGCACTGGCCCTGTTACGAGGTGTGACGGTCCTGGCGCAGCATGTGGACAAGCCAACACCGATACAGCCTACAACAGCAGTCACCCCCTTCGAACCTCGTCTGGACCCTACTTGATACCAGTGCGTCCATATACAGTTGAACGCGGTGATGCGGTATGCCACTGCTATGTTATGTAGTGTTCCTGTCACATGCTCCTCACACACTCACGTCCACCCTTCTCAGCGCCCGAGTCGTAGTGCGCGCGGTACGTCTGACCCTTGGTGTACCGCAGGACCTGCATGGCTTCCTGGTGGCTGACTGGGACGTGAGTGACGAGGGAGATGCGCTTCTCGATGCGCTCCATGATGGGGTCATGCAGGCGGCTGATGAACATGCCGTAGCTGCGGGCACGTGCAGCAGGCGCACGAAGGCACGCCGCGCACTTGCATCAGGTCCTTGTTCCTTGTGCATAGTTTGACATGTGTGCGTGCATGAACGCGTGCGCACAACAAGTGTACCCCTCTTCCTCCCCGTGTTGAAGCTGAATAGGCATCCTAACTCTCTAACTCTCTACTGCCCAACTGTTCAACTCCCCAACTCCCTAACCCTCTAACTCGTGGACGCCCTAACCGCAGCCCTGAACCCTAACTCCCCAAGCCATGAACCCTAACTCCTGCCTGACGTGGCTTACCTGGTGCGGATGTCATCCACGACTGATGTGCCATTCACACCCGACACCTTGGACCGGCGCATGAGAGGTGCGGCCAGACGGATGATGTGCGCGCGCTCTGAGGCAGAGATGAAGTTGTGGAACACGTAGGCCTGCGCATGTGCATGGTGTTGGTGTATGGGTTGAGGGTTTAGGGTTGACCCATACATACTATGCCGTTGGGGGGCCTGGTGAGGACAGGCAGTGTGCATGGCTGGGATAGCAACAATTAAACAAGAAACAACAAACAAAAGAACAAGAAACACCAAACAAATGAAGGTGCAACACCCTGTATCCTGCAGATGGTGTCGGCCCCTGCCAGGCTCATGCAAGCATGTGCATCCTGTCCAGCACACACACCAGCACACACACACCTTGGGGTTCTCGCCAACCTGCTCCACCCAGGGCGTTGTCTCAGGGTCAAAGCCAGCAGTGGGCGCATCGCTCTGCAGCAAAGGCGGCAGCAGCAGCAGCATGGAATGTGCACGCTGTGCCATGTGAGCATGCACTGTGAAAGCTCCTGATGCGGGCTGTCACCGCCGTATTGTGCCTACCGCGAACAGGCGCAGAAGCTAGACTCGCAGAAATTTGCCCCACCATCGTGCTGCAGTGCTGTCCTGTACTTGTCTTTTCATCCACACCCTGGTGGGACTCAGATCGATTCGCGACACTCACAATGGTAATGGCGCGCCCTGTGTCAGTGCCCTCCGGCATTCCGCCCCATGTTTTCTTCTGCTCTGCAGGACACGACAACGGAAGGTGGCGGAGCCATCAAGCGACTAGGTCCATACAAGCATTTCTCCACGCAGCTACAGCGTGCGATGAGCCCCAAGCTCGGATCCCGGATATCTGCACTCGAAGCAAGCACCCCCAGTACTAGCCTTTCGTCTTCTTCGTAGCAGCTATTGTCAGTGATGCGCCGCATATTAATGCTAACGATAGCGCCAACAGTAGCCTTGACATGGCCCAAGATCTACACAAGACAGCTCAAGTTCCCTGTCGTGTGTTACAGGTTTATGGGTGTGCCGCTGAATGAATGCTCTTGGTGTCGGGACGTCTGTTGTGCTTCTTCCATTGTGTGAGATACGATTGCCGCGTGATGTACGGCTGGCTGTTGCAGGCTTACCTTAGCCCTGTGCAGGATGGGCAACTGGTGAGCAGAACTGTGGAACCCGCAATGCTGCTGACCACATTCGGATGGCAACCATTCAAGGTGGCAGTGTTACAGAACACTTGAGGTGTGCAGAACGTGAAACATGTGGCAGAACCTCATGTGAGCACCTCATGTGAGCGCAGTGTATGTACAGGGTGCTGCATAGCATCCCCAAAGGGGCACAGACAACAACTTTTAATCGTTCAGCGTGCAGTCACATACGGCAGCATACAGCGTTGCATTCCTCTCTTGGGTCACTATCAGCACCAGTGCCACAGCACTGCACAGACACTATACAAACCACCTGAGCCCCATGGTCATGTCAGAAATGAATCCAAGTGCCGCACCACTCCCAACAAAAATATGGATGCCCATCCTGCAAACCACTGACCTGCAGCTAACAAAACCGCATTTTCACCCCATGGCCTCCCTAACATGCACTGGGGTGCTTGGTTTGGATCGCGACAGCCTGGTGGCCTGCACCTGCCTAACAATGGCACAGCTATATGTGTAGCCATCCCATTTTCCCCCGGCTTTCAGCTGCTGATGCACCACTGGCAGCTTGTCACACATGTCCAACTCCATCCAAACACAAGTCATCATTGAGAATAATTATTGGTTTGCCAGCATGCCACAGTTGACACGCAGAGAATGCACGCACTACTGTACCCGTTCCCAACTCAAATGGGAAGCACAGCAACAGCACGACTGGCTTGCCTCTGCATACACTGCAGCAAGTAGGTGCATGAGGAAGGGGTGGGAGGTGCATCCATTGTGCACTGGCCTAGGGTGGCTCTTGACTGTCTTGAACACCCATGCGGACAATGCCCCGAGGGAATAATGGGCTAGGGGAAGGGAGGCAGGGGACGCTCCTGCAGTCCGCCCGCCCATCGCTGCCCTGCTGAGATGCACAGCATCAGAGCGGGGATGCAGGCGCGGGCGCAGCATGGGTCGAGCATATCATACCATAACATAACAGCGATGTATCATAGCATGGGCCGAAGGGCACTGGAACTGTGGAGCCTAGAGCTCCGGCGAGCGGCCGCTGTCAAACCACCACCCGGCACCCAGCCACTCCATCTCATCCTTCGTCAGTGGCAGGTAGCCCGCCACCTTGCGGTTGTTGTTGATGCACTCCACGTCCCCCGCCTGGCACGGCTTGCACGCCCCGCAGGACCTGCGGCAGTTGCCGCCCCCGTTGTGGTCACCCACCATGAACCCCTTGTTCTTCTGGCACTCGCCGGCATCGGCCCACTTGGGGCACTGCTTGTGCATGTCCTCACACAGACCGGGCTCCTTGGGGTACTGGATCCGGCCGGTCCGCATGCGCTCCATGTAGCGGTAGTCCGCGGCTGCAGGTGCGCGCACAATCACATGCACCCATGTGTATCGCCAGTCAGCCCACAGCCTGCCGCATGAGATAGCGAGCCAGCCAGAGCCCCAGCAACCCAGCCAGCCATGCACTTGCACGAAGGACTGCAGCAGCTGGGCGGGTACACGTGCACTACCCAGCAGTATGTCTATGATGCAGCAAGTCGGCTGTGATACGCCGCTGTTATGTTATCATAAGCCGGCTTGTGTGCAGGCCACCCACTCACGTTCGAACTCGTCGATATGGATCCACACAGGTGCCGCCCACTTGATGCCTTTGATCACTGGGCAGCCCGTGTGCATGCCAGCAGGGTCCATGGTGCCGTTGGGGTGGAACGAGTAGAACAGCACAGCATCCCCTGCCTTGGGCTTGTACGCCACATGGCCCTTTGCGCAGTCGGACAGCTTCACGCCAGCTGCCTCCAGCTTCTCAGGGATGCTGGGATCCGTCCACTCGCTGTGGTTCGGGAATGCGGTCTCACCACCCTCCTCCACATCAGACAGGTACAGCAGGAAGGTGGCCAGGCGGAACTTGGGCCCAGCTGCGTGCACACAATGTTGTTTAAGGTTTAGGGGTTTAGGGTTTAGGTCTGGCATGACACATAGTAGTTACGCCCGTTACGCCTGCTACGCTTGCGGCTTCACGGTCGCAGCGAGTGCGGCTGGTTGTGGCAGAGACCATCCCCCCGCTACCTGCTCCATCCCTGCTTGCTCATCCGCACACATGCCCCTGAGCAGCAGCTGCTGCAGGCCCAGACCCACACGCGCGCAACACCCTGCAACACTCCAGCAGTGGCTTTATTTGCTGCACTCACGGTCGCTGGGGTTGTCGCCCGAGTCGTAGTGCGCGCCGTACGTCTGACCGTCGGTGTACCGCAGCACCTGGATGTCCTCCTGGTGGCTCATGGGCAGGTGTGTGAAGAGTGAGATGCGGCGCTCCACGCGCTCAATGATGGGGTCAGACAGGCGGCGGATGAACATGCCGTAGGAGGTGCGGATGGGGTCGACCACCGACTCCCCCTGCGCGGTAAATATGTGTGAGGTAGGGGGTGCGATGAGAGGAGGCCCCGGCAGGGTTTAGGGCTTAGGGTGTAGGTTGTTTAGGGATTAGGGTTTAGGGTTTACCGTTTGGCGGCGCATCTGGGGAGGCAGAGTTGTGGTGCAGTTTGTGAGCCACACGCAGGCACGGCTGCTGCGCAACATGCAGGGCCACTGTGCTGTGTGCAGAGCTGCGCAGCTGTTGCAATCAAAGACTGGTAGGTGCGCACGTTGGGTCCGACCACTGTCGAGCGGCGCATGAGGGGTGCGGCCATGCGGATGATATGGCCTCGCTCCTGAGGCGTCAAGAAGTTGTGAAACACGAACGCCTTGGGGTGGATGCCGACCTGCTCCACCCTGCAGTTAGGACACGCAGCAGTGCACGTGGCAGCCTTCTTGGCGTGCTGGCGTTCTCGCCTTGCATGTTTTGTGGTGCGCGCGGCTGTGCACAGCAGCGGCCAGTCATAAGGTGCGCACACAGCAGGGTGCAAGCCTCACCAGGGGCTTGATGCCTCATCAAACTCCATGCCAGGCTCCAGGTTCTGCAGCAGCAGGCATGCAGTGCAACAGCTGACGTGACATGTGGTGATTCCAGGGGGTCAAAAGGCAGAACTCCAGAAGTCCTGCCGCACACAGAGACGCAGCAGTGTGCTGTGACTGCGCCCTTTTAGTTTGCAGCATTGCCCTCCCCCTTGACGTGCAAACATGCTTATCTCGGAAGTCTAGTGGCTCACCAGGCTGATGCTGCGGTCCAAATCTATGCTATCGGGGAGTCCGCCCCACCGCTCGGATGTTGTGCCTGCTGGCGGAACGGGTATTTCAAGGTGTTTACTTGGTACTCGGTGCTCCTGCCATCCAAGCTGCTGGACGCGGCAAGCTGAATTGGGGGTGGAGCGCACCTTCCGAGTCCTTTTTATGATGCTGCACCTGGGCTGCCAGTGCCAGCCCTATGCTACACAGCAACAAGAAGCGGAGCTTCATGGCTGGCTTCAGCTGCTCTTCCAATTGAGTTGACGATTTAAACTTCTAAGGGTGTTTCCGTGTAAGCGTCGTTGCAAGCCGCTACCCATCACATCACTCCAATTGTCGTAAAAAGGACAGGTTCCGGTAACCAGCCCACGTGCCCGACAGCTGCCATCGCCCCTGCTCTGTTGTCGAATGCTGGGGCTGACTGCACCATGAAAGCTAATGCAAGTTGGAGGCGCAGACAGGCTGGCCACTGTGATATCTGTCTGTACATTAAGAAGCAGAAGACTGCGTGATCTGCTGTGCGCGCTTGCGCTCCTCCTCAAGCGCTTCGCGCTCCTTCTTCTTGTAGGCCACGAAGTCAACATATGGCAGGGGATGGTGGCTCCAGCAATCCTTGGCATAAAAGTCCTGCAATGCGAGAGCAGAATCAACAAGCGGTTCATGGAGTTCTGAGCTTCATGCTTGCATGTGCTTGTTCGCCATGCTCCATCATGCCATGCTGTTGGGTGGCATGTGCACATGGCAGCCCCATCACACACCTTGACTTTGGGCACGTGCTCCTGGACCAGCACCTTTCCCTGCCGCTTCGATGCACCATGCTGCAGCCATCAGGCACCATACAGCATTGGTGCCACCGTCTGGATGGTGTGATCAGCAGCATGGCAGTGCCTCACAGCGCAGCGCGTACAGCCGTACACATGTGAGCTCCATCCTGCGACGCTTTACGTTGTATGCTGACGTTCCATGCTTTACGTTCCATGCTGACCCGCCACCAGCACTAGCAAGCGGTCATCGGCACTTGCAGCAAGAGCACCCACCTGCTCCAAAATCTTCATCACACCGCTGTGACCCATGTACTTGGCTGTGTGCCATGGGGTGTCGCCCGCATTGTTGCTCGCATCCACCTGCGTGACAGTCACATAACAATCATAACATGATAATAATAACAACAAGGCGTAGTCACATGAGGTGCACATATCCACATGTGGCCTCATTGCGCCTAGAACCCTAAACCCTAAGTAATCAATTAGATGGCACTGTGAATGGTGAAACAGTCCAATAAGTGTTTTTGTTTGTGCAGCGCAAGAACTGTACTTGCACAGTTCGGTGCCAGCTGCAGGATGTGGGCTTCAGCATATGGTGTACGTTTCAGTGGTGGTGTACTGAATCGGCATATGGTGTACCAGTTGTTATTCAGATGTACTACATCAGCATATACCTTTGCCCGAAGCTCCAGCAGCAATGATACACCCTCCTCCCAGCCTTCAAACGCAGCAGCATGCAGCGGTGTGTTGCCTGCTGCCTCCACCTCATTCACATCATCCCCTTCCTCCACCAGCCGCCGGATAGCTGCACAACACCAAAAAGACACACCGCACACATGATGGTAGTCATCGTGGATAGGTCTGTGTCGCAATGTGGTGCAAAGGCTTGAGGGCATGCACGGGCCTATGCATGCATAGGGTTGTGGCATGGTGCTCACATGACAGCCAGCACCAAGGGCCTGGCACATTCGCTGTGATGCATGCAATTGGAAGGATCACAACACGCTGAAGCTCCTGGAACACCACACGCTCAAACCAGGCATGGTGGTCACGGGTTGTGCATGGGATCGGCACTGCCACATGCGCGCATGTGCTGGCTGGCCTGGGCACACATGCGCCACCGCACCTGCTGCATCACAGTTGTGTGCGGCACGGTGCAGGCGCATGGGCCCCACACGGCCCTGGCCACGGATGGAGCCGCCACCATCTGACTTGACCCCCACAGGCTGGCCTGACCAGGTTGGGAGGGGGTCCTGCAGTGTGCTCCACCAGGGCGTGCGCTCCATGCTTGGGCTGTCCCTCCAGAACACTATAGGACGACTGCCAGAATGCTGTGTAGGAGGCTTCAAGTGGAGCACCGCAGTCTGTGACTCTGTGGCGGCCTCCTGCTGCAGCGGATGTCACTTGTGTCTAGGTCTGGTGAACCTTGGAGCGGCCACATGTGTGCTGCATGGAAGGCAGGGCCGGGTTGATGCGCTAGAATCTACCTGCTGCCTTATAACAGGAAGCATTTGCGTCCCGATGAGGTTTTAGTGGCGGGAAGACCAAGGGACCTGTTGCGCATGACATGACAGGTGTCAGGTTTGTGATGCACGTAGATGGCTATATGAAGGAAGGAATCGAGTCGCAGCAACTGAATACTGTGTAGCTGGTTTGGATGTCAGCGCACGATGTGTGCAGTACCATCGCTGTAGCTTGCCGACAGAGTCTGAATATGACAATCCAATCATTACTAGTTTAGAAACATGAAGTTAGGGCAAAGACGCTGAAAGAGGTCGACAGATGGAGCACCGCAGACTACCGCTCTGGGCTTGTTGCATACTTGCGGCAGCGCTGGGACATGTCAGTAGCACAACCATTGGCAGCAGGACGGGCAGTGCTTGGTATGCCCTGAACCTTGTCCCTGATACAGGGCTGTCGCTGTCAGCAGACGTCTTCGACAGCACCTACAGGAACGGAGTGGAGCTGCAGTGCACGGTGGATCAGGTGCTCGGCGCCAGCTTCCCCGCTTGGGCCGTCCTGGGTTGGCCTGGCTCAAGCAGTAGCGGGCTGTCACTTGCGCTGCTCTTCACGAACGTGTCCCTGGACCAGCGGCTCGCAAAGTTGATGTCGCTACCAGGCCTGGATGCGGCCTGGAACCCTGCCGCTGGTGTGTGCATGATGTTCATGACATGTCATACCATCGGCATGCATGCCATGTGACATGACCGCCTGCACATGCACTGTTCGCTCCTCATTTGATCCAAGCTCCTATCATGTGCCGCGCCTCTGTCCTGTGCGCATGCCTGCTAAGTGTCGTGTGCTAACTATTCACCGCATGTGTTGTGTGCAGGTGTCATCCAGCTGTCAGCGGAAGACAGCTCACAGGCCACCTTCACCCTTCCCAACCCGCCCACAGACTCCCAGCCCTTCCTACTGGGCCTCATCCGGTCAGCCAACGGCAGCACCCTAGTGTGTGCAGGGGATCAGGCTGCTGTGTTGACCACTGCACAGGGCCCAGGGTTCCCGTCTGACACAGCAACTACCAGCACCTACCAGAGCGCCACGCCAGGCTGGTACAACCTGGCACCCTTTGCAGCCTGGCCAGCAGCCGCAGCATCCCCAGCAGCAGACATTGCAATAGGAGACATGTTTGGTGCAGGCATCTCTGCACAGCTACAGGCACTGTGGGTCACACCTGTGGTTCATAACTGTGTGACCCTGGCGGCCCAATTTGGCAACCCGCCAGCCTCCCAGCCTCCATCCACCAGCGTGGCCAGTGCCGCCTCTGCTGCACGCCAGCAGCTGCTGGAATCGACGCCAGCACCAGCCTCCTCTCAGACTGTTGCCACGTCAGCATCCATCGTTCATACCGGCGTGCAGCCCCAGACGTACCCCAACGCCGCCCCCTCCCTCATCTCCCTCATCCTTTCCCCAGGCCGGGACATCTTCCTGAATCAAACTCTCACTGTCACGGCGCATGTGGGGGACGATGATGGTGACGCCATGCGCCTGCGTCTCACCTTTTTTGGTGTGCCAGCTCCGGGCTGCAGCGGCTCCGGCTGCGGTGACCAGATCGTCCAGCAGGACAGCAGTAGCAGCGCGGGGGTGAGCAGTAGCATCGTCACGGCCAGTACAATGTACCGCAGGCCGGGGCGGTACATTGTACGGGTGGAGGTGTCTGACTTTAGAGGTGGCTACCTTTCCAGTGATGTGGAGGTAATCGTGCGCAAGGTTGGGGACGTTGGCCGCGCCGCACGCTGCTGCCGCCGTACCGGATTGCTCATCGCTGGCCAGGCGGGACGGCCCATCAGCAGTACAGTGTACCGCGACCCCGCCATGCAGCAATACGCTACTGCCCTTGGCTGGCCTGCCACAGGGTCTGTCAGTGCCACCACATCCACAGAGCCACTGAATGAGTACATGGGCTCGGAGGACCTGGAATCTGAACGGCTCTTTGACTGGGGGCTGCTCGCTCCTGAACCGTCCACCTCCCTGGCAGGCCTGCTGCAGACAGTCAGCTGTGCAGATACGCGTGTGGCGGGTGCTGGCAGTGCACGCGCCGTGGGCTGGGCCCCTGACCAGTTCAACACCAACCATGGGCATGGCAAGCGCCTGATGGTGGTGCCCCAGGTGCGTGCTCTACTTGTCCTTGTTCCTGTTCCTGTTCTTGTTCTTGTTCTTGTTCTTGTTCTTGTTCTTGTTCTTGTTCTTGTTCTTG
>QAXD01000021.1:658761-677288 GCA_004335575.1 Haematococcus sp. NG2 | reverse complement strand
CTTGTGCTTGTGCTTGTGCTTGTGCTTGTGCTTGTGCTTGTGCTTGTGCTTGTGCTTGTCCCTGTCCCTGTCCCTGTCCCTGTCCTTGTTCTTGTTCATTTGCCATATTAGAAGCATCTCCCGCTCGGTTGTCGCAACCCTGCGTGCCGCAATACTGCATCACAGCACACCCACCATGCTGCGTGCCATACGCAGGGCTTTGATTGGTGGTCCAAGGTCAACGCGAGCCAGAGGCCAGCGTGCCAATCGTACTGGAGCAACTGGGCAGCCACCTCACCACAACGTGTGCCTGCGACCTACGATTCATGGGGGCGGTGAGCGTTCCCAGCAGTAGCAGTGATGGAGCTGTTTTATGGTGGAGTAGCAATGATGGGGCTGCTTTATGATGGAGCAGCAATGATGGAGCTGCTTTGTGATGGAGTAGCAGTGATGGAGCCGTGCTTGGTATGATAGGGTGGGGCATGCTGCAGCGGAGGGTTTTAGGGCTTAGGGTTTAGGGTCAGTGCCTGGGAGGGTGTGCAGGGGCACGGGGTCATGTGCTGCTTGATGGCCGGTACACAGAATTGCAGCTGCTTGGGGGATCCTCCTAGCACACGGCCGCCCAACCCTCACTCTTTTTGTATGACTGTACTGCTGCGTACAGGCCGACCTCGTACTGCTCCTACGCCTGTACCGCCGGCTCCGTGGCGTCCCTCACGTCCTCAACAGGCATCCTGGATCGCCTGTTTGAGGCCGTTGCCGAAGCAAGCTACGGCCAGCTGGCCTTCAGCTGGGATGTGGGGGTGCCCAATGACACGCTGTGGGTTCCATACCAGCAAGCAGGTCCTGCCGGCTCTAATCCCTTCTTGTACAGTGATGCCCCCGTGAGGCCATTCTTAGAGGGCCAGGGCATCAACCCAGACACGGACTACCACACAGTCATGGTGAGTGTGCACTGTGTGGCTGCTGCACCCCTGTGCCCTCCTTCCTTCTGGCGTCGTTCCGCGGCCTCCCCTTATCATAGTCCACGCCTGTTAGTGGGTGTAGCTTTGTTTGTTTGCTCCCTCCTTGCTTCTGCTGTTGAAAATGTCATCATCATGCGTTATCATCATCATCTGCTGTTGGAAACAGTGCTGCATGGTGCTTAATAAAGCGCTGCTTGATCACTTGCCACATCTCTGAGGCCGCATTGGAGAGCAAAACCCCAAAACCCTAAACCCTAAACCATACCCTGAGCAGCACACCCCAGCCAACACAGTCCACAGCACCATGACCAGCACACCAGCATGACATAATTGACATTGGACGTGCTGCGCATGCAGGTGCCTGTCAGGCTCCGGCATGCAGAAACATCTGTGAAACGCCGTGTTGTTGTTACGGTATTATTTTCATCATTATCATTGTCATTATTATTGTTGTTGTTGTTGTGCCTGCAGGTGACGTCCCCCCTGCCGCGCCACATCAACCCTGGGTACACTGCCTGGTCCAACGGTCGCACACAGCCGTACCTCTACATGATGAAGTGCAACCCGCAGGTGGGGCATCTAGTAGTAGTAGGTAGTAGTAGACTCAGAAGGATCATATATTTAGGTATGCAAGTCATGCAACTCATGTACACCTCATGTGTAAGTCATACAACTCATACACAACCCATATATACAACTCATATTGTCATATACAAACAACATGCACATATACAACATGTTCGTGCACCCCGCCTGTATGTGCGCCTGTGCCCCGCAGCACTACTACCTGCTGCATGAGCTGGGCCACCGTCTGGGCCTGCCCCATGCCACCGTGTACCGCCTGGCCAACGCTACTGCGGCCCCTTCAGATCCGCTGGGCCCCGGCGTGATTGAGGACAGCTATGCAGACAAGCTGGATGTGATGGCGTGCTGCAGGGGCGACTACGGGCTGCAGCACAGGATCGAGGTGGGGTGGGTGCGTGGCAGGGAGCGGCTGCACGTGCCTGCGTCCAACCTCAGCACGCCGGGTGTGCTGCGGCTGCAGCTGTGGCCGTTTGACAGGGCCGAGTCAAAGGGGCGGCTCAAGGGCCTCACCCTCCGCCCCTCCCCCTCCAGCAGTTTAGTCATCGGCTACCGCTCCGCGCCCTTCTGGCAGGACGTACGGCTCGCGCCGTACGTACCGCCCAGCGGTACAGGCAGTACAGGCGGTACGGACACCCTGTCTGCCAAGACCAACGGCAGCCTCTGGGTGGATGGGACCACGGCACGGCAGGCGGACCCTGAGGGCCTGGGCAGTGCAGCAACTTCACAGGCTGGTGCGCGGTCCGTGGCTCAGGGTGTGGCGGAGGGGGGCGGCTACATGGGCGGAGCCAACCAGGGGGGGGACTGGGTGCTGGTGCCTGGGGAGATGCGCGCAAACGTGGAGGGGCTCTCCGTGGAACTGTCCCGCGCGTTCATGGCCCCGGACGGTGGGTGGCGGGTGGGAATAATAAGCATGTCAAAGACATCAGATCACTATTTCAGAGGCATCAGGTTTCTATTTCAAAGGCATCAGGTTACAATGCCACGACCATCAGCTCTTTGCTTTGAATCCATCTTAGAACAATCAATCAAGAGCGCGGTGTGGGTGCACCATACACCATATACCATAATGCCCACCATACACCATCATCCTGCCTCTGCGCTGCGTGCGCGCAGGCAGCCAGCAGTGGAGCGCCCGCGGCCTGCTGGACTTCAACGCCCTGTTCGGCCTCTTCCCTGACGTGGGTGCCGCTGCGCCCTGCTCCGCTTGTCCCTGCGTCCCTATTCCGTGCAGCCAGCGCTGCAAAACCTCAAAACCCTGAACCCGAAACACACACTTGCCACTGGCATGGTCTTGTCATTACAACAACAACAACAACAACAACAACAACAACTCGTGTGTTTGTTCACGTCCCTGCCCGCAGGCACTGCCCCTGGGCCCGGACCAGTATGCCCCCTCCCCCCCTGGCCATGCCTTCACAGGCCTGAAGGAGGGCTACGCCTGGGTGGACCCTGCTCGTGGCTTCATGCTGGTGGCTCGTGGGCTGGTGCCCTGTAACAGCACAGCAGAGGTATGTCATACGTGCACTGAGATTGCCGGCTCGTTTACCAGCGTGCTCGTAGCTGTGTTATGAACATGATATGGTTGCTGTGTTGAGATGTGATGTGTTTGCTGTGTTGTGATATGATACGGTTGCTGTCATCATCATCATCATCATTACACGGCTTTGCGCGGTTAAACCCTAAAACCCTAAACCCTAAACCCTAAACCCTAAACCCTAAACCCTAAACCCTAAACCCTAAAACCCTAAAACCCTAAACCCTAAACCCTAAACCCTAACCTAAAACCCTAAAACCCTAAACCCTAAAACCCTAAACCCTAAACCCTAAAACCCTAAAACCCTAAACCCTAAACCCTAAACCCTAAACCCTAAACCCTAAACCCTAAACCCTAAACCCTAAATCCCCGGTTGCTGTGTTGTGATATGATATGGTTACAAGGTCATGCGTGTGCTGCTAAGATCTTCATCACAAGGTCATGCTTGTGCTGCTCAGATCTTCATCACAAGGCCGTGCTCATGCTGCAACATCTCCACTGCGCTTGCACCCACCCCCACAGGACTTGGCCACCCCACCCTTCGCCTACTCAGCCCCTGGGCTGTACGGCTTCAGGGGGGAGTATCCAGGGGCAGAGTCTTTCCAGAGAGGGGACTACTCGGGCTATGGGGGGCTGCAATGCATGGATGTGTCCCTGCACACCGGCTTCCATACCCAGCCGGGTGCGTGCGACCTTTTTTTCGTTTTTTGTTTGTTATAATTTTGTTGAGCCTTGCCCTGGCGCATGCAGCCATGTACAACAGGTTTTTCTTATCTGTGTTTGTGCTGTGCAGTGCATGCTGCCCCACAGCTTGACCTTCGACACCGGTCCTGCACCCGCCATTCCACGACCTAAACCCCACAGCCCACACACCCCTCAAGCCAAGCGTGACACTGCCATGGGTTAAATCCCACACTTTGAACCCTAAACCCTAAACCCTAAACCCTAGAACCTTAAGCCAAGCCAGCCATTTCCACTTGATGCTACCTTCCGTAGCTCTGACACGCTGCTGTCATGTTATGTTAGCCCCTTCTGTTCTTGTCATTTTGTTCCCCTTCTGTTCTTGTCGTTTTGTTCTTCTCCTATTCTTGTCCTTTCCTTCTTCTTCTGTTCAGTTCATTGGGATTCCCCCTCACAGGCACCCTGGATGTGTGCGTGCGAGTGGATGGCAATCTGCTTCTTATTGTTCTTGTTATTGTTACTGTTACTGTTGTTATTCTTATTATTAACATGTTCTTGTCCTTGGCTTGCCTCCTCACAGGCACCCTGGACGTGCGCGTGCGCGTGGATGGTGTATCCCCAGCCACTGGGGCTCTGGACCTGAGGGGCCAGTGTGGGCTACCCCTGCTGCCCCGGCTGACTCTGAAGGCGCCTGATGGTGAGGAGCTGCTGGCAGTGGTGTGGAAGGACAACCTCAACAGGTGCGGGCACCCAACACGCATCACATCATCATGCGTCATCATGCGTTGCAATGTGCAGGGTTTAGGGTTCAGGGTTTAGGGTTCAGGCACTTTCACGCATCACTGAAAGGCTTTCGTCCAGTCTGTAGATCCATCCATGAGGTGCCGTTTATTCTGTATACCGTATGAGGAAACTCCAAGACAAGGCTAATGACTGTCAGGCTCCGGCATGCAGAAACATCTGTGGAACGCCATATTATTATCAGCATTAGGGTTACACGGTTGTAGGGTTAGGGTATACGTATATAGGGTTATCTCACACTCCAACACAAGGCTCCCCTCGACCCCTCCCATCATGGTCTGCCCTCCTGCACAGGACCTTCGCTACAGGGGCAACATCAGTGGCACTGCCGCCCCTGGCTCCTGTAAGGGCCTATGCCAGTGTGGATGCACCCGTATGTACCGTGGGCTGCTCCCCCAAGTACAGTGTGAAGGTCACGTCAGCCACGGGCGGTCAGACACTCGTGACCCTCACTCTTCAGGAGGTGGCTCTCACTCATTACCTCATCAAGGCTAGGTAAGTGTGCCCGTGCTCTTTGTATCCAGCCGCTGCTGCTGCTGCTGCTGCCGCTGCTGCCGCCACTTCTGCTGCTGCTGCTGCTGCTGCTGCTGCCACACACGCTAATAATATTTACAACACGGCTTGCCACACGCGCCTATACCCTGTACCAAAACCACCTCTGGTGCCACCCTTGGGGTCAGGCAGCGCGTCACCCCCATCCCTGGGCTGGCCCTGGTCACACATCTCACCTGCCGTACCGCCTGTACTGCTGTACCGCATGTACTGCTGTACTGCCTGTACTGCCGCCCGCAGGTACACGTACTTCCAGCTGGACCGCATCCAAAGTGCAGAGGAGGTGCAGTACGTGCCGCTCCTGCGGGCACCGGCCGTGACACCGTCACAGCCGCAGGGCGTGTCGCTACTGCCGGAGCCGTTGCCTCCCGCCGCGGCGGGCCGTGGCGGTTACTCCGTCACAGGTCCGGCGCTGGACGTCACGGCCGCCGCGTCGTTGCCTGATGTGGCCTGCAGCCGCCAGTGGAGTGTGAGCATGGGTGTGAGGGTGGTGGCCCTCAGCGCGGCCTCTGGTCTGACTGGACGTACGCCCCTGCTCCTCATGACAGACACGCCGTCCGACCCTGCTACTGCCGCCCCTGGGCTGTGGCTCACGCGCGCCCCCGCGTCTGGCAGTAGCAGCGGCAGTAGCGCGGGTGACAGACTGGGGGGCGCTGCGCGCGTACAGCTGCAGCTCACATGGAAGACCTACCCCGCCAGGACCTTGGACATCACGAGCCTGGTGCTGGCTGCACAGCAGCAAGGAGCCGGCAATGTGAGTGGATGCTGGGCATACGGGGGGCTCTGTAGCATATCTCATAAAGAGGGAGGGCAGGATGGTTGGGGCCACACAAGGAGCCGTCTGTGGAATGCCATGTTGTTATTGTTGTTATTACTGTTGTGCCTGTTACCGTACTGTTGTTGTTGTTGTTGTTGTTGTTGTTGTTGTTGTTGTTGCTGTTGCTGTTGTTGTTATTGTTATTGTTATGGCTATGGTTATTGTTATTGTATTGTTTTAGTTTTAAGGAGTCATGTGCGGTGTCCATGAGCAACCGACACACTGTCAATGTCAATCCACCAGAAGTGTCTGCAGATGCTTGTTCCTTCACTACTGTGCTGCACTATGTTGTACTGCTTTGTGCTGTACCGCTTCTTGCCCACAGGCCACCGGCATCACACCTGTCACAGTTGTCCGTGACAACTGGCGGTTGGGGGTGTGGGTTGGCGGTTACTTGGGTGGTTGGCTGTACGATGACCTGGCCTGCATCCCAAGGTGGGTGGGTGTGAGAGCTGTGTGATTGCTGCTGGTGGTGCAGGCACTTGTACTGGCATGACTACTGTCACACTCATACTCACTGCTCTCCCTCCTGTTTGGCAGCCAGCCACATGCACTGCTGACCTGTACGACTGTATTGCACCCCTGACTGTTTGGCAGCCTTGCTTGCTTACCTAATTACTCACTTACTTACTAACCTCCCTGATCGAACTTAGGTGAACTTACTTACTTGCTTACTGACTAACTAACCCCCCTACTCCAACTTAGGCAAACTGACTTACTAACCCCCCTACTCGAACTTACTTACTCACTCACCTACTCACTCAACTTACTCACTGTTTTTCAGCCGGCCGTCCATCACGTACTGTGACACCCCAAGGGACACCTCACGCGCCGACCCACTGATGGGCCGTGTGAGGCTGCTGGGTGCCGGCTCATCCTTTGATGACGTCCGCGTCGCATATGCGCGGTAAGGGGTAAGGGGAGTGTTACACAGTGGGGCAGGCCCTCTTGCTCTGCTGCTTTTAGGGTTTAGGGTTTAGGGTTTAGGGTTTAGGATAGACCCTGAACCCTAAACCCTAGGGTAGACCCTGAGCCCTAATCCCTGCTCCCTGCTGCTTGACCCCGAGCCCTGCGGCTTGGTTGACCCTGCTCCCTGACGCTTGGTTGACCCCGCTCCCTGCTACTAGACCCCATGCCCTGAGGCCCGTGCCCTGCTGCCCCCTCGCTGCTGCTTGACCCCGCTCCCTGCTGCTTGGAACCTGGGCCTTGTTGTTCCGGTTTATCACCTGTCCTGAGCTTTTTGGGTTTTCCTCTTGTCAAAGCCCTGGTGACTAGCTCTCTGCGAAAAGTCTCAGGGTCTGGGGAACTGGAAACCCTGTAACAACGAGTCAAGCCATTCAGCCCCTGTGGTAACATGTCAAGCCATTCGGCCCCTGATGGTGTGTGTCACCCCCACGCGGCCGCGCACCCATGCCACAGGTTCTACAACTATGCTCTACCGCCCGCCTCCCTCTCGGCCGAGGCGACCTGCTCCTTCACCCCCCAGCCTGCGGCATCCTCCTCCTCCCCCTCCTCCTCCCCCTCCTCCCCCTCAGCCTCTGCACCAACGGGCGTGTACAGCAGCACGTCTCCCAGCAGCAGCAATGGGGATGATCTGGCGTCAGCAGGCTGTGGTGCGTTCCTGCTGTCCGGATGGGACGCGTCTGCGGGGCTCGTGGCCGCGTTTGGTGGGGAGGCGGTTGATGCGGTGGAGGGGTATGTGCGGCTGGCGGCGGGCAGTGGCCCGTTCGTCTCCTCCCGGCCCGTTCAGATCCCCGCGCAGGACGCCAGCTACTACGTGCAGCTCGGCCCCTGGGGCAACTGCTCCGCGGCCTGTGGGGGAGGAGTGACCCTCCGTGAGGTTGCCTGTTTTAGGATCCCCGCGTCAGGGGGTGTACCACAGGCTGTACCGTTGGACTCCTGCCCTGTGACCAGCCTGCCAGCATCTTCCAAGGCCTGCAACACGGCCGC
This sequence comes from Haematococcus sp. NG2, assembly GCA_004335575.1. Taxonomy (NCBI): domain Eukaryota; kingdom Viridiplantae; phylum Chlorophyta; class Chlorophyceae; order Chlamydomonadales; family Haematococcaceae; genus Haematococcus; species Haematococcus sp. NG2. Next base: position 669,424 of record QAXD01000021.1, on the reverse strand, counting down.
CTGCCCCAGTCTGACAGCCGCCCTGGCTGCCCCTCCCCCTGGCACCTGCCCGGCAGCCGGGTCCTGTACTGCCGGCGCTGGAGCAGTTGGCAGTACATCTGGCAGTACATCCGGCAGTACATCTGGCGGTACATCCGGCGGTACAGGCACGTTCCTCATGCAGTGCTGGAGCAGCCTGGGACTGCTACTGCCGCTGTCGGCGTGCACAGCAGCAGCCAACCGCAGCGGCGGCGGCAGTAGCGGCGGCACGGCCTGGCCCTCTTGGGCTGGCCTGCAGCTGCACCCCGGTTACAGTACGTACAGTACAAACAGTACAGCCGTACCGCCCACGTCTCTTCAGGCGGCCGCTGCTGGGGGTCTGCTGCAGCAGGCGCCGTGCAGCGCGCTGGCTTGTGATGGGGGCGGCAGAAACGCCTCAGAAACAGCAGTAACAGCCGCTGTGGAGTGGCGGTTTTCTGCATGGCGCAGTAACTGCTCCGTTGCCTGTGGGGGCGGGGTACGGACGCGGGACGCGTGGTGCCGGTCCAAGGTTACAGGGGCTGCCCTGTCAGACCAGGAGTGTGAGCGGGCGGTGGGCGCGCTCGGCCGTGACGCGCTGTCACAGCCGTGCAACACGCAGCCCTGTGACGGGCTTGTAACGTGGGTGGTGGGCCCCTGGTCTGACTGTGCAGGCGAAGTGCCGACTGGGTACGCCACACGGACCGTCACGTGCGTCCAGTCAGCCCCAACTGCCCCAACTACCCCAACCACCCCAACCACCACCTCCCAGTCTGCCGGTGGCGCTCCTACTGCTGCCACCATCACCAGCCCTGCCCAGCCACGGGCTGTGGACCCGGCCCTCTGCCTAGCCACGGGCGCCCCCCAGCCCCCGTCCTCCGCCCCCTGCTTCCACCAGCCCGCCGCCGCGCTGTGCTCCTACCCGGGTCTGGGGAGAGCCTTCCCCCCCTGCTCCGGCTCCGGGGCCTGCACCATGACCGGCTGCCAGTGCGTGAACGGCACCAGCGGCCAGCTGTGTGAGATCCCACCCTCATGCCCGGGTGGGGCCCTGGACTTAGCTGGGGTGTGCTGCGCGTCTGGGCTGCTGGACGCCTCGGGCGCGTGCTGCGGGGCGGGGGTGGTGGCGCTGTCGGGCGCGGGCGGGTGCTGCGGGGCGGGACAGGGCGTGGATGCGTGCGGCGTGTGTGGCGGCGCGGGGGTGGCGGTGGATGTGGAGGTGAGTGGGTGTGTGCATATATTATAAATTATCATCAATTATATGTATATGATATAATATATTAACATGTATGTATAAATATATTGTTATTATGTGTTTGTGTGGCGGTGGATGTGGAGGTGGGTGGCGATGTATGGATGGTTCCTTTGCAGCATTACACACGACAGTCAGCATTACACACGACAGTGATCCTGTGCGTTGTGCACTCATGATGCTGCCACACCCGCCTGGGCCTGTGCTGTGGATACGGTCATGGTTTTAGCAGCAGTACACAGTCATCCTTTGCCTCACGATCTTATGACGCTGCTGCACACAATCCCTCAACCCTAAATCCTGAACCCACAACCCTAAAGGCCCAAACCCTGAACCCTAAACCCTACATCCTAAAGTTCTGCCGCCCTTGTACAATGAACCGCAGGGCAAGTGCTGCACCACGTTGCTGGACCAGGCCGGCCGCTGCTGTGCCTCAGGGACCCTGGACGAGTGTGGGGTGTGTGATGGCGACTCCACCTCCTGTGCCCTGCATGTCGCTCTCTCTGTGGCCCTGAACACCAGCCAGGCAGTAGCTGGGGCCTGGACCTGGGCCCAGGTGGTGGCGGCTGTGGCGGGGGCGGCGGGCGTGCCCCAAGCCAACGCAGGCGTTGTGAGCGCCCAGAAGCTGGGGGCGCCCCAAACCCTGGCCCCTGCCCCCTCAGCGGGGGCCCCGCTGGAATCTTGGCAGCTGCTGGTGCAGGTGCAGGGGGCAGGGGTGGTGGCCCCCTACACCTGGTCCATGGCGGCCGTGCTGCCTGCTCTGGCGGCCCTGGTCAACGGCCCCACCTTCCCATCGGCTTCTCCCAGCCTCCAGGTCAACGCCCCCACCTTCCCTTCGCCTTCCGCTGCGCCTGCCCCTGCTGCTGCATCCTCTGCGCCCGGCCAGACCGCGGCCCTGGTGACTGCAGGCATAGGATCAGGGGGCGGCGCCTCACAAACCGCGTCTGTGGGCGGTACAGTGGGCAGCACAGTTGGCAGTACAGTGGGCGGTACAATAGGCAGTACAGTGGGCAGTACAGTGGGCAGTACAGTGGGCTCGCTGCTGCCAGCTGGGCTGCAGGTGCAGGAGGTGGTGGGGTTGCAGCGGGTGGGAGTGTGTGGCAACGGGGTGTGTGAGGTGGGGGAGGCCCAATGGGGCAACCCCTGGGCCTCACTCTCACTCCCCTATGACGCGGGCGCGGCCTCATCAGGAAACGGCGCCGCGGTGTCAGACAGCCCCGGCGCTGCCATGTCAGACAGCCAAGGGGCTGCTATGTCAGACGGCCTCAGGGCTGTGGGGCCCCTGGACGTGCTGCCGGGCACTTGGGTGCCCTGCCCTGCAGACTGCCCCCTGCCCCTCCTCTCCTGCCCCACCCCCCAAACCAACCCACGCTCGAATCTGGGGCTCGTCGGAGATGTGGCGAAGGAGTGTGGGGGTCGGGGCGCGTGCATGCGCGCGTCCGGCCAGTGCGCGTGCTTCAAGGGGTGCGTTTCCTTTGTTTCTACGTGTTGTTATGCGTGATTTTGCGTGGTGATTTTGTTGGTTCTTACTTTAGCTATTACATGTAATAACATGTGTTATTATGTTGTGTTTTTGCTTTTGTTCTGTGGAATGTGTGGCTGCCACTGCCGAGCGCATCGTGGTGGGTCCGGCTCACTTGACTCACTTAACTTGTGCCGGCGTTCCGCCCACCAACCGAGGTGCTGCAAGTCCTACAACCTTTTAACCCTTTCCACCTGTACTGCTCCCTTCCTCCTGTACTGCCCCCAGGTACTTTGGGGCCGCGTGTGACTCGTGTGAGCCTGGGTACTGGGCAGTACAAGGCCGCTGTGTCAGACAGCTGATTGGGGGCAAGGACGTGTACGCCCTGGCGCGTGACCCAGATGAGGTGAGCTGAACGGGCCAGGGGGAGCTGAACGGGCCAGGGGGGAGCTGAAGGGTGTTTTAGCTCATGACTGTCAGGCTCCGGCATGCAGAAACACCAGTGAAACGCAGTATTATTAACATGATCATCATCTCACCATTCGTCATCTCATATGATCATCATCTCATCATCTCACCATTCATCATCTCACCCACTTCTGGTCCCTTGCAGGCGGGCGATGTACCTACCCCCGAGCCCCCAGTGCACGCCATCACACCCCCCACCAAGCGGCCCGTCCGTCTGCCCATCATCGCCGCTGCAGCTGCTGCAGCTGCAGGCTGTGCCACCATTGCCGCGGCCGTCGCGTTGTGGGTGGTGCTGCGGCAACGTGCTGCGGCACGCAAGCAGCTGGCCTCAAGCAAACTGCCCGTCAGCAGTATTGGGGCATGTCCCGGTGTGGGGGAGGTGGGTGTGCACACGCCCGCACGCGTGCTGCGCGGCTCTGCGCCGGGGTGGGGGTGGGAGCAAGGAGGTGCGGGCAGTACAGCCAAGCGCAGGGAGGGTGTCAAAGGGGAGGGGGCAGGGGGCAGGGCCTCCCCCTCTCACTCCTCCCCCACTGGGTTTGGTCCGTTGGGTTCCAGCCGCAGCGACGACGTGGAGAAGGGGTGGGCGCCGGACCAGCGGGGCGCGGACCGTTCGCATCCCCTGGACCGTTCACATCCCTCTGCAGGGCCCGTCCAGCTCCAGCACCAGGCGGCCCAGCACAGCCAGCACCATCACAGCACGGGTGGGGCCTTGGCCCCTTCATCTGCCACCCCTGCACGCGCAGCAGCTTCCGGCACGCCGTACACACGTACTGCCGCTACAGCCTCCTCCCAGTACAACCAGCAGTACAACCAGCAGTACAGCGCAGAAACCGACGCCGTCGGCAGCAGTACGGCCGTCAGTGTGGGCGGCGTGGGCGGTACGCCGGTACGCCACCGCCGCACGCGCTCCACTCACACGTCTCACACAGATGGCCCAGTGAGGATGAGTGGGGGCGGTACGCCCCTGCATCACACCCAGCTGGGCACTACAGCTGACTACCCCTCACGTGTGACCACTTCCAGCAGCAACCCCCTGTATGAGGAGGAGGGGGAGGGGCAGGAGGAGCAGGCCTGCTGCAGCCCTGCCGCACGCAGCGGGGAGCTGCACGCCCCGTACTGCCGTACTGCCGCGCCGGGGGCGGCAGGCCTGGACCGTTCGTCTCCCGGCCCGCGGGGGCCGGACCGTTCGTCTCCCGGCCTGGACCGTTCGTCTCCCGACCCGCGCGGCCTGCCCCACTGGGAGCACGCCGCGTCCCTTGGGCTTCCCACCACCCCCATGCGCGTGCCCTTCATCACCATCCACACCGCGGCAGCGGAGGCGGCGGGGAATTCAATTTTACGCACGCCCGCCGCGCGTGGTGGGGGCGCGGGGGGCGTTGTGTCTCGCGCCATGGCGTGTGTGCGGCCGTCGGTGCGGGAGGAGGGCGGGGGGGAGGATGGTGGGGAGGGGGTGGGGGAGCCGGAAGGCACGCGGGGCGATGTGGCCGGATCTTTTTTCTGGAACAGCGGTATGGAGCTCGGGACGGGGGCTGCGGTGGCGGCAGCACAGCCACAGGCGGGGCTCGTCGACCAGGCAGGGACTGTACTGCCCATGGACTGTACTGCCATAGCCCTGGCAGCCCCACACCCCGCTGCACCGGTGGGTGGGGTGGTGCGTGGTGTGGCGGCTGCCTCAGCAGCTGCCACCGGCCGCCCCCACCCCTCTGCACCGCCCCTCTGCACCGCCCCGCCCCGGCCCCTGTACCGCGCCCGCGAGGGACCCACACGCGGGCAGTACAGGCGGTGCAAGCAGTACAGGCGGTACAGGCAGTACAAGCAGTACGGCGGGGAGAGGTACAAGCAGTACAGGCGGTACAAGCAGTATGGCAGGGCAAGGTACAAGCAGTACAGGCGGTACGGCCCCCATCGCCACGCCGTACCGCAGGGAGCGCCACACGCTGGCGACCGGCAGGCTGGCTCCGAAACCGCTGCCCGGCGCAGTCAGACCGGCAGTCAGACAGGTGGCGGGTGACGGGCCAGTCAGGCAGACCGGTGAGGGGCAGCCAGGCTGGCTGGCGCGCATGTTTGGCGGCTGGGGGCGGGGTGGGGGGGCGGCCAGGGAGCAGTCTTCAGCCCCTGCTGGCTTTGCTGCCTGTGGATCCTTAGATGTGGCTGCGCCAGTGGCTGCAGACGCGCGTGGGGCTGCCACAGCAGCTGCGGCGGTGCACATGGCTCAACAAGCCTGGCCCACACAGCACCCACACGCAGCACAGCGCGAGGAGGCCCCCATGGTGGCATTGGGGGATGTGCCCCAAGTGCCGCTGGGAGGGGATCCACAGCACAGTGACTGGGCCCCGGCCCCGGCCCACACCACTCTTTCCATCACGGCGTTGGGGTCTGTTGGGGTGGTTGGGGAGGCTGCTCCCAGCGCCGTCTCACACCAAACGAGTGAGGGCGCGTGGGGCAGCACGCCTGGCACCACCTCATCCCCCTCACACTCCCACACATCTGTGGCCTCACACTCCCATTTCTCTGTGATCTCACTCACATCAGTGGGCGCACACAGCACCCCCCCACGACCAGCCGCTGGTGGGGGGTCAAGGGGGCAGGGGCACAGGCGCACAGGCAGCAGCACCACCTCAGCCACGCACAGGCGCACAGGCAGCAGCGAGCGCGTTACAGCCACCCCTGCCCCTAGCCACTCCCCACATTGGCCGGGGGGCAGCAGCAGCAGCGGCGGCAGCAGTGGCAGCAGCGCTGGCAGCAGCGGCAGCGGCAGTAGCGGCAGTGGCAGTAGCGGCGGCAGGCAGGAAGGGGGCTCGCAGGGGGAGGCCAGGGCAGTGGTGGTGTCCCCAACGGCACATCGCCTGAGTGCCCCATCTGCCCGGCGCAGGACACGTGACATGGGAGGGGCTGGGAACAGATGATACCGTAGCAGGCTGCCGATGATGGCAGGCTGTACGCGCTGGCATGGCATGGGTGGGGCTGGGGGCACGTGATACCTGATGACCGTATCAAGAGCGACACATCGACACTGCTCATGAGTCTGGTGCTGCAGATGATGGCGGGCTGCAGATCTTAGCAGATGGAAGCGGGCTGGGGAGTGTGGGGACAGATGATGCCCTAGCGGGCTGCTGATGATCACAGGCTGCAGATGATCGCAGGTTGCTCGCACTGGACACGTAACGGTAGCATAGCTCATGGCAATAGGTCTGTAGGTGTCATGACTGTAGGGGTGCCCACATACGCATGCACGGTACCTGCTGCAGGAATGAACACACGGAACCACTGGGGGGGATATGATACAGGTGGGAGTGCTGCCCCTAAGCTGCACAAACAACGCCCTCAGCAGGTGACGTGTTCCAGTATATCGGCACAGTACACACAGGACATCAGCTAACCTTGAAATGTTGAGGGAGCACCGTGTCTATCACTGATACAGTCACAATGCAGTTGGGATGCTAGGTGGTTGAGCAGGAGGCAGGAGGTTCAGGTTTCTTCAGGTGGGGGTCGCTGGGCCACATTGCTGTTGCGTGCGCGCATGTATAGGCGCAGGCATGTTGAATGTGCTAGTGCTCATGTGTTCCTTCGACCATTTGTCCTCATCAGCTTGCTTGCATTTGTTCTCATCCGTTTGCTTGCATTAGGTGTCTGGGGTGCTCTGAGTTCAAATCATTTTATGCGCAGCGCTTGGTTGATCGGTGATACCTGTGGTGATGGTGGATACCCGTATGTGTGGTGGTGGTGGTGGTGGTGATGGGTGGTACTCGTGGTGATGGTATTTTAGGTCCTTTATGGCCTGCTACGCACGCCTGCTACGGTGTCAAAGCTGATCCAGTGCTGCTGTAATCTGGTGTTTTTTGTGGTCAAGGACAGAGGGTCAAGGGCAGCAGAGCAAGCAGCTGCTTGCTCTAGCTCCCCATGCCTGCCTTGCAGCAGGGTCTGGTGATCGTTTGGCACATCATGCACTCACACCCGAAGCGCCAAACGGCCAAAGTATGAGTACATATATGAGTCGAGCATCAACAAAGCCCACTCAGCGGCATCTCCCTGACAGCATTCCATGTGCACAGCTGCCGTGGCAGTAACCGCGTACGAGTTGGGTGCAGTGCAAGGATGTCCATGCAAGCAGTTGGGCTGCACGCATGCGCCCACGCACACATGCAGACAGAATGCATGCTGTATGTTCCAGCCACAAGCTGTGCACCAGTGATGGCGATGTGTGTGCATGGCAGTGCATGCCCCCATTCACGCTGATGACCTGAATGGCACTGGTGCCAAGCAAGAGGGTCCACGCATGGCCCTCAACCTCGTTCTGTTAGCTATGCGTTCTTTGGTTTGTTGATTTTCGTGCAGTTTGCGTTGGATAGGCAAGCAGGTTGAAGCCAAGCGAGAGGAGGAGACTGCACCAAGCCAGTCTAGCGCATCTGAAAGCCCTGTGGGTGGCCAGCAAAGAAAGCATCAGCACATCAGCAGCAACTGTCCCTTCAAAGCTGTGACCAGAGTGGGAAACCCAAAGCGCCCAAGCCTTAGCCTAGCACACAGAGCGACAGGAATAGACGCGTGGACCTCATAAAATCCAATCAGCACACTGATGAGCTTTGCTTAAGTCCAGGTAAGTTGAGCGACCTTTCACTATGCATGGCACATGGCCCCACAGGCTACAGACGCCAGCAAACAGCACATTGTAGCTCAAGTTATTGAACAAACCACGCTACACGCACGTCGCCGGTGCTCGCTGTGCTGATGCGCTTGCATGCATGCATTCTGCTGCTGTGCAGGACCTTACCGAATGGGGGCGTGCTTCAGCTCCCAGAACATCAGGCACAACAGCCGAGATGTCGCCCAGCGATATGCTGCCCCCCCACAGGCATCACCCCTGCAAGGGGCCATTACGCAAGGAGCAACCCCTGCAGTGGCAGCCCCGCCCAGCCCAGACGCAGGCTCGGTGGACTCCGCCGTCATCAGCTGCGCGGTGAAGCTCTCTGACACCACAGCCACGACCAAGTCGGGTTCTGGGTGCAGTGCTTCAACGACAAACAAGGCGTCTGCTGCAGATGCGCACTTCACGAGCGAGTTGCGGCTGCTGCAAGACATCCACATCGTGGGGACGTTGGGCAAGGGTAAACAGGCCACCAGCTACAAAGGTAGGTGCGCGAGTGCGTGTTGCAAGGCCTCAGAGTGGCTGAGCATCACAATACCAGAGCTGCATGCGCAGCCAAGCCTGGCTGCAGCGCAGCATTGTTTTTTCTGTGCAGAGCAGCTGTTGTCCAGCCTGCCACATGCCATGTGCCCCTTGGTCCGTTCGCCTCCCTCCTGCCCGTCTGCCACCATCACCACACTGCGCTGCTGCCACCGTGCCACGCTGTTTAACACACGTCTCACACGTCACACTGGACCACACTCCATGTCTGCCTGTGCCCCACCGTGTACGCAGGCTACTGGAAGGGCAGCATGCCCGTGTGCATCAAGATCTCTGTCACACAGGCCGCACCTCCCTCCTTGAGGCCAGCCAAGAAGCCCCCCGTGAGAAACATCTCAGTGCTGTCCTCTCGCCCCTCCCAGCAGCCCCCTGACCCAGACCTAGCAGCGGGCGCGGCAGCAGTGCCCAACAGCGGTGGCTTGGACGCCCCACGGACGCGATCTGAGGATGGTTGCAGCACTACGGGAGGCAGGCGCGAAGCCCCCCTGCTGCTGACTCGCGAGCAGCTCATCTCCAGCAAGCTGTGCCACCCCCGGCTGGTGCAGACGTGAGTGACCTGAATGATAGATGTGATGATAGTAGTATATTGTTCATTTTGAGGGACCGCCGTGCACTTCTGTTAGGGTTGTATCACGTTCTGCATGCACACCTCATGGGTTGGCGGTACGGTACTTAACGGTACAGTACTGAACGGTACAGGAACTATACTCCCCACACTCCGCACCCCCTTGCACTCCCCACCGCCCACATGCGCCGTACCGCCTGCACTTTGCTGTACCGCCTGCACTTTGCTGTACCGCCTGCACTTTGCTGTACCGCCTGCACTTTGCTGTACTGCCTGCACTTTGCTGTACCGCCTGCACTTTGCTGTACTGCCTGCACCTCACTGTACTGCCTGCACTTGAATGTACTGCCCGCAGCTTCGACGTACGCTACTGCCGGCTGTCGGCCGCCTTCATGGGCGCGGTGTTCTTCGGCCACCTGTTCGGTCCGTCCGGTCAGACCCAGATCGCGGGCATGGAGACCACCATGTCTGACCTGGACCCGGTGCAGGCGGCTGCAGACAGCCCCACAGCTGGTGCGGGGGAAGGGCAGGGCCAGGGCGGCCCGCTCAGCCCAGGGGGCCCCGGGAGCTCGCCGGCTCGGCGAGTCAAGCTCAGCAGCCATGAGCGCTCCGAGCTCAGGTGAGGGAGCCACATGCTATGAATAGTGATAATCATGAGCATCTGTGAAGCGCCGTGTTATTTTAACTATCATTAATCATGATAATAACACGGCGGTGCACAGTTTCTGCATGCTGGAGCCTGACAGTCACTAGCAAAGAACACCATCACTAGAGGGAGCCACATGACATGCCACGTGGCCACTTAGCATGAAGCAGGGCAGTGAGCACCTCTCGCTCTCCCGGCAAGCAGCTGGGAGCTGATTTCTGTATACCATTCCTATACACCATTCCTATGTATCATCCCTGTACATCATTCCTCTATTTCATTCCTATCGTACATACCATTTCCACATATCCCCGTGTTTCTATGCACCATGTGTCCATGTCTGTATATCATTTGTTCATTTGATCATTTCTTGTTCTCACTTGCAGGTACCTCGCGAGCCTGAACTCTGACGGCAAGGTGGATGAGTCCCCAGCCATCATTCCCCTGCCTGCCCCTGGGCCCCACAAGGGCGGCCCTGTTGCAGCTGCCATGGCACATGCTGGCGGTGATTTAGCCAGATCTGCTGGCTCCTCCTCCACCTCCCTGCTGCCCCCCTTCCTGGACCGTGTGCATGCGGTGGTGGCTGGGTGGGAGGGGCAGACACCCCTGTTCAAGGCGGCCACTGCCACCATGCACCCCGCCCTGAGCGGCAGCCCCCTTGCTGCTGCGTCAGCGCCCGGCACGCCTGCCGCGGGTGTTTTGGCAACAACAGCTGCGGCAGCACCTGCCAGCCGGGTGGCCGCGTGCGCCCAATGGGTGCAGCAGCACGCGGACGGGGGCGACGAACTGAGCTCGGCCGCGGCGGCGGCTGCGGCAGCTGCCCGGAAGGTGCCGCCGGCAGGTGCCGAGCAGCTGCCGCTCACGCCCGGGTCGCTGGAGGGGTTCTGTGCGCAGTGGGCCGCGCAGCTGCCCGAGAGCAGGGCGGCGCACTCGTGGCGGGAGGTGCTGACGGCCGCGGGCGCGCGCGCGGGCGACTACGTGTGCGTGCAGATCATGCAGTACTGCAGCTGCGGCGCGCTGTGCGCGGCCATCAAGCGCGGCATGTTCTGCGCCACGCCCTGCGGCCCGCACCCGCCCGCCAGCGAGCGCGAGGC
>QAXD01000021.1:647893-658608 GCA_004335575.1 Haematococcus sp. NG2 | reverse complement strand
TGTGTAGAAGAGACAGCCCCAGTGCGTGCCGCTCGCATCTTTATGAACGGCCTGCTGCCTGCGCGCGCTGCTTCGTCGCCCAAACACGTGAACAACTGTGTGAAGGAACATGTGAACAATGGTGCGGACCAGCGTGTGAACCAACATGTGAACTAATGTGTGGAAAATAAGTGCGCCAGGCGCTGATCCACACACGTGTGATGTGTGATCTGCTGATCTCTGACCTGCGCCGCCGCAGGCTGTGGTGTACATGCACAAGAGCGGCATTGTGCACGGGGACATCAAGCCGTCCAATGTCATGTTGGAGGCATCCCACAGGGATGCACGCACGTTTGAAGCCAAGCTGGCCGGTGAGAGCCGTGTGCTTGCATGCGCTTGCATGCTCAGATGCTTCCTTGCATGCGCTTGCATGTGCTGGCATGGTGCGTTGCTCGCCCTCGGTGCCGCGTGTGGCACTGTGAATTGCTGGCATCACATCACATACGATATCGCTGGCATCACACCACATCACATACGACATCGCTGGCATCAAATCATATCGCATCGCATCGCTGAGCTGCGGTGTGTTGTGAACCTTGTGATGGTGCGCAGACTTTGGGCTGGCGCGCATCGTGCGTGGCAGCAACAGCGCCCAGACCACATCACCTTGCGGCACCATCCAGGTACCCAGCGCTGCTGCTACGGCAGCTGCTCACTGACGTGGTTAATAATAATAACACGGCTTTTTCACAGATGTTTCTGCATGCCGGAGCCTGACGTGGTAGACGGAATGTAAACCCTAGACCCTAAACCCTACACTGCCCCTGAGGCAGCTGGTCAGTGGCATCGCGCCCCCTGCCCAATCCTTTCTCACTGTATCACTGCACTGCCGCGCCACTTTGCTGCCACGGCACTGTACTGCCACACCGTTGTACTGCCGCCGATGGTACTGCTCCACAACTGTACTGCCTGCACTGTACTGCTGCAGTACATGGCCCCGGAGCTCATCGCCTCCAACACGCTGTCCTTCAAGTCAGACGTGTACGCGCTGGGCATCCTGTTGTGGGCGCTCGCGTCTGGCCGCGCGCCTTACAAGGACATGAAGCCAGGCGAGTGGTTGCCTGTTTGGGCGGGGCACGGCTGGTTGCCTGTTTGGGCGGGGCAGGGCTGGCATTGTGTGTTTGTGTGCGGGTTGTGTGTGGGTGTGCGGGTTGTGTGTTTGTGTGCGGGGCGTACATATGTACGTGCGTGACCGTGCAGGTGGGCAGTCGTGTGCCATTGTACGTCTGTGTTAGGAGTTGAGTATTTGTTTTATTTATTTATGATGGTGAGCAGGGTGAGCATGGGTGAGCAGGGTGAGCAAGGTGAGCATGTGTGTGTATGTGTGTGTCCACGTGCAGGGTACATGCTGGTGCAGGTACAGATGTATGGCCTGCGCCCCAAGTGGCCGCCTGGGCTGTTGCCTGGTCTGGAGGCCCTGTACAACAGGTGCGTGCCTGTTTTGGACGTGCCCCTGTGCTGCATCAATGCGTGTGTGTGTTGTTATGTGTGTGTGATGGCAGATGGCGTACCACATGCATGCTTGCACAGTGGTGACGCACTACATACATGCATGCACAGATGGCATACGACATGCACATGCATTTTCCATGGCTTGGCGCAGGGAAGCCAGCTGCCAGGCACCTCATACCGTTACCAGACCATTCATGCTAATCTAGTAACACGGCGTTTCACACATGCTCCTGCATGCCTGAGCCTGGCAGTCATTAGCTGTATTCATGCTGTTCAGGCACTATCCCTGCTGTCCTTCCCCATGCCTCCCAACAACCTCCTCTAACTCCCACACCTCCCACACCTCCAAACCATGTTTGGCACATACCAGGTGTGTGGCCCAGAACCCCGGCGACCGGCCCTCAGCACTCGAGGTGGCCGACGAGCTCGGCGTGCTCGAGTTCGAGCTCCGAGCGCAGGCGCGCGCCCCGCCAGCTGTCGCGGCGTCCAGCCACCTCATGACTCTCTCCACTCTCCAGTCCATGAACACGGGTGGCTGTGACAGCAGTGTGGCTGGCAGTGACACCGGCACTGGGCCCCTGTCTGGATTTGGCGAGAAGCTGGCCAGCAGCCCTGCTGTGCCTCGCCCGGCCTCCCCATCTCCTGCTGCTGCGGCCGCCCACTGCCGGAGCCTGGGCAGGAGCGCGGTTTCCACGGCTGGCGCTGCCGCTGGTGCTTCTGCCGCCGCCAGCCACTGCTGCAGCCTGGGCCGCAGTGCTGCGCAGCTGCGGCTGTGAAGTGAAGTGAAGGCTGCCAGCTTCGCAGCTGGGGTTGCCAGGGGGTGTGATGCAACTCTGCAGAAGCTGCATGACACTTCTGCACAGTTGTCGTAGCCCTACGCACGCAGAAGGCCGTGGCACCAGCAGGTGAGGGCCTCGTAGGCAGCTGACCTTTGAAGCCAAACGTGGGCGATGGTGGTTGGTGCAGTCCCTGATGGTTGGCAGTACACGCAGTGAAGGCAGTACACACATGGGCAGTACAACAAGCACTACAGCCCCTGCACCCCTCCCATAGGCAGCGGTTGTTGCACGCATCAGACCCTGGCGCAGCAAGGGGTGCGTGGACGAACCCCGGCTTGTGGCTCATGTGATCCGTGTTTGTGGGTCGTCATGTCGTGCTGTGCAAACAATGATGCTGGCTGCATACGGTTGATGAGGGGGAGTTGAGTTCCTACTCGGCCTTCTGTGCATGCAACAGAAGGCGCGGTTGTGCTTCATTGATGTGCCGAAGCTGTGCGCGCACTCCCTTGCATGCACCCTTGTGTGTCCCTTGGTACTGACAAGCTACAAGCTACAAGCTTGCTGTCAAAAAGTGTGAGATGCCGCATGGATGCGCGCGTGGATGTGTCTTGATGCCATACACTAATATTGTGTGAGGAGTGTGGGTTCGGGGAGGATGGGTCCTCGTTACTACATGGTTGTATGTCGCTGCTGACTTCTCGTTGAGACGCATCCATTGCCTGCTGCCCAGTGTTCTTGTCCTTTCAATGAAGTGAGTTCATCTGAATGATGGCTGTGGGTCGTCTCACTGGTTGCTTGGGTGAGAGAGGGTCTCTTGCTCTCATCACAAGCAATGGGCACTTGAATGGTTCAACTGGTTCGAAACAAAGCTCAAGTGAAGGGTTCAGGGTTAGGGTTTCGGATGCAGAGTTTAGGTGCTTGCGAGGGTTTTTGCATGCATGCTTCATTCGGCCCGCCACGTTCACAGTGATGTTGGATCCTGTTCGTCAGACATGCATTGTTCAAGCTATGGACAATTTGGACATGGATGTGTCACCAAGAACGTGATTCGAGGGCCAAACGGACGCGCACTATGTGGGTTTGAGCAGGGGAAAGGTCCATAAAGGCAAACGATGGCCTGCGGATAAGCTGCTGCCTGCGGATTGTTTACCAAATGCAGTGGCAAGTGGATGAGGGCGGGGTGTGGGAGTGGGGGGCCCCGACATGGGCAGGCTGATCAACCGCGCCACAAAGCGTGCGCGCGGTTCGCGATCTTACATGCCTGCTGGCTGCTGGGTAGGTGTTGTCACTGTTGTGGGATGGGCGGGACAGCTGCTGTGCGCTCTTCCATGCTTGCTTGTGGGAGGGGCAAGCTGCAGCATTTGCAGGGGCCTGCGGCATGTGCCAGCAATTTGGTGGAGCAGGGGCCGGAGTGTGCCAGTGCCCTCGGCTGCTTCCGCGAGGAGTGAGATTTGGGAACCCATGCAGCAGCCAGCTGCTTGTATTGCCTGCTTGGGGTGCACACAGTCTTCCACCTAAAGCACCAATCAAGCCGATGCCTGCGGTGGGCTGCATTGGTTGATGACCGACGCCGGACCCCTGTGTTGGTTCGTGCTTTTTGGAACGATAATGATTGGCGGTCTGTTATTTGGCAGGGCCAGCAGCATGCAGCTGGCTGTGTACGCAAGAGACCGAAGCTGGCTGCCCAGCTCTGTGCACTATGCCAGTTCGTTGCCTGAGAGCCTGTGTCAGTCTGGCACCTGCCAGTCAGACTGGAAAGTCTCGGTGCCAGTTGCCAATTGCCTGAGAGCTAGGGGGCCCTGCGTGGCTGTTCTCGTGATCCCACCTACATTGTTGTGATTGTCATCTGCACTGCTGCCAGCATGCGTGAACCTGCGTTGCCGCCAGTGCGCTGCATTCGGGGGCGGCCGGCAAACAGAGCGGTGCTGGTGAATAAGTAGGCGTGGGTGCTTGGTGATGCACTTGTTGGGTTCTCTTTATTCGCACGTTGCCAGTTGCGTGTGAAATGGGTGCAGTGTGAGTACATAGAGAGTGGGGAGCCTACACATCACAGTGACTGTACAACACACACCAGACACTGTCCATTCATGCTCACGGGATGGAGGCTGGATCATAGGCATCGCACTGTGACGATTTGTGGTGGCCTAATGTGCCAGTGGTGTAATTTGTAGTGACTGCTGGATAGTACTTGGGGGGTCTGCTGGTGGGGTGGGGATATGGGGGCATGGACTTGCTTGTATGTTACATTACGCATTCCCCCCTTGCAAGCCAGACAGAGCACCAGCTTTGTGCAGCATGGTGGTGGGTACTGCCGTACTGGCACTGCTGTACTGCTGTACTGGCACTGATGTACCGCTTTACTGGTACTGCTGTACTGGTACTGCTGTACTGCTGTACGTGGGGCTTGCTTTGTGGGTGCTGTGGTGCCAGCACCAATGCCATGACGCTGGCACTTGATTCAGTGGTGTGCAGCTCTTGCTAGGTACCCATCCACTGGCACAGAACCGTTTGTGGGTGTTGTGTGTCCAATGTGACGGCCTCCTTGTACTTTGTTTTGTGTGCAGTTGTGTGTTGCTGCGATGGGCTGGCCTGCAGAGGGTCAGACACTGCACGCAGACGGCATGTCAGCCAGTTGGCATGTCGTGAGACCAGCATTTCCCATACGTGCGCACATGCTGTGTGGCTGTCCGGACTGATCCCATTCGGTTGATGCATGTTTTGTAACATGAACACGGTACATGAACATGTTGTGTGTCCCATGTTGTGCATGCTGCTGCCCCTCCCCATGCACACGTAACCCTGCACAGCAGCTTCCTCACACCTCTTGTATGCATGGGCTGCCTGCAGGGTTGTTCATGGTTGGGGTGCATTTGGCGTGAAGCATTGATGGCTGGCCTTGGGTGTTGACAGGGTTGAGGGTTCACGGGTGGCTTATCTCTGTACCACTCAATTCACACTGATCAGCCGTGACTGGCTGAAGGCTCGTGCAACATGAACATGAACACTGATTTCTGACTCAAAGCCTGCGCCTGTTGACCAAGGCACAGATCTTGACCATTACAGAGCGTGGATGGGTCACGGCAGTGGTGTCACTGCGCTTGCATGAAGGTTCCATAGGCTAACCATGCACCAGATGCCGGCCTCGATGTGTGGGCGCAAGAACGTACGCAAACAGGTGGATGCTGTAGCTGTTCTGCCCTCACATGCCTCACAGCCCTGAACCCTCGTGTGCCACTTGCTCACGTGTGATCCAATCGCATGATCACAGCCTCAGCTCCTGCCCACTCCTCCCTTTCCCTCCAGTGTAATGACCATCATTCCTGCTGACCCTGAGCTTGCACAATGCACACGCTTGCATCAGACAGCACGCCATGCTATGCTGCACCGAGGAGAGGATCACACAAGCTACCAGCCGGCAACACTTTGAGCTGCACTGCACGCATTGCCCGGACACCAAAAACCGCACAAGCTCTACCACTGGCCAAGCACTTGGTGCTACGTGCTTACGTGCACTGCCCTTTAAGCGCTCAGCAGTTGACTTTGCAGCACGCAGCTGACTCACCCCATACTGTCCCTGTTACGTTTCATTTAAGTACTAAAACAGGAACTGATGCATGCAAATGGTAGCTACTAGCTCGACTATTGTCTGGCCAAGGACAGTTTTTGATGAGGGCAAGGGCAGGGAGTGGGGGGCATGAGTGCATACCAGCAGCCGTGTGGACCTAACGCCACTTTGTTCATGAATGGGCTTGATGGCCTTTCACTGCCCTGCTTGGAGGCCTGAGCAGCCGTCCCAACTCTCTCACACCAGACCAAGTGAGATGGAGATCCGCACGCCAAATCAAGTGAGATGAAGATCTCTCACACCATTTCAGCTGAGATGGAGATCCTCACACCGGCCCCAGTGTGACGTCATCTGGGCACATCACGCGCCCCTTGACATAGTCGCACCTTGCACCTGCAGACATATGAGGGACCCAGCTGGTCACTTCACTCCTGGCCCTTTGATGCAACCATACAACAGCCCAGAGCCTGGCAATGGTAGCAAGAGCACAAGGACAGACATCCGGGTTTAGTTGAGCAACAGCTCAGAGCATGGCAGATAGATGCAAGCAGGCAAAAGCACGAGAAGAGACATCAGGGACTACTTGAGCAACTCAGAGCATGGCAAATGGAGGCAAGAGCACAAGAACAAACATCGGGGATCATCTTGAGCAACAGCTCAGAGCCAAGAACAGATATCCGGGACTAGTTGAGCAACAGCTCAGAGCCTGGCAGATGGAGTCAAGAGCACAAGGACAGATATCCGGGACTAGTTGAGCAACAGCTCAGAGCATTGCAGGTGGAGGCAAGAGCACAAAAACGGACAGCAGAATCTTGTAGAGGGGCAAGGTGGGGCAAGAGTGGGATGGGTGAGGGATGACCACGAAAGGAAAAGTCGGTCGTGCAAGCATCCCCACTGCCTGCATGCGTGAAGCCCTTGGTTGCTAGCACACCCCCACACCCACCCGAAACAAACAAACAAACAAACAACAAACAAACACCCACCCGGCTTCAGCTTGGTGCAGGGCCTGGGGGTCTCAGCCACGTCCAGCACCAGCTGTATCCGGTCAATGGGGGAGCGGTTGAACACTCGGTGGAGGATGCGGTTGTTGAGCTGCGGGTGTGCAACCAGAAACAGTTACCATCATTAGTTACGATTGATATTATGGCCAGCTTGTGGGCAGCCTTCACCCAAGAAAAGCAGCAACTTTGCAGCCCAAGGCGGTCATGAAGGTGCAAGGAGGTGCTGAGAGTGAGAAGAAGCGGGAGTTAAACCCTGCACCCTAAAAGAAACCCTAAAACCTAAACCCTCAAGGAGGGTTATGATAAGGAGGGGACGGATGAGGGGCACTGAACAGCTGCATGCCGAGCCAGACATGGCATCTGTGAAACACCGTTGTGACACACCGTGCTGTTATCATCACTACCGTGTTTTAATTAGACATGGCACCATGGCATGCAGCAACATCTGTGAAACGTCGTGCTATTATCATTATTATGGCACCATGGCAAGCATTGGCCGGTTTGGCCCCATGCGGGGCACGCATGGGCCCACCATGCCGTCTGACATGGCCCCCCATGCCGTCCGACATGGGCCCTCACCTCAAACACCATGCCGTCTGACATGTAGAGGGAGGTGCAGTCCCCAGCCTCATGCACGTCGTCATCAGTGATGCGTGCGTGCCGCCCGCGCGTGCGCACCTCCAGCCCCGGACACACCTGCACATAGACCCCACACATGGGTGGTCGCATACACAACACGCCTCGTCATCAACGTCATCACCATCATTACCATCATTGCATGTCTTCGTGCGGTTGCACCCACACCCACGGTACCGCCCCTGAGGCCTCTGCATGGCCGCATGCACAGCTCTCACCACGCAGCTGGTGCACCCCCGCCCAGGTCTCTGTGTGTTCCCCCACATCAGCAGCTGCACAACCCACCTCGAAGGTCACGTTGGGGTGTGTGATGATGGGCACGTGGATGCGATGGGCCTGCAGCGCGTACCCGCCCATGTCCCTGCGGGCGCCAGATCAGGCCACGTGATGCCAGAACAGGCCACATCATGTCAAATCAGGCCACACGAGACGCCAGTACAGGCCACGGCAGGCCGCGACAGGACTTGCCCGTTGCCAAAGCTGGATCACGGCCATCCATTCAGATTTGAGTGTTGCACCCCGGCTCCACCATGCACCATACACCATGCACCATGCATGCTGACACTGCATGCATGCACCCCGCATGCCGGCCCCACCACGCGCCATGCACCATGCCCCATGCCGGCACCATGCACCCCACATGCCGCCTCACCTGTGCATGTGGATGACTGAGTCAGGCGGCATCTTGGCTAGCTGCAGCCGCACCATGCGCTGCATGCCGCCCTCGCCCACCACCTGTGGCACGCACAGTGCGCATGCGCCCAAGTTAGGCAACCCCAGGCACGCGTTGTGACGCGGTACAATGTCTGGCACAAAAATGTCTGGCACAGAAACGTACCGCCTGCACGAGGGGCTCCAGCTCGTCCTTGAAGTAGTCATAGAAGGGGTACCGGTACGTGTGGGTGGATGAGTAATCTGAGAACACCAGGTAGCTGCAGCGCGATGGATGGAGGGACAGGGATGGAAATCAACACAGGTTATCATATATTCATGTGATATACGCATCATCACCAATAGTTATGATAATCAGTGTTCATGTGCTATTGGAATGCCAGTTTAGTAGAAACCAATGCAGGGCTGTTTGCGGTTGGTTGTGGCAGCCATCATGAAAGGGACAGTGACATGGTGAGTGATGTGGAAATGTGGACAGCAACCATCGCTGAGCATGCACAGAAGGGCCAGGCCCTTGGGAGGCGCCCATGGTGGATGATGTTTGAAACAACCCTGATGCCTGAGGCCTGACACACTGAACCCTGATGCCTGAGGCCCTAGAATCTAAACCCTGAGACCTGAGACCTAAGATGTGGAAACCTAAATGGTGGTTATGACACAAACCCTAGCATCCTGATATGGTGATTGTGCCATTATGGGACAAACTCTGAACCCCCAAGTGGGGAGACGGTGTCACAAACATACACACATAGTCGTATACACAAACCGCACCCACATGGATGATAAGGTGAGAAACAATCGTCCACACAGCACCCACACTCTGATAGCGTGAGAAAAACAAGTTGCATAACACCCACACGGTGATACCGTGAAACAACATGTCCATGTCGCACTCACATGGCCCCCACCCCTGGCTTGAACTTGTCCATGTTGCCCTGCCGCCCCTCCACCATGGCGTTGTGTGTGCGCTGGTAGTCGTCATCCCACATCCCAGGCGGCATGGCTCGGACCTTGGCCTGCATGGGAACAAGGCATAGCAGGACACAGAAACATGAGTTGGAAACATGACACAGAAACATGAGTTGGAAACATGACACAGAAACATGACACCGAAACATTGTGAGTTGAAAACATGAGATGGAAACATGAGGTGGAAACATGAGTTGGAGACATGAGATGGAAACATGGCACGGAAACATGAGATGGAAGCATTACACGGAAACATGACATTGAAATATGACACGGAACCATAACAGCAGTGCCTCACAGCTATGCATGGCAAGATCTGTTAGTAAGTTGTGGATTGGTGGTGTTAGTTGGGGTCGGACCAGACAGCTGGTCGTGGCATTGTGATCTTTAGAGTCGTTCAAAAGAGATATTTACTGACACACAAGCTGTCCACCCTACAAGGGCATCATGAGCATAGCTGGCATTGGTGGAGAGGGGATACAGTTCGAGGATCAGTTGGCATTGATGCATACAGGACACAGAAGGGTACGGATGGGCGTGGGGTCACACAATTGACCCAGAACCAACCACCTCTGGAGCCATACCGTAGTTTGCATCATAAACAGAAGGAACGTCTCACACAGCCCGGTCCCCCACCCTTCCAGGTTTGTAGACCCTAAGCACCACCCACCTGAAGCGCCGCCACATCCAGTTGCACCAGAGGCAGCTGGATGCCTGCCTCCCAGGCGGTTGGCTTGGCCTTTGTGGTCAGGTCCAGGAAGGGCTGCCCACTGGCCCAGTGCCCCCCCACCTTTGGCTTGAAGCCCTGTACCACACGTGGCAGGAGGCAATGTCTTGAACAAAGGGGCTGGAGTTACGACCGGCACGCCGCAGGAGACGATGTCTTTGACAAAGCGGCTGGAGTTCAGACAAAGCGGCTGGAATTCAGACAGACAGGCTGGGGTTCAGACAGACAGGCTGAGCTCCACGTTTGGTCAGGGGTTAGAGGGAGGGCTCTGGGGTTGGGGTTGAGGGGAACATGCTGCGCGCCCCAGCGATACAGTGTGACAACGACCTGTCAGATCACCCCAGCGAGACAAGCGATACAGCCAAGTATCTTGGAACCATCGGGTAATTCAAAAGTACTCTCTATTTGTCAAAGTGATAATTGGCAGATTGGAATGGAGGACAAGAGGTGGCTAGGGGTGCTGTGCATCCAGGCACATTGACAAGGTGTCATGCAGCAGCACGTGGCGGTGGAACAAAGCACCCAGGGCGCGGGCACGGCGCGCAGTCATGCGGGCGGTATGACTTGTACCGCCTGGCCACGTACCGCCGCCATGAGCTTGCGCGTGACCACCTCCACCTCCGAGCTGTTGATCGCGTGTACCGCCGGCAGTACTGTACTGCCTCCCCCACTCCCCACTGTACTGCCTCCCCCACCCCCCGCCCCTCCCCCCCTCGCCCCCCCTCCTGCCGAGCACCAGCTCCTCTCCCCGCAGATTGCTGCGCTGACTGGTGCTCTGCCCCGCCCTCTGCCTCATTGCTGTCTGTGTCCGCCCCATCTGCCTGCGCCAACCCATCTGCCTGCGCCAACCCATCTGCCTGCGCCAACCCATCTGC
>QAXD01000021.1:628409-647215 GCA_004335575.1 Haematococcus sp. NG2 | reverse complement strand
GCCCCTGCCCCCGCCCCTGCCCCCGCCCGCTGCCCTGTCCCAGCCGAGTCCAGCGCAGCCAGCGTTGCATTGATCGCCGCAGCCGCTGCGTCTGGGTCGTTGGTCGAGACAGCTGCATAAGTGGAGGCATCCCCTAGCTGGGGGGCGGCCACGATGTTCAGCAGGCCATGTGTGGGCACCTGGGGGGTCAGGGCATGGCAGACAACCGAGGGTTTAGGTATAGGGTTTAGGATTTAGGATTTAGGCGCCTCAAATAAGGCCCGCACCGGGCTTTGCAACACAGGGTGGGAAAGGAGCGGGCGCCTCTGTATGGGTAACGGTAAGGTAAGGTATAAGTGAGGGCCACCTCAAATAACGAAATAAGGGCACGCACCGTGCGGCGCCACAGCAGCTTGCGCGCGCGCAGGTCGTACGCGGCGAGCTCCGAGTCTGCCGCGGGGTTGTGCCGCGCCTGCCGCACCGCCCACACACTGACGCCAAAATAGGCGACGTCGTCGACCACGGCGAGCCCCTTTAGGAAACGGCCGCCGCCGGGCACCTCCCACATCACGGACCGCTCATAGGGGATGGTGCCCCCCGCTTCCCACACCTCCAGATCACCTTTAGAGCCCCCGATCCTCCTCCCCACAGGCTTGAGCC
Organism: Haematococcus sp. NG2; assembly: GCA_004335575.1. Taxonomy (NCBI): domain Eukaryota; kingdom Viridiplantae; phylum Chlorophyta; class Chlorophyceae; order Chlamydomonadales; family Haematococcaceae; genus Haematococcus; species Haematococcus sp. NG2. Next base: position 646,576 of record QAXD01000021.1, on the reverse strand, counting down.
ACACCAGCCGCCCGCCTTCAGAGTCCAAGGTCAGCAGCCCCCCGCCCCATGCCACCAACCCATGTGCCTTGGAGCCCACTGCTTTGAGGCGGCCCAGCTCGCGGAAGGTGCGTTTGTGCCCGACATCACGGATGCCCAGCCGCACCACGTCACTCTGCAGCCGCCGCGTGGGTGCACGACGTTACAAGACGGTAGTACTACGGTGCTAGATTCACAACAAGAGCTAACAGTGATAAGAGCTGATACATACAATAACGAGGTTTCAGTAATCATGGAATGCGTTAATAGATTCACAATAAGAGCTGATGGTGGTAGGAGCTGATAGTAATAAGAGCTGCGAATCAAGGTTCATACGGTACGTTAATATCAAACAAGTTGGAATCATTCTCTACAAGTGATGCAGGCCACACGGCGGTCGGGGTCAGGGCTCAGGGTTCAGGGCTCAGGGTTCAGGGCTCAGGGTTCAGAATTTCAGAGAATTCAGGGCTTAGGCCGCTAGGGTCAAGGGTTCAGGCCATTAGGTATGGGGTCACGCCTTGTGGCGCTCCTCAGCTTCACTTCAGAGTCTACAGACTTCAGAGTTCAGAGTGTTGGGATGTAGGGGTAGCATTCAGGGGTTCAGGGTAGACAATCAGAGCCTGTCACAGTCTGACACGATGTGTCAGACTGTCTGACACAGTGTCTGACACACTGCATCAGCGTCCTGGGTGGCTTCGCAGGTGGACCAGCCCCGAGCACCTCACAACCAGGCCCAGCTGCTAGGGTTCAGGGTTTAGGGTTGAGGTTTAAAGGTTTAGGGTTTAGAGTTTGGCCGCCCACCCACCTTGCCCAGGTTTAGGGTTAAGGAGTTAAGGTTGAGGGTTTAGGGTTTGAGGTTCAGGGTTTGGCCGCCCACCCACCTTGCCCAGGTTGTGCAGCACGCCCCACAGCTGGTCCTCACCCAGAGGGGCTAGCGTGTTGATGTGGTCGTGCTTGGTGAACAGCTTGGCCGCGTGCAGCTGCACACATCATATATCATTTACATATGTAGATGTGGTCAGCTGGTTCCCCTGGTGTGTATGTAGCTGTTGCGTGTTGGTACAGTACATACATACATTGATATGCATATACATATGACCGCGTGCAGCTGCACAAAGGCAGGCACACGGGGGGCCAACTCACCATATGTATGCGAAAAAAGTATGTGTTTGTACCGTGTAACGTGTATATGTACTTACGTATGTGTTTGTACCGTATACCGTAAATGTATGTGTTTGCACCATATACCGTATATATGTATTTATGTACATGCCTGGTAGTTGATATTTAATAGTATACATGTAGCTGTCGTGCGCAACCACTGCGCCAGGAGGAGCTGTTACTTGTGGCAGAACTCACTCACAGGGTGCCCAACACACCAGATGAACCAACGGGAACCAACTAAATAGAGTACGCGCACCATGTCCATTACTACTACATGCATTGTTACGGTATTACAATTGCTGTTGTTGTTATATGATAATGTAATATTACTACGGTAATCAATGTAATCAAGCATCAAATGGAGTACACGCACCACGTCCATGGTCGGGTACGCCAGGGTCTGCACCTCCCCGGCCTCTGTGTTGCACACATACACCGCGTCGCCCGCCCGCACCGCGTCGTGCGTGAACCGCGACGCCAGCTTCACCCGCGTGTTCTCGCGGCCTGTTGCCAAAGCGGGCAACGCACCAGCCGCGGTGCAGGCAGTACGGGCGACGGTGTAAGCGGTGCGGGTGACAGTGCGAGCGGTGCGGGTGACAGTGCGAGCAGTACAAGCAGCAGTACAAACGGTGCAATGGAATATGGTTAGGTGCCTGGTGGGCCTTGTGCTGGGCTGTCCATGGGCGCTGGACCCTGAGCCCTGAACCTGGAACCTAAAAAGCAAAACCCTGATGGCCCAAACCCTACACCCTGAACCCCCAATGCAACTGAGGCTGTTTGCGGCCATGGGTTGTTGTACCCACAGGGTGTCTGTGGCATACACTCCATGTGCGTGTGCTGTTGTGTTTGGGGGCATTGGATGCACACATGTTCACGGCTGCAGGCATGTATGCATGCATGCATGCGTGCTGGGCTGCTTGCATGCTGCCACATGGGCATGCCACATGCCTGTGAGAGCTTAGAATGGCTGCATGGGGTATGAAGGGCAAACAGAGCAGCTGCACACCCGCATGCGCGCCCTGCTGCTACTGCCTGTACAACCTGTACTGCCTGTACCGCCCACCTGTCTCGATGTCCACCTCACGTAGCCACTCTTCTGTTGTGTTGGGGTGCCAGTTGTGTGGGCGGTGTACAAACCACACCGTGCGCAGCACGCCTGACGTGCGGATGCCTGGAAACACCCCGTAGTGCACACCCTGCATGCGCACACATGGACGCATTCGGTGAGCCCTTCCCTTCCCTTGCATGAAGGCGCACATGTGCAGCATGTGTCCAGTGGCGAGCTGTGGAGTGTGCAGCTGTCATGCAGCTGGGCTGTTGGGAGTGGCCCCGCCTTCCCCTGTCTCACGCTTTCTCCCTTCCTCTGGTCCGGGTCCCACCTCCGTGCAATGGGGTTGACCCATCCCCCCCCCCAAAAAAAATGAATTGCAAATCTTTGTGGGCAGATGCTGTGAGAGCGTTCTTTGCACTGTCGGTGCTGGTGAGGCAGGCTCAGCAGTCATTCGATCGTCCAGGACCAGACTGCAGGCCTGCAGCTGTCAGCTGGGCATGCCTCGTGAAGTGGCACTTTGTGGTTCACTGCTGCATGCTGTGCGACAGATGCTGGCATGCAAGCGCGCGTCGTCAGGCGGCCCATGCGTTGAAGCGATGCAGCAGCTGTAGCGCCCCCTGCACTCACCCCGCCCTCATGCAGCACCCGCACGTGGTCTGTGTTTGGGAAGTACCACAGCAGGCGCCCATGGGATGCAAACAACAGCTTCAAGCTATCTGACTTGACCTCCTCCTCTGTAGGGTCCGACTCTTCCTCCTCTTCCGCCTCCTGCTCCACCTGCAGCTCCTCCATTTTCTCCAGGGTCACAGCGCCCGTCCGCAGCGCGCGGGACGCTGTCGGCGAGCTGTTGGGGGAGCCATGTACAATCCTGGACCTTTCCTCAGCATGCGTGTCTAAGGGCCGGGTGAACGCCAGAAGCGCCAGCAACATCAACGCTGACACCAGCGCTGCCAGAACGACTGGCCGTGAATTTATCAACGTCCTCAAAGCCCCTCCTTTCCTCCTCTTCCGGTCCATCTTGCTTCAAAAGCCCGTTCATATCTCGTGCATTGCCTGCTGCCAGATCTGCACTAGCCACGGTAGACACATGCATCAAAAGTGTGGTCATAGCTGATCTGTAACTTGCCACATAGACAGCGCACAGACCGCTTCTTCTTAACGCACATCAACCATGTATGCGTGTCAATCTTCTTGATCCCACTGACAGTTGGGAGTTCAGCTTTACGCCAACACCATTATGCAGCGCGGGCTCACGCTCGCGTGCAGATTATGGTCAGTGGCTGGCAAGTAAAGCCGTTTGGAGCTCGTACAGGCACAGAACCCTTGTTGCGCACCACATCTTTTTGCTTGAAGGTTGCTGGGCCTGTGGGAGTCGCTGCAGCTCCATCGTTGCGTCGTGCTGCTTGATCTGGATAGCAGCAGGGCTTTGTGGGTACGTGCATGCGACATGCATGCAAGGCACATGCATGCAGCACACCGCTACCTTTCAGGCGGTGCCAGAGCAGGGGCCCTTCAGCAATCTTCCACACCTGCAGTGTTGCATGCACCCAGCTGCTGCTCATTCGCCCTGAATGCCCCTCACATTCCCGTGCGGGGCCGCCTGCTTTGGAGTGCACACTGCACAGCCTGGCATGCGGAATGTTCCCCTGCGCTCGTTTTTTGTCCCTTTTTCTTTACATTCCACTTCTGCATTGAGGGTCGGACTGTGCTCGGCCCCCCTGCGCAGCACAAGCTGCTGCACTGCTTCCGCGTCAACGGGGGCATCTTCCTCGGGTCCATCCTTTGGTGGCATTGGGTCCTGCAGCCCGCCACCAATTGGTTGCTGGCAACCTCATTTCAGCCCGTGGCTGGTCTGTGGGCCACACAGCAGCTGGAGGCCTGCTTGCGCCTGGCCTACCAGCTGCTGTGGCTGGCGCCTGCCTATGCGGTCACCTTTGCGGTCAGCTGCTCATTGTACAATGACATGGCTGCTGAGGCAGTACAAGTTCGGCAGAGGCACGCGGCAGCCCTACTGGCAGCACCGTACCAGGCAGTACAGGTGGGCGGGCGTACCGCGGCTGGCGCTGGTACAACAGCAGCAGCAGCGGCAGTAGCGAACGGCGATGCCACATATGGTGTCGGGTGTGCACCGCAAGCAGCTGCTGCTACTGCCTCAAAAGGTTCCACAGCAGCAGCAGGGCCATCCCCAGATGCTGTACTGGGCAGCGTGGCCCAGGAGGTGTACCGCATCGTACTGTTCGCGGTTCTGTACGGCGAGGTGTGGCTTGCGGGCTGCCTGCCTGTTGTCGGTAAGTTGGTTGGTTAGTTGGGTGGCTGCAGCGCCGTGCAATGCAAGCAAGACCATGGGCAGGAACTCAAACATGGATGGCTCTCTGCCAACTGGCAGGTTTGCTTGAGACTGGCATCCTAAACCCTAAACTCTAAACAGGCATGATGAGCTTCCAAGCCCTGCCCTGCAATGCTGTGTGCAGCCTCTGTGCTGCATCACCCCAGATGTGCCCTGCGACCGCCATGCTGTACCGCCGTTCCCACTGCACCGCTTGTACTGCTTGTACTGCCCCCGTGCTGTTGTACTGCTCAGGACGTGCGGTCAACCTGGTCTGCTCCTGCTGGTTGTACGCGTACTACGCGTATGACTACCAGTGGGCCCTACGCGGCGTCAGTCTGCCAGACAGACTGGCATTCTTTGAGAGCACCGCGCCCTTCTTTGCAGGTGGGGGGCGATCGCATGCATGGCTCACATGGGAGCAGCCGTCGTGCTATCGTTGCTTCGTTTCCTGTTGCTTCGTTACTGTTGCTTGTTTTTCAAGGAACGTTTTCTGCGGTTGGGTCGTTGTTGCTCCGTTGCGGGCATCGTTGCTGAAGTACACATGTACAACAGCACTGCAGCAGTGGCAGCACACACACCGCCTCCTAAGGCCACGCCCTGCTTCGCGTAACCACCCATGGCTGCGACATCGGCACTGTACAGACACAGCTCTGGAACCCTTTGCATGCATTTGCATGCACCTGTGGCTTGTGCTTTCCATCTCCTCCACACCACGGTTTGCAGTTACCACCCTCATCACATCACATGTCACTGTGCAGTACACAATACACTGTAGTGACTGTACCTTCATGGCAGTACAGGCTGCAGTTACATGTACTGTATTCACATGCTTGTGGCACGCGTGTCCTGCTCTTCCCCAGCAGGGTACGGCTGCATCATGGCCCTCATCACAGTGCTGCTGCCCTTCTACTTGGGAGCCGCCGTCATGGCATTGCTCTTCCCCCTCTTTGTGCTGGTGGCGTGCGACTCGGACCCCGCACGCATCATACGCGCCGGGCTGCAGTCAGAGACGGCCGTTCGGCAGTCAGACGGGCGGGCGCGGCAGGCAGACGCAGCCGCACGGCAGGCAGACATGGGGCCATGGCAGCCAGACATGGGGGTGCGGCAGTCTGACTGGGGGGCTGCTGCAGGGAAGGTGGCCGGCAGCGACGGGCGCAGGCCTGCGTCCGGGAATGGGCTATGGGGGGATCCGCACACTGCGGGCAACGCGGAGGCTCAGCAGGCAGGCTACAGCAAGGGCTATGGGGGGTTACACCAGGCAGATGGGGCTGCTGCTGTTGGTGCACACAGCTCACCTCCGTTGCCAGGGTTAGTAAGGACGGCAGGGATAAGAAGGCTGCCCCTGTTTAGCGCGGCATTGTGGCCCACCCAACAGCTCTTTGGCCTGATCCTGAGGGACCGCAGTAGCGGCAGTAGCAGTAGCAGCAGCAGCAGCAACAAGAGGGGTGGGAAGGGCAGCTGAGGCGTGGCTGGCCGGGCGGCTGCGGCTGCGCTGCTAGGGCCACTGTTTGTGAACAGCCTCAACAGGGCGCGATGCTGGCAGGCTGTAGATGGCCAAGCGACTGGACATTAGGCACGCACTGGAACGTGCAACGCTGATCAGCCCGTGACTGGCTGAGGGCTCATGTAACATGAACATGGCCAAGTGACTGAACATGGATGCAAGGCATCATGCAAGGCGCGCTGGTGTTTTGTTATCGGTGTAACCGTCGTGTACCATCAATAACATCTGTTACCTGTATCTCCGCGGCCATGTTATAAATTGAGGGGTCCTCGAGACAGCCACTGGTGGCGCTGCCCAATCTTTTTTGATCCCGTTTCCCCTGCTTCCCATTCTTTGTCAATTGTTGTTGTCAATAACACTGTGTAAGAGATCGTGCATCAGGAGGTTACACAAGTAGATGTTACAACAACTGCACCAGTGGATGGAACCTTTATATGCCAACAACATGTTTATATGCCATTATGCCTGCCGATCAATTCATCGCATGGCTCTCGCGTGCCTTGAGCCACAGCAGCACACCCACAGTGTTGAAGCATGATGTTGTTAACGGCCACATCGATTGCAATTCAAAAGCACCAGCAGCAAAAAAAGGATTCAGCCCTGCAGTGATCAACTGATTATTCCTCACGTATGCAAGTGCTCCACAATGGATGCTCACAATGCTGTGAAAAGGATGCGACCTCATGCTCTCCCACACAAGAAATCTCGCCGAATCCGCCCTGCGCGCAACCACCACCAAAGCCAAAGCCCATGTGTTGCTGCACGCTTCCTGTGCTGCGCCCGCCCGTGCAGCCTCGCTGCATTACCAAGGGCGAGAAGCAGCTCTCCACACCACCAACCAGCAAGGAGTTAGGATGAGGGGTTAGGATGAGGAGTTAGGATAAGGGCCCAGACGCCCCAGTGGATGCCCTACCTCAGTATGAGCAAAAAAGAGATCCAGCACTCTCACCAGGCTGGGCTACACCTTCTTTCCACAAGAAAGAGGAGAAAGGACATCCCCATGGCTCAGCAGAGCTGGATATCAGTGAAGCAAAGAGCAAGAAACAGGAAAAAAGGATTGTGGTACAAAATAAAGGAAGTGCTGCGCTGCGAGCCTGCAAACCACAATGCACCAATGCAGGGACGGAGTGGCGTCCACGCCAACTCATGAATGCACTCAGCACTCAGCAGGACGACTCAGCTCCATGACTCAGCCCCCAGCAGGACTACTCAGCACCCAGCACCCAGAAAACCAATCCAGTACAGAAGAACAACCCAGAAGGACTGCTCTTGGCCATTCACTGCAGGTGAGCAGCCACAGCATGCAAGGCGGGACGACACGCAAGGTCAGATGCAAGCTTGCTTGCTGTCCATGCAAGCAAGCACACATCTCCACAATGTTCCCCCTGCCAGCAACACACTCCAATCCAGCGAACGAGCAGTTTGTCACGCTCTTCACCCACAGTCCATGTCTTCCTCAATAATATTCTGTACTTTCTCGCCCCTTTCTGCGAATGCATGCACCTTCAGTGCACCCACTGCACATGAGCTTCACCCTTCCACTTGCTTGTTCTTGCATCACGCCACTGAGCATGCGCATTCCCAGGGAGGCATGATGAGCATATGCTTTGAACGGTTGAAACATGCGGAAGGGAAAGCCAGTACCCGGCATCCTTTTTCTTTTTCTCCACCCACTCCAAACCCCCAGGAAAAGCCTCTCTAATCCCTCTTCAAGTGCTGAAAATCAAGGGCATCAGTCAGTGCGGTTCGCGTGGCGCCCACACTCTGACATCCCCATCATTCGCAGGGCTTCTTGGCCCCTGCTGCCAAAGCATTGCACTATGGGCCCAGAGACCCCTGTTGAAACATACAGTGCGGAGCACATGCACAACACATGCGTCGGCCTGACATGCCACCCTCATTTGGTCAATAAAACCCATTGCTGTGGATGAGTGGAGCACCACTCATTGCTCTTCAGTACCCACGCGTGCACGCCACACGGCAGTGATGTGGTAAGAATACCACCACTGCAACCCCCACCCGCTTGTTGGTGCATGTTGGTACATGCCATGGAGCTCCAAAATCTGCATGCATGTGCACCGTGCCGTGCAAGATGCAGGGTACTATGACGGAGGGATGGTGTGGTTCAAACGGATTGAACTCCCACCGCACCGCCAACCCCCCACCACCCACACAGAGCACCCAAGCACCAGTGGCGCTTGGCAACCCCCAGAAATACAACCATCTATCAGCCCCGCCAGTGGACTGCAGCAGCAAAGGCAGAGCCATCGCAACAGCACATGCAAGTGGGATGTACTGCCGTGGCGTGAGACACACACGGCAGTACATCCTGCGCATGGCAACTGCCAGGAAGCTGCAGCCTGGTACACAGCCGCACACTGAGCTGGTCAACCCAAGTGCGGACATGTACCAATGCCCTCTGACCGACTCTCACCTCTACCCTCACACCCCACACACCACACACCACACACATCGTAGTTCGTCACATGGATTCCCATCATTAGTGTGCGTTTCCATCTGTATTTTGGTGCTTTTTGCACGCAAGGCGGCGGGCAAATATGCCTCCTGCTGCTCGGCAGAACTTCTTGGTTGCGCTCTGCAGAGACTTGTGCAGCAACAGGGACACACCAGGGCCACACGACCGCACAGCGGTGCACACATCCAGCCGTGTGCATCACCGCCTAGGTCGCTGATAAGGCCCACCCATGCAAGGTCACTTCGTACCCCACGGAATTGTCGGAAACGTGCCGAAACGGGTCGGCGGCCGGCAGCCAGGTCCGCCGCCCCATCGCCACAGCCGGGACGGTGTACGCAGCTCACGCGTCGTTGTACGCAGCCCGCGCGTCGTCGTACGCAGCCCGCGCGTCGTCGTACGCTGCTCACGCGTCGTCGTACGCTGCTCACGCGTCGTTGTACGCAGCCCGCGCGTCGTCGTACGCTGCTCACGCGTCGTCGTACGCTGCTCACGCGTCGTTGTACGCAGCCCACGCGCCGTCGTACGCTGCTCACGCGTCGTTGCGGGGAGTGAGCAGCATGGCCGGGTGGCACAGGTACACATCAACCTTGCCAGACTGCTCTTCCTGGCTGTCCACCAGCACGACGAAGCGGCCCTGCTCGTCCCTCACAGGCTGAGCTGCCCCCTCCAGCCACTCCCACAGCCCCTTGTGTGCGTCATTGGGGGCCCCAGCGGCAGGTGCCGGGCTCCCCGGCTGTGCTGCCGCCTGGCCGGGGCCCAGCCGCCGCGCCTGCCAGGTGTGCTCGCGCAGCACGTTGCACAGGGCCCAATCCGGATCCGCCATACTTGCCCAGCGTGCGGGGCCCGGTGCTGATGCGGCGGCGGCGGATGAGCCGGCAGCAGAGGGGCCAGACGTGCCCCCGTCCAGCCGCCGCTGGTGGCTGCCATGCCCAGCGGTGCATGGCAGCAGGGGCCGGTGGGGGGGCCGGCTGCTGGGTGGCTTTGGCCCACGCGCAGGCAGCAAAACACACTCTCTGGAGAGGGGCATGGGCCCGGACAGCGGGTTCTCATCTTCGTCCAGGTAGCCGGTGGAGCTGTGTGCGAAGGAGGACGGGGTGTCATCCAGGTACATGTAGCCTGCAGTGCGCCCACAGAGCAGCACGGGCGGCGATTGATGCAAGGAAGGTTCAGGGGGAGCAGGTCGAGCGCATACCATGCAGCGCTTGCATGTTGTGCGCATGGCCCCGCATGGTTGCTCATCGCATGCATGGGTACCCATGCGCATCACAAGTGCCCGCCATGTGGTCCGGTGCTTCACTGTCATAAAAACAATGGCGTGGATAGGAGAAGCGATGCGACGCCTAATGCAAGGCACCTTCCTGCCAGAAATTATTTCCAGCCAGGCAACCAGGTGTGGCCAGGGCCATTCACAACCAGGGCCATACACAATCGCGGTGGCTAGCGTCAAGGTGTTCGCATGGATTCATGGTGGAGCAGGTGCGGCATGCCAGGCGCTGCTTCTTGCATGCTTTTTCCACACTACTAAGCTTAGCGAGCAGCCACCTGCGATGAAAAAGATGCTGTGGCTGCCAGCCGAGTGCCTCCGTCGTGATGCATGGCGCATGCTGTGTTTGTAAGGGTAAAGGGGTGCTACACTTGAGAGAGCGCGACAGGCACGACTGTTTGTCTCCCTGACAAGTGCAAGCACTCCTCATACAGCTGCCGCTTCCAATGGCACGCACCAGGGAAGGAGGCCTGGGTGTCAAATGCATGGTGCCCCTTCGCCTGCCAGCCTGAGGCCCATTCGTCTTCCGCGCCCAGTAGTGTGCCGCCCTCCATGCTGCTCAGGGAGAGGGCGTTGAAGTTGAGCAGGTTGCAGTCAGCTGATGCCGTGGCCGTGGCCAGGGCAGGCAGGGAGATGTGAGTGGATGGTGTGTCCATGAAACCATCACTGATCATCATCAGGTGGTGTGCCTGGCCATCTTCCAGTTGACCGCTGGAGCCAGTAGGGATCTGTACTGTGCTTGCTGTGGCTGTGGGGGCTGTAGGCCCAGCTGTAGCGTGCTCCATGGGACTTGTGCGGCCACCCTGAGCGTGTACAAGTACATCACCAGGTAGGCGCGTGATGAGTTGTGTGCTACATGCGCGTGGGCACATGGAACCTCATGTTAGTCATGCTCATGACGCGCCTACATGCCACTTGCAGCACACAAGCTGCTGCGTAGGGCGGCGTGTAGGAATATAATGAGGTGCGCACCAGCAGCATGGATGTAGCGGTGCGTGAGTTGCCCTGCAACTGCCCTGCAACATCTGGCAGCATGGCTCCTGCACGCGTAAAACAAGCAGGCGAACACTCGGAAAGTTATTTCATGACGATTTGAGGCGCTTCTCTGTCCTTCCATGGCCATTGTGCTGCAGTCATGTTGCCCATGAGCAGAACACGTGCGCGGCATATGCGCGCATTCAAAAGCCTTGCTGCGGAAACGCACTAAACAGCCCTAAAAAGGCGCATTGTCGGCTTCGGTTAGCTACAAAATGCAGGCCCCGTTGCCAACACTGGCCCCGAACTTGGGTGTGAACCTCGCCTTTTTTCAGAAGATAGGAATGCAGACCATTGCGCGGGCCGTAGACTGCAAGTGGTAGAGCCTGCAGGCGGAACAGCGTTCAGAGTGTGTTGCCTCAAGGTATGGGAGCGCGCAAACAGGTCGCCTTGGGCCATCCTGCTGTTATGAGCTTGCCACATTTATTGCAAGGGCCGCTCTGCCAAATGCGAGAATGGCCAAACCAGCAGTCCTAGCATGCACCCTGCTGATGCAATCGTTTAAGCTACAGCGGGCCATAACATGGATATTGGCAAGAAGTCCGAACCCTCGCTCGCGCATTTGGGGCCCCCCAACAGTCCAATCGACCCTTCGGGCTGGCCCACTGTGTGCTCACCTGCCGACTGTAAACCTTCAACTGCTTCAATATGCAGCAGCGCGAGAATGTAAGGGAGGCCAGCCCAGTGGGTGGACACACTTCATGAAAGTGTTGTGCACGTTGGTGGGTGGGTGGGCAGGATTTGCGCCACAGTGGCACTCCTTCCATGACTGCAATAGACCCTCTTGATACAAATAATCTCCCATTTCTGCTTCAGGTCTTCAGTTTCAAAAGGGACTTGCAGCTGGCTGGATGGTGGTCACGCCTAGCTACTCCCTGGCTAATGTTTGTTCATGGTCCTGGTGCTCGACATACTGCGGCTTGGCAGCTGTCGCTTCAGGGGTGTGTTCATACCAGCCAAATAAAGGGAGCGTTGGCGCAGTGTCAATAATGCAGGCGCTCATGCAATTTCGCGGAGGCTAGATCTGTTGAACACCAGCTCCACAGCACACACATTATGGTGGCTTTGATGCATGCTGATGGCTTCATTCTACAACCATGCATGCCGACAAATCCTTCTTCATGCCTACTACATCTCCTTTGCATTCCTCCCAACGTGCATGAGTGCTGCACACGTCCGGAGGACCATGTTGCAATCATGGAATATGTCGGGTTGTATCATGGCTTGCCATGCATGGTCCTGCAGATTTGCGAATGCTTGCAGCGCCCCTCCCAGCAAGTGAGTCCACATGCTGCAGCCAGTTCAGGCAAACTGCAGCAGGCGTTGGGCACCCAGGCGCGAACCAGGGGATTGGGACCAGGGGTTGGGACAGCGTCTGAACAGATGGTGTGGCGACGGATGGTGTGTTGTGGCGATGACCTTGTGTTGTTTACCTTGATGGTGCATGGTCTGAGTATGGCTGTGCGGCCAACTGAAAAAGACCTGCTGCTGCGCGATCTACAGCATGCAGTTTCATTCAAGAGGAGTATGCATCAATGCCGACATGAACCAGTGCCTGGCTGCGGGTCCAGCCAACCCTCAAGCCACCAGCTTTGGCAACTGTGGCACAGGCTATTGACAGGGATGCGAGACATGCTGCATGCATTGTGCATGCCTTGTGCAAGTCGCAAGATGCATCATGTGTCACCCGGTTGGGTAGCTGCCAAGGCCTTCGTTTACAAAGCTGGTGCAGCTAAGATGTTGTTGCAGGATCTGTGCGCGCCGGTCAAGGCCCTCTTGGCATGATGAAGCTGACATGCCAGGTAGCTAGGTACAGCATCAAGGTTGCAAAGCAGGTTCAATGTACAAGTTGTACGCCCCCTGCTGTTCAAGGCTTGCACGATATTGTTGTTTCTGCACCATTAAGGCTTGCACCACATGGTTGTTGATACACCAAGATGGTGATGCTGCAACGCTGGCGTGTTGGCTGATTTCGCTCAAGTTATCCGTATTGCCACAGCATTGTACTGCTGCCACAAAACATCAGACGCACGACTTACGTGCTGCTGCGTAGAGTGCGCAAATATCAAAAGCTTGGGTGGTGGGTGCAAATGTACGGTCAAAGTTTGAGGCACAGCACTGCGCAATTGAATGCCCACGGATGAGAAAATCAATGTTTAAATGGCACCGCGATGATTAAAAGTGTTTTGAGTTCGAGCAGCGGTCCATGACCAGCATTCCTTGACTGACAAGGACAAGGACATGGAGGATGCTGCGTGGAGGAGTGCTGCTAGCAGGGCACAGGCAGAAGCTGCAGCAGCTGCTGCAGGTGAGCTGGTCGAGGCATGGCACTGCAGCACCATCTGCGTCACAGCAACGCACAGGGCATTATGTGCACACACACATGCCGCATACTGCACATCTTGCCGAGGTGCTCTGTAGGGCATGGCTGAACCGCGTGTGCACAGAGCCACACCATGCATGCACGTCTCATGCCTTGTCATCGCGTACCATCACTGCATATGCGCGCGCAAGTCACAGTCAGCACCCGCACCATCCAGCGCTAACAGTCGTGTTACCCACATCTTGATGGCCCTGACATCTGAGCCATGTCCATTCCACGCTTCCACACATTGTGCAGTGGCTCCACAGCCCCTGCTGGTGGGGACCTATGAGAAAGGCTCGCCACACACAGGCCATCCTGCTGCTGCAGAGATGGTCACTCACAGTGTGGAAGTGCCCTGGGAGCCTCCTGTTGTTCCCGAGCCCCTGGATCAGTACCAAGTGAGCTCAGGGACCCATACTATTGATGTTAAGCAGTGGATGCAGCTGCTCAGCTGCATCTAATGGTAGTAGTAATAACACGGCCACGTAACACGGCTCTTCACAGATGGTTTCTGCATGCCGGAGCCTGACAGCTGCATCTAATACACAGCGGCTTGATATGCTCAGGGACTGTCGATGCTTTATTGCATTGTGAGCACAGCCGTACGAGCTGCATGTGCCTCACATGTGCCTCACGCATGTCACATGAGAGTGGGGTCAGCACAGTCGCTGCACCTGCACCAAGCGTTCCATCCTGCTTGCGCCTGCAGGGCTACGAAGACGACCCCACCACCCGGAAGGTCGCCCCTCACCCCCTGCGCTTCCTGCAGCCCGACGCACCAGCCGCGCCCAGTGCTGTAGCACCTGCATTCGGCACAGGCGCGGGCAGCGGGACAGACCGTGACCGTGCGCCTGGCCAGGCAGCTGCAGGAGCACCCGCCACACGTAGCACTGTCATGCCCTCGGCACGTGCCACCCACGCGGCTGCGGCTGCAGCCACTGCTGCTGTTGGGGAGGGGGGCGGGGCACCCTTGAGGCGGTTGGTGGAGATACCCCCGGGCACTGCCCCCTGGAGACCTGCTTCTGGAGCCCCCTTGGACCGTTCGTCTGCCCACCTGGACCGTCCATCTGCCACGTCCTCTGGAGCCAGGACCTCTGAAGCCAGGACCTCGGCTGCGCCCATCACTGCTGCCACAACAGCAGCAACCGCCGCAACCACCCCAACCACCGCTGCAACCGCCCCAACCACTGCTGCCGCACCCGGCGTTCCGATCGTGCCGTACTACAACTCGGCTACAGCACAGGCGCGGCAGCAGATCTTCCACGGGCGCGCACGGCTGGCGTCTGAGATGGCTGGGTGAGTGATGCGAGTGGTGTGGGGCTGCTTCCCCACCTGCTTCCCCTCCTGCCTTCTCCTCACAAGCATGTGATGTACTGCCGCAAGCCATGCGTACTGCCTGTACTGCCTGTACTGAAGTACGTCCTGCCTGTGCTGTCTTTCTGTACTGCTTGCACTGCATTCCTGCCTGCATGTACTGCCTGTACTGCATTGTTGCCTGCCTGCACTGCATGTACTGCATTGTTGCCTGCCTGCACTGCATGTACTGCCTGTACTGCATGTACTGCCTGTACCGCGCAGGCTGGGCCTCCCCCCCATGGTGGAGTGGCGATCCGGCGTCCTCGTCGGCAAACGGGTGCAGCTGGAGGGGGAGGGATCTGATGGGAAGCTGGGCCCCGGCCTCAACAATTCTGCTGTTCGGGGGGATACATCTCCTGGCGGGGGTGATGCGCGTGGCGGTGGTAGTGCTCTTGCGGGTGGCAGTACACGTGGCAGCGGCGGCACCCGTGGTGGTGTGGGTCCTGCTGCTGCTGGGGCAGGTGCTGCTGCTGGGCCAGGTGGCAGGGGGGTCCAGAGTACTGGGGGTGGGTCAGGTGCTACTGCTGGGTCAGGTGCTACTGCTGGGCCAGGTGCTGGGGTGGGGCCAGGCGGCAGGGTGGTCCAGAGCACTGGGGGTGGCCCCCGGCCCCCACGCAGCCAGATGGCAGTCGCAGAAGCAGCTGCGGCCAAGGCGCTCGCCCTACGCCCGTCCGAGTGGCGAGGGGAGGGGCCAGGTGCAGCACGCCCCACCACACGCAACCCCATCCTGCAGCACCAACGCCGCGCCAACGCCCGGCTTGCACGCCAGCAGGGCTCCGGCCATGCTGCCGCCCCCAGGTGGGCGTGCGATCGGGCTGTTGGTAACAGGTTGTAACAGGCTGCGTGTAGCAGGTTGTAACAGGCTGCTTGTAGCAGGTTGTAACAGGCTGTTTGTATCGGTAAGTGGACGCCTGAGGCGTGTTAGGTGCCGCTGGTTGTGGGATGGCATGCCTTCGGTAGTAGGGTCGGATACTGCATGCCTTCAGGGGTAGGGTCTGATCTGTTGCAGGCTTGCAGCTGTGGTTGGAGAGGTTGCGGTCCGTGTGCTGTGGGTGGTGGGTGCTGCAGCCCAGCAGTAGAGCGCACATGTGGCGTTCATGGTATGGATTGTGCGCATGGAGGCATGGAAGAATGGAAGCATGCAAGCATGGAGGCATGGGAGCATGGGAGCATGGAAGCATGGGAGCATGGAAGCATGGAAGCATGCAAGCATGGAAGCATGGGAGCATGGAGGCATGGAAGCATGGACGCATGGAGGCATGCAAGCATGGAAGCATGGAAGTATCGAAGCATGGAAGCATGCAAGCATGGAGGCATGCACCGGGCGGGTTGTTCCACGCATGGTGTGGCACACCTTCCCTCGGCTGCAACGCTCACGTGTGTGGCACACCTGCCTCTGGTACCGCCTGGTGGGGGTACCTGCTGAGCAGGCCTTGTGGCAACCCAGGGAACACCCCTCCCTCAACACACTGCTCTGGCACTGCAGATTTAACCGCGCGGAACCATGCAATGCTGACGAGGTACACCTGCCTCTGGCTGCCTCACTGCAGCGCGCTGGTGTTATTGTTGTTGTAGTTGCTTTACTGCAGCGCACTGGTGTTGTTGCTGTTGTTGTTGCCTCACTGTGCAGCGCGCTGGTGGAGGCGTATGAGCAGGCAGCTGACCCCCTGTCCAAGGTCATGGCGCGGCTGGCAGTAGTGGACGGCGGGACACACATGGCGATTGAGAGCATGGCGGCCCTGAAGGCATCCGCGCCCAAGCTTGCGCCCGGCAGCTCGCCCGGGAATGAGATCGAGGCGGGGGACCTGTCCCACGTACACGGCAGGTGGGCAGGGGCAAGGGCTTGGGATCTTTAGGGTTCAGGGTTGTAGGGCCAGGTTCAGGGTTGCCTGACGTGTTGCTGACGCACCTGACCGTTTGCCCCAGGGATTTCTACAAGGCCCAGGCGGAGATGGCGGCACAGGCCCAGTGGAAGCAAAAGGCCGGCGACGCGGCTGATGCCGCACGGCGCAAGCGGCTGGAGCGGTTGGCAAAGGCGCTGGTGGCGGCACGGCAGGTGGGCTTGTATTTTTTTTTCAGCTTGTTGCAGCAGGGCACTGAGCTGCAGATGCAGAACCATCTGTGCAACGCCGTGTTCTTATCATCATTATTTTTACTGATTTGTTGTTGTTGTTGTTGTTGTTGCTGCTGCTGCTGCTGCTGCTGCTTAGCTGGCACTCCAACTGTTTTTCACACGCGCACAGATGGGTCTTCAGCTGGGGGTGGATGTGCAGCAGCAGTCGGACAAGGAGGCCAGCGGTGCCAGTGCCCTCCCTCGCCATGCAGGCCACACTCCCAGCAGCACAGCAGGCGCAGCAGGCGCAGCAGGTGCATCGGCGGCAGCAGGCGCAGCAGGCACTGCAGGCACTGCAGGCACTGCAGGCACTGCAGGCGCAGCATCAATAGCGACAGCGGCGGCAGCAGGCACAGCAGGTGCGGGACCATCAGTGGCAGCAGCAGCACCAGCAGCAGCTCCCACAGCAGCAGCAGTAAGCCCACAGGCAGCAGCAGGGGGCGCAGCAGGGCCAGGTATGGCTGGCCTAGGCCAGGGGCCCAAGCATGCCCCTGGGCCCCACACCGCCCCGCCAGTCATCACAGAAGTCAAAGGGGAGGGGGGCACTGGTCACAGTGTGATCCTGTACCCAGTGCACAGGCCGCGGAAGTGTGAGTCACACCCTGAGGCCCTGCCGGTCACACCCCAAGAGAGGTATGAGGAGCTGCAGGTATGAGCCCCCCCTGGTGTCAATCAACCCTGGGTGCTTGGGTGTGGGGTTTGCTTGTGGTGCTGCTCGCTTGTGCTGTTGCAGTGATGCTGCTGGCTTGTGCTTGTTTGAAGGCCTTGCGACCTGCCTGACCTGTGCCACTTGAGACTTGGACCTTTGGCCTTCTGACCTGCGCCCTCAACCCTAACACCTGAACCCAAAATTCGGAACCCTGAGCCCGAACACCCGAACCCTGAACCTTAACACCTGAACCCTACCACCTGAACCCCAACACCTGAACCCTAAAACCTGAGCCCTAAACCCTAACACCCGAACCCTGAACCCTGACCCCAGTGACTCTCTCTTGCGTACTGCCCAGGCCGAGCTGTCCCGCCGTACCGCGCGGTACGCGCACCCCGGTCACACCCCAGGCAATGAGGCCACAGGGGGCGGTACGCCTGTACCGTTTTCTGGCGCTGCGTCAGCGGTTGACCCGTCCCTTGACACAGCTGAATTTACCACCGGTCCGGCTGGTGCAGCTGGGCCCGAGCAGGGGGCGCCCCAACAAATGCAGCCACAAGCACAGCCGCAGCCACAGCTGATGCAACCACAGCCGCAGCCGCAGCTGATGCAACCAGGGGATTCAGTTGCAGGCGCGCGGCCACCGCTGGCGGCAGCACCAGCACCCGCAGCAGCAGAAGGTGCAGCAGCAGAGGTAGCAGCCGCCGCAGCAGCAGCAGCACCGTCCACTGCAGCGGCCGCAGCCGCAGTGACCAGTACAAGCCGGAACAGCACAGGCCAGAGCAGCCAGGGCCAGACCACACCAGGACAGAACAGCCCCTCCCCCAACACCCCTGCAACACA
>QAXD01000021.1:565652-577146 GCA_004335575.1 Haematococcus sp. NG2 | reverse complement strand
CTCGGTACCAACCACCTGCAACCTCGGTACCAACCACCTGCAACCTCGGTACCAACCACCTCCCACCTCCAACCACCAACCGCACCTGGCCGCAGGAAACCGCCATAGTTGCCACGGGAGCCGCCTGCAGCACTCATGCCGGGGAGGACAGGTCCCACCACAGCTGCCTCCTCATCCGCAGCCACCTGAAAGCAAAACACGTACAACAACATCAGGGTTTAGGGGCAATTGGGTTGAGGATTGAGGGTCGAGGGTTGAGGGTTTAGTTCTTAGGGTTCTCAGGTGTTAGGGTTTAGGGGAGGGTTAGGTTCCTAAGGGCCCAGGCCTCAGGGCTCAGGCCTCAGGCCTCAAGCTGGATGAAAACGAGCTCCACCTGTGCCCAACCTGTGCAAGCCCTTCAGAGAAACATGCAAGCACGCAGCAAACAAGCAAGCACGCAGAGAAACATGCAAGCACACAGCACGCATGCAAGCACACACGGCCGAACCTGTGCCGCCTCAGCCTCTGCGCGTTTTGCCTTGAGGTCTGCAAGCCACGCCTCATAGAGCTCGGCTTCCTGCGATGCACGGTATGAAGCAAGGAATGACTGATTACAACATTGTATCAAATTGAAAATTTAAAAAGGTAGCTGGCTTGCCTCACACAACATCACCCTGGTCACTGCCGACTTGGTCACACCATCGGCCGCCCTCACAGGCTCTGTACCGCCCCGTGTACTGCCTCATGTGCTTCCTTGTACACTCATGTACTGCCTTTGTGACGCATTGCGGTCATGATGTACTGCCTCATGAACTGCCTCATGTACTGCCTGCATGACGTGACACCTATGAATGTACCGCCTTGCCACCCACCTCAGCATCCAGCGCCATGTACTGCTCCACGTACTTTGCCCGTACTGCCGCTACTGCCGCCTCCTTGCCCACCTTGGGCTCCTTGCCCTTGGCCCCTCCATCTTCCCCGGCCCCTTCATCTCCCTTGGCCCCTTCACCTCCCTTGGCCCCTTCACTGCCTCCCTTCCCGCCGTCGGCCCCTGCTGCCTCCGCCCCATTCTCTGCATGTGCCTGCGTGTCTGCTGCCTGATCTGCCTTCTTTCCTGCTTTACTGCTCCCTGCCCCTTGCCCCTCCTCATCCCTGCCTGCCCCTTTGGATCCCTCCTTCTTGGACCTCTTCTTGCTGCCTTTATCCCCGTCTCCATCAACGTCTGCGATGAGTGCCTGCACACACAGGGCATGGGAGGCATGCAGGTTCAAAACCTAACACCTTCTAACCATCAACCACAAACCCTAAACCCTAACCGTAACCCTAACCCCTTAGAACCCTGAACCCTGGCGCCACGATGACAATTGATGGTGGTGCGCGCACGCTTATCACGTTATCAGCCAGGAGTCCACCAACCAGCCAGGTCCGAAAGTCTCTGACCCACCAAGTTCAAAATGCACCAAACAACCAGGTCACCGTCTGACCAGCAGGAGCTGCTGTACCGCCTCCCCGGCCACTTGTACTGCCTCCCACACTGTCACCCACCCAGCGTACTGCCTCTCGCACTGTCACTCACCCGGAGGGGGTCATCAAGATCCTCACTCCCGCTCTCACTCCCGCTACTGCCGCTACTGCCAGGTGAGGGGCTGCGGCCGGCCTTGGGCCGCCCACGATCCCGTGACCGCGATCTTGACCGTGATCTTGACTTTGAGTTTGACCGCGGCCTGCGGCCCTTGCGGCCCCGTGATCTTGACCGCGATCTCGACCTTGACCGCGATCTTGACCGTGACCGCTCCTTGCGCTTGCGTGGCTTCCCTTGCTTTTCATCCTCTTCACGCCTGCGAGGACCCAAGAGGTGACAAAGGAGTAGGGATAAGGAACAGCCAGCCAGGAACCGTTGCCACATTGTTCTACAACCATTGCCACATTGTTCCGGAACCATGGCCAGGGGACCAGGTGGTCCAGGAGGTGGGTTGGTGAGATGGCTGTCAGGGGTCAGGTGGCTGTCAGTGTTTAGGTGCTTGTCAGGGGTCAGGTGGCTGTCACGAGCCTTACCTTCACAAACGCTAAACAATAAACCCCAAACCCTAGATTGGTTACGATCAGTAACAATAAGTTACATAGCAACGCAAAGCGCACACCTGTCTGGTAGGGGCGCATCATCCTTGCGGGCGCCCGGGGGCGGTGACGGCGTGTTGCGCCACAGCGGGTTCACGTTGCTCTCCCACAGCTGGATGCGCTTCAGCCGCCGGCTGCAGACACAGGTGAGCGCGCGCATGTGATGAGCGCACGGCACACTCTTCCCGCTTATCAGATGGCCACCAGTACGCCTCTGATGTGGCAAAGGGAACGGTAACCATAAACCCCAGACCCTGAACCCTAACTCCCAGGTTCTGACACGCATGGTGTTTTGCACCCCAGAGCTCAGATGCAGCCCGAGCTGAGACCAGAGGGTGCACGGGCACTCGGTCACAGTCCCCGCTACTCCGGTTTGTGTGCTCGGTGAATCACACAAAGGGGGCCTGCCGACTGTTCATGGGGCTGGGTGCGGGCTGGTGCCAGGCACAGCACAGGCCAGCAGTGTGCGCCTTGGTGAGGTGCACCAGTGAGCACTCACTGCTCAGGGAGCAGCCACAAGGGCGCTGTACTGCCTGTGCCGTACCGCCCATGTTGTACTTCTGTACTGCCTGTGCTGTACTGCCTGCAGTGTACTGCCTGGGGTGTACTGCTGTACTGCCTGCAGGCGCACGCCACGCCCACACTCACCCGCACGCACGCAACACACCCCCCTTGTGCTGCTGCACTCACTATTCCGCAAAGTTTTCTGCCTGGATGTTGTCAGTGGGGTCGAAGCCCTGCCCGCCTCTCCCATAGCCCCCGCCCCCATAGCCGCCACGGTCGTAGCGAGGGGGTGGGGGTGGTGGCATGTCATAGCTGTCACGGGGAGGGGGGGAGGGGGGGGTGGGTAGGCGGGGGGGCGAGAGGGTCTGCGCGTTGTGAGCAGCAATGTACACCGTGTGTGTGTGCCATAATGCAGACTGTGCGTTTGTGTGCAAACGCGCCTGCACGCCACTGCATGCCTTTCCATGAGCCACGACACGACAGTGCACACGCGACACATGCATGTACATGTGTGAGTTTGCGCTGGGGTTGTCAGGGTCAAGCATCGTGCCACAGCAGTGCCACAGAAGCCCCACTAGACCCCCCGGGTGCAGCAGCCCTTACGGGGCCTTGGCACAACACTGCTCACCCACACCCACGCCTGCAGCATGCGCACGAGAGTGCCATGCAACGCCATGCATGCTGCATGGGGGTCCAGTGATCTGTGCTGAACCCCAGCACGCACCTGCTGTAGTCGTAAGTCGGGGAGCTGCGTCTTGCTCTGTCAGGGCTGCGGCTGCGCCTGTCGCGCCGATCATGGTCGCGACGTGGTGACGGGGACCTCTTCCGTGCCCGAGGAGAAGGCGACCTCCTCCTTGGAGAGCGCGAGCGTCTCCTGGGGGACGGAGAGCGCGGCATTTCTGAAAAAAACCAAACCTTGTTATATGTTTGGACCAATCAACGACCTGATGAACTACTCCTCGTCATGGCAAAGCGTACAAAAAACTAATGTTGCACGCACATCCTGGGGTTTGCTATTCTGCGATTCACTCTCTCACTTGCCACCTGGGGTGTGTTTCGCCTTCGCGCTCCCCATAATTCTCACGTCCGCTATGGTGCATATAGCGCTGCTGCTGGCTTTGTTAGGTGCGGTGCTACCTCTGCAAGATCTAGAAGGACAGCATCACCAGGATGTACTAGCTGAAGCTCATCGTGTTTTGTTAAAATCATCGCAGGAGCTGCGCTGGCAGCAGATGTCAGCAGGTTCCTTAAACAAGGTGATGCAGCAATTGGCGAGGGGCAGTTCACCGCTGCAGCGCAGGCGTACGCAGCTGCCATAGGTACGGCCAAGCCGCCTGCGTCAATTGGGGGTGCTTTGCCGTTTGCGCAGCGGCACGTCGGTTGCTTGTGCATGTGATCATACCTCGTGTGAGCATGCCGCCCCATGCTTGCAAGCCCTTTGCTTGCGCGCGCTGCCACACCCCACGCGCAGAGCTCGACCCCAAGTCACCGCTGCTGTACACCAAGCGTGCAGCAGCGTATGCAGGCATGCGGCAGCAGGCACAGGCACTCAGGGACCTCAACACAGCTGTGGAGCTGGACCCAACGTTCACACAAGGCTGGCTGCATCGAGGCAAGCTGCACCGCCAGATGTGCAAGTGAGCAGCTCCCAAGGAAAGAGGGGGTTCATGCAACAGCAGAACATCTTTAACGTCCCCTTTGAGCATTTGAGGCTGCATCTCATGCCACCAGACAGTGCTCCCTACCATCCACCCTCCCACCCACTCGCTCATCACGCGCCCCCTCATTGTTCTGGCCTCACTGCAAGGAGTTCCAGATATGCAGATGAGGTATAGCAGGCCCAGATGCAGGGTGGTGTAGAAAGCGCCATGCCCAAGGGTAGAAGACCAAGTGGCTGGTCAGATGCAGCTGTGATTTGGTGCACAGACACCAGACGCAGTCCTGGCAGCAGCGGTGTTAGTTGCTGCTGCTGCTGCTGCTGCTACTGCTGCTGTTGCTTTTGCTGTTGCTGTTGCTGTTGCTGCTGCTGTTGCTGCTGCTGCTGCTGTTGCTTCTGCTGTTGCTGTTGCTTCTGCTGTTGCTTCTGCTGCTGCTGGTGTTGCTGCTGCTGTTGCTGTTGCTGTTGAGCACATGCTCTCAGATCCTTGCCGCAGCTTGTGCGCACCCACTGCCACAACGCCTTGCACAACTCTTGTGTGGTCCATGCCATGCACTGCCCCGTGCATACCGGACACTGCAATAATGAAGTTTTGTACTGCCCTGATCATATTGTGTACTGCCCTGACCATGTGATGTACTGCCCTGATCATGGGATGTACTGCCCCCACAGTGTGGGAGCCGCAGAGAAGGACTTCAATCACATCCTCTCAGTCAAGCCAGACCACAAGGCAGCGCTCAAGGAGGTGCGTCAGGGTGTAGGGTTGAGGGTGTTGAGGGTGTTGAGGGTTGAGGGTTGAGGATCAGGGTGTAGGGTTTAGGGTTTAGGATGCATCACAAGCTCACAGTGCCACATCCCAGACGCAAGCTGCAGGGCACCATATGAGCACCATGTGAACTTTACTCTTGAGGCCCCCATCATGGCCTTTCTTTTGTCCCTTGTGTGTGCTGGGGATCATCCTTCGTTCCCACCGCACGCATTCCTACTATAACGTGTGCCATGGACCTGTCTTGTCCCTCGTTTGTGGTGAGGGTCGTCCTTATTCTCATCCAATTATCAATTTATCATTCCTCATCACACACGTCACGACAGCTGGAGCTGGTGCGGGCAGTGGAATCACGTCTTTTTTTATTGCAACTCACGCCGCGCAGCTTGAGCTGGTGCGGGCCGTGGAGTCAGGGCTGTCAGATGTGCGGGCAAAGGCGGGGGCGGGGGATGTGGCGGGGGCGCGGGCCGCACTGTCCGCGCTGTACACACACGCGGCCGACTGTGTGGAGGTGGGTGGGGGGTGGTGGTGCTGGTGCTGGTATTGTTTTTCGTTGTTGGTGGTGTTGGTGTTGGTGGTGCTGGTGCTGGTGGTGGTGCTGGTGGTGGGGGTGGAGGTGGTGCTGGTGTCAGCGGCCGCTACTGCTACTCCTGCCGCTGCTGCTACTACTGCTGCTGCTGCTGCTGGCCACCAAACCGTTGCATATGGCCTGCGATATCACTCATATGTCATACCTGACGGAGGGGCATGGGTCCAACCGCAGCATCCGGGTCTGATCGCGCTGAGCCGTGAACGGATGAATGATGACCTGCATATTCATCTCATCATTCACAAGCACTCTTGCTAACAACGAGCTTGCTGACAGCGAGCTTGCTGATAGCTGGTTTCTAATAGCTAAACCCTAAACCCTAAACCCTAAACCCTAAACCTCTAAAGCCTAAACCCTTTTCATACATCATAGCTATTATGATAAATTGATCATTAAATGATGATGCGCCTGTGTCACAGGCCCAGCTGCTGGAGGCCCAGCTGTGGGCTGAAGCCAAGGACTGGGAGCAGGCTGTCGCAGCGACGGTGAGTGTGACAAGGACGTGCTCCTTCAACCATGTGTTTAATTTTTTAAATATAATAAATGGGATTATGGTTGAAGTTAACGCCGTCATCGTCTTCCTTATGACGACATGCACTGCACATCATGTACTGCACATCATGTACTGCCCCGCATGACGACATGTACTGCCCCGCATGACGACGTGTACTGCCCCGCATAACGACTGTACTGCCCCACAGGGGCGGCTGCTGAAGAGTGAGCCAGGCAATACAGCAGCACTCGTACTGAGAGGCCGCGCGTACTTTTACCTCGCGGACCATGATCTGGCCAAGCGCCACTTTGGGGAGGCTCTGAAGTATGACCCTGACTGCAAGGAGGCGCGCGACGAGTTCAATAAGGTGAGGGCATTTAGGGTTTAGGGTTTAGGGTTTGAGATCTTTAGGGTTTAGGGTTTAGGGTGCATAAACCCTAAGGGCCCCCTATGGGAGCAGTACATGGGAAGGGGCAGTACGTGGGAAGGGGCAGTACATGAGAAGGGGCAGTACGTGGGAAGGGCCAAGCAGCGGGACGCTGTGATATGCTGCTGGTGCAGTATGTCAGGCGATCTGTGGCACTGGAGGGAGCGTGGCCGGCGAGTGTTTCTGGTTAGCAAACGGCCATAGCGAGCATGGCGTGTGCATGCGCGTGCAACGAACACGCACGCGTGCGCACGGGTGCATGCATGCTTTGCAAACTTACAAGGTCGCACGCTCAACAAAGTGGGCACATGCAAGTCATGCATGGCGCTCGAAAGGAAGCGCCACATGCACGTCATGCATGGCGCTCAAGACACAGTGCCACATGCATGCCACCATTCCTGAAAGTTGCAACTGCCGCTCGTGTGTCATGCCATGTCACGGGCATTCAGCAGGTCCAGGTGTATGACTCATTGCATCAGGTGCACCCTTGCAAGCGCCTTAACTGCCCTCTCTTTCACCTGACCTTCGGCCCTAAATAGCCCATGCGGCAGGTCAAGGTGTACGACTCATTTGTGTCAGGTCCACCCATCAGGGAACAGTTGCAACTGCCTCTCTCATGTTATGTGATGCCATGTTATGTCATCATCATCATGCATGCTATCATCATTACACCGCTTTGCGCGGTTAAAGCCGCACGATGCTGCAGTTTGAAACATGCCTTCCATGCCTCCACGTTATGTTGCGTTATGCCACGTCACTGGCATGCGGCAGGTCAAGGTGTATGACTCATTGCGTCAGGTGCACCCATCAGTGAACGCAACTCAGGCTCGTGCGTTACTGAACACTGCAACTGCCTCTCTCATGTTATGCCATCATTGCCACGTCACGGGCATGCGGCAGGTCAAGGTGTACGACCGCAAGCGGGTGGCTGCTCAGCGTGCGCTGGATGCCCAGGACTGGACGGCAGCTGAGCGCGAGTTCATCGAGGCGCTGCATGTGGGTGGCACGCGCTTTTAAGGGCTTAGGGTTTTGGGGTTTCAGGGCGTTGGGGGTTTGTGGTGCTGGGGGTGCAGAGGTTAGGAGTGCAGGGCTTGGGGTGTTGTTTTATTCAATCGCATTCTGGGTTTCTGTGGGCGTGCGCTACCAGTCATACCTGCCTGTGCACGGCAGCAGGCGCTGCATGACTGTCAGAGGTGGCTTGGAGGGCTTGGGCCTTGGGATGTTGTATTGTGGGTTTTGGGGGTGTGGGGATTTGTGGTGCTGGGGTTGCAGAGTTTAGGAGATCAAGGTTTCGGGTTGTGTTTGGTTCATTAAACAGACCTTTCACCCCACACGATTGCCCCCCAACCAACCAACAAACAAACAAACAAACAAACAAACAAACAAACAACACAACACAACACAACTACTCAACCAACCAACCACCGCAGTTGGACCCAGATCACCGGAGGGGCAACGTGGCCTTGTGGCTGGGGCTGGCGAAGGCACGCCTCACACTGGGCAAGGCAGACAAGGTGTGCTTAGTTGTGAAGTCCTCGAGTATAAATATTATTACCACATATGTAGTACAGGGTTTAGGGTGTTTAGGGTTTAGGCTATTAGGATGCAGACAGGGTGCATTATTATATTTACACGGCACATGCAATACATCTGTGGCTCGGTGTGTGCCTTGGCCCCGCTGAACATAACACAACCTAGCATACCTGATCAACACAGCATGACATACCTGCGGTAGCATATGACTTGTGTGAGTCACGTGTTACGCCGACTCATCACGCAACCTGGTGAACCCTCCTAAACCCTTAAACCCTAAACCCTGGGCACTTGGACCATCCTAAACCCTTAAACCCTAAACCCTTGGCAGGCTGCTGAGGCGGCGAAGAACGTGCAGATCCTGGAGCCAGGACACAGGGAGGCCATGGCACTACAGATCAGGTGGGCTCAGTGAATAATACTCAACGATCACCAATGAATACCAGTGATTATTCAATGAATGCCAATGAATACCCGTGAGTAGTCAATGGGTACCAATGAAATCCGCTCAGGGTTGTAGGGTTGAGGGTGTGTCATTAGGGTTTAGGAGAAGAGCGCAGGTTGCAGGGGTCGCAAGCACGTCGGTTGAAGAGGAATGCTGCAGCAAGTCGTTCGGGGTTTGAGTTGGTGGTTTGTTGCGCTGTGTTTACAATGGCTTCCTTTTGCATGCTCCATGCGTGTGCCATGCAACGCCGTGTTATTATTACACATGCTGTCATGTTGTGCTGTGTTAAAATGGCTTCCTTTGGCATGATCCATGCATGTTGCCTGCAACGCCGTGTCATTATTACGCATGCGTGCCTTGCGTGGTTTCACAGGGCGCTGCTGGCGGCTGAGCAGTGGCAGGAGGCAGTGAACAAGGCACGTGAGCACGTGAACAGCGCGCAGGACAGCCACGAGCTGCGTCAGGTGGGTGGCATACACTGATCAGTGCATACGAGGGTTTAGGGTTCAGGGTTTGGGGCTCAGGGTTCAGGGTTTAGGGTTTGGGGTTCAGGGCTCAGGGTTTAGGGTTCAGGTTTTAGGGTTTCAGGATTTAGGGTTTAAGGACAAGGGCATTACCCTGCGCAATCGCTTTATTATAATACCTCCGGGTGGCAAAAAAGTGAAAAAAACATCAACGAAGAACGGTAACTGAAGCCACAATGCGCGCCTCCAGGATCCTCAACTGTTCATCTAAGCCGTGTGTAATTATTATATAAACAGTTGTGTTATTATTTTCTAAGCAGCCGTTGTGTGACCGCGGCCCCACACATGCAGCTGCTGCATGAGGCGGAGAGGCGGCTGAAGATGAGCCTGCGCAAGGATTACTACAAGGTACAGTAACAATAATCAGATAAGGTACAATCTCATAACAATATAATACGGTAACTACCAGGTACTATCCTGTATGCCTGTTCGCTTGGACCTGTTTCTGTTTTTTTCAAAGTCTTCCAACCTGTATCTGGGGTCCTCACACTCTGCTCATCTGCTGTTCACTGCACCCCTGCACAACGTGCTCTGTGTTCTATGGTTCCCTAACCCCTAAACCCTGGGCCCCAAACCCTGAACACAGTGCCTCAACCCTAACCCCTTGCCAAACCCCTGAACCCCGACCTTGATCTCTGTACTGCACTGTACTGCACTGGCCATGGACAAGCAGGCATGGAGGGACATGTGTCAAACTGCAGCATCGCGGGTTTAATCGCGCAAAGCCGTGTAATGATGATGATGATGATGACTGTACTGTACTGCTCTGTACTGCACTGCACTGTACTGCTGCAGATCTTGGGTGTGGCCCGCGACGCGGGTGACCGTGAGATAAAGCGCGCATACCGGGAGCTCGCCAAAAAGTACCACCCCGACAAGGTGCGCCCCTAAACCCTAAAGTGCGCCCACAAACCCTAAACTCTAAACCCTAAACCCATACACAGCTGATATGCCGCTGTCATGTCGTGTGATATGAGCACATGACCTATGTCCCTGAAGGTCCACAATGTCAGAACCCCCTTCCCAGAACCTCACCATGTGTACACCCTGAAGCTCTGCCACCTACCAAACCCATCACACGTATTTCACCCTACCACACCTACGGTATCTCACCTACCACACCTATCACATTATCACACCTGCCACACCCTATCACACGTGTCACACCTACCACACACATGGGTTGGGGTGTGGCAGGTGGGTGAGGCTGAGAAGGCACGCAACAAGTACCACAGCATGAGATCATGCGTAGATTGTGTACTGTTACCGTATACACTGAACCCATATGTTTGGGGTGTGGCAGGTGGGTGAGGCGGAGAAGGCGCAGGCAGAGGAGCAGTTCAGGGAGATCGCAGAGGCGTACGAGGTGCGTGTGCGTGTGTGATTTGTGCATGGGAATTGTGTGAATCGTGTATGGGAATCGTGTGATTTGTGCATGGGAATTGTGTGGCGGGCATTGCATGATGGATGTGATGTGTGATGGATCCATAGCGTGAATGGGTGCGCTTACTTTTAGTTACTAAGGAAATGGGTGTGCTTGACATCTATGTTGTGTGGTCCGTGTTGCCAGCGGCTGCTTTGTGGCCCGTACTGCTCGTACCACCAACCACATGTACCGCCTGTGCTACCCTTGTATGCCCTGTACCGCCTGTACTGCCTGTACATCCTGTGCCACGTGTATCGATGTACTGCGTGCCCGCTCATGTACCGTACTGGCTGTACGGG
This sequence comes from Haematococcus sp. NG2, assembly GCA_004335575.1. Taxonomy (NCBI): domain Eukaryota; kingdom Viridiplantae; phylum Chlorophyta; class Chlorophyceae; order Chlamydomonadales; family Haematococcaceae; genus Haematococcus; species Haematococcus sp. NG2. The sequence goes on along the minus strand of QAXD01000021.1, from coordinate 566,386 downwards.
ACATGTGCCAATGTACTGCCTGTACCGCCTGTACCGCAGGTGTTGTCAGACGAGGAAAAGCGCATGCGGTACGACAACGGGGAAGACCTGCAGGAGCAGCACCAGGGGCACCCGGGAGGGGGCCAGTTCTTTAGACAAGGGGGTCACACTTTCCACTTCCAATGGGGGTGAGACAGGTCACACCTTTTGGTACTGAAAGGGGTGAGGGGGGAGGTGTCATACCTTTTGAAACTAAAAGGGGTGAGGGGGAAGGTGTCGCACGTTTCACAGGCTGGTCACACCTTCTATGTGGGAGGGTCACACATTCTGGTCCCAAGGAGGATGAGGAGGAAGCGTCACACATTGTGGTTGGGGGGGCGTCACACTTCAATGCGTGTGAGAGGCCACACATTCCTGTACGGGCACGGAGCGCGCGTTACTGATCAGCCCGTGACCGGCTGAAGGCTCTCATGTAACATGAAATGTACTGGCAGCATACTGATTGGAGGATCCGTTGCAGAAGCTGTGTCGGGAGAACAATGAGAAGTGGGGTGAAGATGGGTGGCGGCATTCATGGTATACGGGACCAAAGGTAGGGTTTAGGGTTTAGGGCCACTTCTGGGATTACATGAACATCAACATTACATGCTGGGCACGTCGCACACGTACACATGACCTTCTTGGGATGTGCATGGGTGGTTTCGCAGTGACCTGGCCCACGTTAACTGGTGATTGGGCTGCAGGCGGGGGGCCCC